>JARQZK010003633.1:0-140000 GCA_030704885.1 Cynegetis impunctata
GCGTTAAAAACGTGAAAAACTGCGGACTATACAGCACCAGTGAATGAATTCAGATGGTACATGTGAAATTTCATTCTTCAGATTTAATGACAATGTTTACCAAAATTTTTTTTTTGTACTTTAATCCACATTTTAAATCTCCAGGTGCTCCACTATCTCCGTTATAATCTGGGAATCCATCAAGTTGAGGCATATCGTATGTTCACAAAAAGTGATAAGAATTTATCGTAGAACTGTAAAGTGAAATAATATACAGGGTAATTACCTTTAAAAAAACTAATGACAAAGCCATAGCTCTTGAATGGGAACACCCTGTATACAAAATTTTTATTGCGAAAATTGCCCAAATGAAAATACTAAATCGACCTGTCCGAGGATTTTAACATGAAATAGAAAACCTAATTTTTTAATGAATTTGTTCCTTTTCATCATGAAAGCACTGTGTATATATATATATATATATATATATATATATATATATATATATATATATATATATATATATATATATATATATTCTACTCGGTATATTTTGATATTTTTTCTATATGAAAATGAGCTCGTATGTATTACTATTAAAACACCAATATTATGTACACACACTTAAGCTTAACATCTAGTGATGTATGAAAAAATGCTACTTAAAAACTATGACTTCAATTTAGTTGACTCAAATCTTTAACTCAATTTTCAACATTTTAACACAAACAATTTTTTAAAATTGTTATTTTTTTAGGACGTCCGAGGTAGATCCAACGGATGTCAGGCACGACGCCAGTTATATGGGTTATCGACCCACAGTGTCGACGAGATTCCCAGAGGCAGTGGCTATGAGATATCGCGTCTTGAACATTGGAAAAGGGTCCAACAACGACGTGGACCTGGAAAAGTTCGGACACTGCAATTTTTTGTCTCCCAAACATGCTGTGCTGTTTTATGATGAGGTGAGTTTGTTTTGATTGTAATGTTCTCGAAATTAAGGGAAAATTTTCATAATTATTTCTATCTTTTAACATACTTTGACATGCACCAGTTTTTTTGATCCAAATTGTATATTATATATATATATATATATATATATATATATATATATATATATATATATATATATATATTTATATATATACTTTTTTTTTAATGTCAAGTACTAAGTATTTTTTACTAGCGATTTTTTAATTGAAAAAATCACCTCGCCACTGGATACAGCATGCCCCTAAATAGGTATGACCAAAATTTCATTAAAAAAAGATTCAATCATAACAAAGTTATGAGAACTCAAAATTCGAAGACTCACACTTAACGATCACAACAACAAAAAACACCCAATATCAACAGATAGCCATGGAAATATTTTTTTTTATGATTTCAACAATGAAGTGCCACCAGATAAAAAAAATTAAATAGCGTAAATATTTTTACTGAAAACAACGGAATTACGTTCAAGTTTTCACGCAAATCAACTAAAACTAAGACCTAATAGATTTTTCAATTTAAATCTTAATAGTTGTAAATGATATTACGGTTTTACACTTGTGGAAAGATTCAACAATATTCACCTTACAGTTCTTCGAATTATTTTGTGCCATGGCTGTAAGAGGAAAAATTGAGATTATACACCTTTTGGGAGATTACTTTAGAAGTGCTGGAGAGGTTTGTAGAGTATTTATCTGGTGGCATTTTAATGTTGAAATCATTAAAAAATATATTTCTATGGCTATCTGTTGATATTGGGTGTTTTTTTGTGTGATTTAAGTGTGAGTTTTCGAATTCATAACTTTGTTATGAATGAATATTTTTTCATGAAATTTTGGTCATTCCTATTTAGGCACACGCTGAATCCAGTGGCCAGTTTTTTCGATTAAAAAACCCCGAATTTCGACTATGAAAAAATATCGTAGTATGCCATGAAAATTGTAATAAACATTTCAAATTTTGTCCCAATGTAGACCTTTTAGTACTTGACATTTAAAAAAAAACATGGTTGCAATCGTTTCACAACTTCAAATTTTACAGGGGTGTGTCCCCACCCCTGTAAAATATGGGTCACACTGTCTATATATATATATATATATATATATATATATATATATATATATATATATATATATATATATATATATATATATATATATATATATATTATAAACACCCTTGTAAAATTTGAAGTTGTGAACCGATTGCAACGATGTTTTTTTATACATATATATATATATATATACTATACTATATATATATATATATATATATATATATATATATATATATATATATATATATATATATATAATTATATATATATATAAATATAATATATATATATATATATATATATATATATATATATATATATATATATATATATATATATATATATATATATATATATATATATATATATATATATATATACACTGGCCAGCAAAATTAACGCACCACTAAAATTTGGGTCAATTTCAAAGTTAATTTTCTCGCGAACTGCTGAATCGATTTAGATAAAAAAAATTTCAATGTAGCTTAAATCTTCAGAAATGACGTTATGCAAAGAGAAAAAATTAAATTCGAGTTTTAGGCATATACTGGGTGTTTGAAGAAAAACTATTAAAATGCACAACTTTTGTCATATTCTGTGGGAATTCCCATCAACAGTATTAGGTGTCTCTCTAAGTCAAAATATAGCCCCATCTTTTACAAGCATTTTGTTTTTTTATTCACTTTTTTATCTTGCTTATGAAATGAAATACAGAATTTAATGTAAAACGTAACAACTAAAATTTATTTTAAAAAAATTTGAAATAAAATCTTAAACATTAAAATAAAAAGTCATCATCGGGTGTTTTTTCCCCTATTCCTTATAACTGATTGACATCGACGACCCATATTTTGAACCAGACGTCTAATTTTTGCTTGTTCTATATTTGTCCATATTTCCCTCATAATGTTTTCTACATCATCCAAGGAGGCAGGTGGGGTTTGATGATCTCTAAGCTGCCTTTCATTAGATCCCATAAATGTTCTGTAGCGTTAAGGTCTGGACTACCTGGAGGCCAATCTATGACCTCAATATTCACCTGATTTAGATAATTTAGTTCTATTTTCGCAGTTTGTGGTCTGGCATTATCTTGCATTAGTATAAAATTATTTCCAATATAATCAACCATAGGGACCACATGCTCTGACAAAATTTCGTCAATGTACTTTTCGCTATTTAAAGTCCAGTTCACATGTTCCCTAGCAAATTGAAGTCTTTAAGTCTTTTTTCGACATTAAATTCCGTATTTCATTTAATATGTGAGATAAAAACGTGAATAAAAAAACGAAATGCTTGTAAAAGATGGGGCTATATTTTGACTTAGAGAGACACCTAATACTGTTGATGGGAATTCCCACAGAATATGACAAAAGTTGTGCATTTTACTAGTTTTTCTTCAAACACCCAGTATATGCCTAAAACTCGAATTTAAATTTTCTCTCTTTGCATAACGTCATTTCTGAAGATTTAAGCTACATTGAAAAAATTTTATCTAAATCGATTCAGCAGTTCGCGAGAAAATTAACTTTGAAATTGACCCAAATTTTAGTGGTGCGTTAATTTTGCTGGCCAGTGTATATATATATATATATATATATATATATATATATATATATATATATATATATATATATATATATATTTATATTTATTTAATTTATTTATTTATTTATTTATTTATTTATTTATTTATTTATTTATTTATTTATTTATTTATTTATTTATTTATTTATTTATTTATTTATTTATTTATTTATTTATTTATTTATTTATTTATTTATTTATTTATTTATTTATTTATTTATTTATTTATTTATTATATACCACACATAGTGTACTGGTTGAGCTTTCACGTAAACTTTGTCAAATTCACAACCAAATTTCTACCTTTCAGTACACCAAACACTACGAACTGATCAACTATTCGCCCTACGGTACGTACGTCAATAACGTATTTTACTCCATCGACACGCAGCCCGACAGGACGTCGAAAACTGCGAGCCCAGTTCATTCGGCCGTCAACGGCGCCCCGGGTTCCGGCCCCGCCGCCGAGACGGCCTCCAAAACGGCGGTCGTGCCGGTCGAGCACCAGGTCAGAGACTTGATCGACAAGAAGAGGAAAGTGTGCCGAGCTAGGAGGAATCCGTTCGACTTCAAGATGACCGCGATGGACGGAGTGGAAAGGACCGAGTGTTGTTGCAACGTCGAAGACGACAAGACGGGATGGGAGGGTTCGGCTATATTGAATCACGGCGCTTTGCTCAAGTTCGGATGCGTGGCGTTCGTTTTTTCGATTGTTGAATGTATCGAATGAGAACGTAGGGTTCTTCTCGGACGGTTCTCAAGTCGCGGAGCGTTCGGGTGTTGAAAATACCAGGTGAAATAAGACCGTTAAAAATATCTGCGGCGCCTAATAATATTTCGGCGATGGATAATGTTAACTCGGCGCCGGATAATTATTATTCGGCGTCGGGTGTAGATATTTCGGCGCCGAAATAATGTCTTAGACCGAAAAATTATTATGAATCGGTTCGCAAAGTTATAATTCGTTTTGGTGTTGCGTCCAATATACATGTTGGGAACTAGTTTTTTCTCCGATGTGCCGGATGTGCAATTCTCGCCTATCATATTCAACAGAATTATTGGCGGATATTAGATATACGTATTGAACGAACGTGATATTAACGTCAGATGAAGTTAAAGACCATTTCTTCGTTAAGATTTGTACCTATTTGAGAGCACTTCAAGTGATATATCTAACTGTTTATATTATGTTCGTACCATACAATTTCTCCTGATATCGGATGTGAATCTACAATTAACGTATGCGCTTATGAAGCCGAATATTCCTCATCTGGCGCTCTATATTAATTGAAGCTCAGTACTAAAAGTATGACCCTGTGTTAAAGTTTGTTGTTCGATCGTTTTCTGACGAGTGAGAGGTTTTCGCAGTACAAATTTTCAAAAAATTATTTTCAAAATTCCATAAACGTTCTATGAAATTCTCAAATTGTGTCATTCCAGGTATGAGAAAACTTCCTTTTGTACATATTTCGGCTCAATAATGTTTATCTGGAAAATTTTTATGATTATTCTATGAAATATTAATTTTCAATGAATTTATTTGGTTTTTTTTCGATTTCATGACATTGGGAAGATTTCTTATATCTGTTCTACAATCAAAGTTTGATTGATTAAAATTGGAAATTATTAGGAAAATTACTGTACATATTTTATATTGTATATTGAAGATTTAAGTTAAGGTGTTAATGAAGTAAAACATTTTTATTTATTATGAGGACTTTTTATTCAGTGCTTCCAAATACAATATTTAGTTTATTAAAACTAGTTATGCTGATTAAAATTTATTAGTTAGGATACAATATATTAATAATTAAATTGACTTGAAAATATATATCTTGGATGTAAATTTTTTCTTGGAAGTTCTGCGTCAAATATCCGTCACCTGGTTGAAGGAAAATTATGTTATTGTGCAATCCTCATTTCAAAGAATTCATAATTGAAGGTAATAACTATGAAACTAGAACCATAACAAATATTCAAAAATGTTAAATAGACTCTACAAGGAAAACTAGAAAAAAATTGGCTATTTATAAATTTAAGGTAAAGTTTTTGAATTTATTTTTCCCCTAAAAATCGTTTTATTGAAGTGAAATGTTTCTAAAATTCGGGGTTAGTAGAAGGCAAATTATGAGTCAATTAGTGGAAGTATCACTAGCAAATTATTGAACATTTTATATTATATTTATATTTATCATGTTCATTAGGTTGATAATATTTCTATTACTCTACTTACTGAAATTTTCTTCAATTTAACCTTCAGTATATCTTCCAAGGTTATAATTGGCCTGGAATCGTCGAATCTTCGAAGTTTCCGATCGTCTTGGACTACCCTTATAAAACTAGTAGAATGACAAGTAATCGGTGGCGGTGGCATAGGAGGCGGTGGTGGCGGAGGAAAAGACGTCTTGCATACTCCCGCGCTTACGGCTCCGTCCCCCAGTTGTTTCTTCAAGTTTTCCACTTCCCTTTTCAACGCGGCAAACGATTCCACATCTCTACTAATCTTATCGAGTTTACTGTACATTTCTTGGACTTTCTCGTCATTTTCGCATTTGTCTTCAATCTTTGCGCCCAGGGATTTCACATGAAATTCCAATTCGTACATTTTCGATGTCAATCTGTTGATCTCTTGGCGATATTTCTCGCATTCGCCAAGCGTCAAGGATTGGATAGATTGCGCTTCGTACACTTTGTATAGGTTATTGAGACTCTAAAAAAGAAAAGATTAATGTTGTGGATGTGATCGATGGTTGGGTGGATGTGATCGATGGTTGGGTAGATGTGATCGATGGTAGGGTGGATGTGATCGATGGTTGGATGGATGTGATCGACGGTTGGGTGAATGTTCTGAAGATTCAAAAAAATACTAAGAACGTATTTTTTACGTTACGTGGGTAAAGGTTCCTGTGGTTCCCCTTACCATCTAGGATTAGCAAACCTGAATGTTGATATTGGGCTGAATAACTCGGTCTTAATCAACTGAAGAATGCCACAGCCGAAATAAATTTTATGAAATATAATTGGCTGTTTTTTTTTAAATTCATAAATGTAAAAGTAATTTTAAACTTTTAAAGGTATTAAAACAATGGTTAATAATAACAATTTACACATTTATTAAAAGAAATAACGCATGACGCACGTTTCGGTGGAACTTCACCTTCTTCAGATGCTAATGGCAAACTAACTATTAGCGTCTGAAGAATCAGAGCGCCATCCGACAGAAAACGATAGGTATCCCACTTCAGTTCAAATGGCCAATCGCCGAAAACTCATGTCACTTCATGTTCGCAAGTTCTTAGGAACTTGATTGAAATTGGATGGATGGGATGCTACTGATGAGTTCGTTGAAAAGCGAAACAGACTGTCTAGTGTTACCATCATGTGCGGCTCGGGTGTGGAACTTTCTAACATTCTCCCTTGAAGGGTGAATAGAAATTCGAGGATTGAATATATATATATATATATATATATATATATATATATATATATATATATATATATATATATATATATATATATATCTTCTTCTTCTTAATGTGCCTATTTGTTTCGTATTTTGTATATATATATATATATATATATATATATATATATATATATATATATATATATATATATATATACATTTATATATATATATATATATATATATATATATATATATATATATATATATATATATATATATATATATTTATATATATATATATATATATATATATACCAGATTATCTGGCAGAGATTTGAGAGAAAATTTGTTTTTCGCGAGAATACTGAACTAAAAAGAAACCTCTATAATTGAAATATTATTTTGAAGAAATCAAGATAATTTTTCAAGTCCCGACCTTGTTCTCACCTTTTTCAAACTGATTCCCAAATCTGAGAAAATTTTGAACATCCTCGTAGGCCATTCACTTGTGACCTCAGTGTATGTTTTCATTTTATTAATCAGTTCATCGTACACACTTAACTTACATTCAGAGGACTTGGAGGTATGCTGTAAATTATCACCATGTTTTATAGTTTCAATACTATTTCTAAAATTATTTGAATGCAATGATTTCCTTGATTTTTTCTTCACAAAGAAATTTCGTTTCTTTTTACGTAATTGTTTGATTTCTTCAGTTTTATTTTTCTGTAAATATTTTAACGGTATGGGTATTCTAGAAGGGGTCATATTATTGTTGTAGATCCTTTCGTTTGTATGTAAAGTTATCAACGTTTTCGATTCATTTTGTTTCGAAATCTCATTCGAGCCTCCACTTCCAGAATCAACATATTTTCTGGAAGAAGTAAAATTGTCGATATGCCTGAAATTTAAAAATATATCGGTCATGGTCAAATTTCTCATAATGGAAACGTTATTGTCGTCATAAGATTTTCCAGTAACCGACATTGCAATTACACAGTAGGCACCTTATCTAACAGTTGTTAGTTTCATATTGAACATAGTGAGTAAACGATTGGTGGAAAATTTTCATTAATTTTTAGTCGTATTTTACTCAACAAAAAAAGACTATTGCACTGCATCGGAAGTTGACAGTGAAGTTCGGAAGTGGTGTTGAAATCCGTTTTATACCACCTGGGACACAATTTTTGAGGTTTTGAGTCGAAAATAATAGACGACGGATCCAGAGGGGAGGAACTGGGGGAACGTTCCCCCCCAAATGGACCGGGCCCACCTAATTGTTTTGATTGGGAGCTACTCGATTAACCATTCCCCAAAATACCTTTTGGCTTTTGAATATATAAAAGTAATTATCTATTCCATTATCGGAAACAAATTTTATATATATATATATATATATATATATTACAGTACGTCATCAGTCATGCTGGAGTTCGCCCGTTGGTACATTTACCTGTTTTTCATCTAGTTCGACTTAATAATTAAACCACATACCTTTTGAAACTGCAGGATGATGTGAATAAGGTGATATCAGATCGTGTCCTACTTATTTCTTTCTCTGTTTTTATAAATGGTTCGGTCTGAGTTGCACTACTCGCAATTTTTCGAAGTGCAAATACTTTGATTTCATTTTCCGAAGTTTGTGTTGACTTTGTATCGCAGTGAGCCCAATTTCTTCTTCTTATATTAGACAAAATCGAACACGATAAACATTTCTTATTCGTTATTGTCAGATCGCATATATTTTCGAAATAACTGGAGTAGTTTCTTAAATTATGGGTAACTCTTCTATTCTTTTCAATGAAATTAATTTTTCGGCTATTTGAACCGTTAAATCTTGAGTTTTTCGTTGAAGTTTTCTCGGTTTCACTTTCCGAATTTTCTTCGCTATTTGGTTTTGTAGTTTTGATAATTCTATGTGTTTTTCTAATTCTTGCCATATTTGATGCGATTGACTGTGCTTTTATTTCTAAGATTTCTGCATAAAGTAATTATAGGACAAAGTTTATATTCGAGCTCTGACAAAGATGTCACATTGGATATATCTCGATAATTACTAGAAATTTTGGTTGATATTTTGACATTGTTACTTGATTTTTTAGAAATACTAATAGCTGATTTTTTTTGTTTTCGAATATTCAATCATTTCCATGAATAAAATTTATTACAAATCAATATTTAAACAGTTAAAAGGAAGATATGGAAACCAGTTAATTTTTTTTTCCAACATGAAGATCCCAAGGGTAAAAAATTTCGATGATTATTTCATTTTTACCTTTGAAGCAGGTAATATTCAAAAGCGATATTTGAGGCCTCGGTAGACCAGCGGTAAGGCGTACCGCTTGTAAGCCGAGGATCGTGGGTTCGAGTCCCACCTTGCTCTTGGGTGTTGTGTATGTCCGGAATTTAGTGGTTCTAATTATAAAGATTAATTGTTGGGTAATGTACATCGTTTACAAGCCCATTGGCCGTACGGAACCGGCGTTAAACTGTAGGTCCCTCGAGTTAAAAAAAAAAAGAAAAAAAAAGCGATATTGCATAAATTGTTGAAGAACCTGTCGTCCTACCTCAACAAAACACTTCTTTTTAACATTAAATTGACATAATTGAAAACCAAAGATCTCTAGATATTCTTAGGAGACTAAAGACAATTTAAAATAAAGATATCCAAAAGGCACAAGTAACAAGTAGTCCTTATCTAGCAAGATGTATGGTTAAGCATATAGTACCTCTTACTTTATTAATCATATTTTTCTGTTTTCTACTGTATATACTAGTTTATATTCACTAGAGAATTATAATTATAAAGCATTCTGTGTCCTACTAAAAATTGTTCTTTAAATCGCATTTTTATAGATT
Source organism: Cynegetis impunctata (assembly GCA_030704885.1). Classification (NCBI taxonomy): domain Eukaryota; kingdom Metazoa; phylum Arthropoda; class Insecta; order Coleoptera; family Coccinellidae; genus Cynegetis; species Cynegetis impunctata. The sequence goes on from JARQZK010003633.1 coordinate 9,882, forward strand.
TTTTTTCTCAACATAGCATATCCTATTCTCTCCATAAATACCTATTTTCATCCTTTCACCTATTTTATGTTTGTTGATTAAAATGAATATATCTATTTTTAACAGTGTTGTAATTACAACTTATAAGAAACAGGGAGAATATATATATATATATATATATATAATATATATAATATATATATATATATATATATATATATATATATATATATATATATATATATATTATATTATATATATATATATATATATATATATATATATATATATATATTCCATTTTAAAATGGTTCATCACTGATTGAAAAATAAGCCGTCTTCTATAGTGAATAATAAAAGGAGGTATGTATATGGATATTGTAAAGAATACATTCATGGAATACTATTAATTTACCTAGCTAAACAAATAATATATATATATATATATATATATATATATATATATATATATATATAAATATATATATATATATATATATATATATATATATATATATTATTTAAATTTTCTGAAATTTGGTGAGAAGTTAAGTCTGATCATGTAGATTCCCACTAAGACGGGGTTTTTTAAAATTCCGTTGTTAAGGGGTTGAAAAAGGGTAAATGTGTTTTTTGATGGTTTCTCGCAAAATAATGGACATAGCGATCCCGTTCTTCCACTAAAATGTTTAAGTAAAATGAAACTCTAGAAAGTATTTCTCAAGTTTTTTTGAAATTCCATCATTTAGGGGTGCAAAAGGGGTAAGTCTGTTTTTTTTATATTGGCTATTTCCGGCAAAATAATCGACTTAGCGATTCCGTTCTTCCACTACAATGTTCCTTATAATTTTATTAAAAAACCATTTTCTGCATTTTTTGATGTTGTATCATTTAGGGGTTTAAAGAGGGTGAAATGTGTTTTTCGTATATTGGCTATTTTTGGCTGATTCTCGCAAAATAATGGACTTAGCGATCCCGCTCTTTCACGAAAATGTTAAGTAAAATGAACTCTAGAAAGTAGTTTCTCAGTTTTTTGAAATCCCATCATTTAGGGGTGCAAAAGGGGTAAGTCTGTTTTTTTTATATTGGCTATTTCCGGCAAAATAATCGACTTAGCGATTCCGTTCTTGCATTACAATGTTCCTTATAATTTTATTAAAAAAACATTTTCTGCATTTTTTGATGTTGTGTCATTTAGGGGTTGAAAGAGGGTGAAATGTGTTTTTCGTATATTGGCTATTTTTGACTGAATCTCGCAAAATAATGGACTTAGTGATCCCGCTCTTTCACGAAAATATTAAGTAAAATTAACTTCAGAAAGTAGTTTCTCAGTTTTTTGAAATCCCATCATTTAGGGGTGAGAAAGGAGTGAGTCTGTTTTTTTATTGGCTATTTCTGGCAAAATAATCGACTTAGCGATTTCATTCGGCCACTAAAATGTTCCTTATAATTATCTTGAAAAACCACTTTCTCCATTTTTTAAAATTCGATCATTCAGGGGTTGAACGGGGGTGGAATAAATTTTTGGTATATTGGCTATAAAGTGTATCTATAGAATTTTTGAAGTATAAAAATAATGATAAGTATTACGTACGATACGCAATATGTACGAAATTTAGAGCATACAAAAAAGTAAATCTTAAATATTTTATTTTATACAAACGTTGTAACCTAGCATGAAAAAGATTATTCTATTTAATTAGTATTATATACGAGTACGTGTTTAAAAAAAAATTATTAAAATATGAATTTTCCCAATTACGAATATGAACTATATCTCAATAAATTCATACGTATACATATATGGATACGCGGGCGAAGCCGCGACGGGTCCCGCTAGTAATGTATATATTGCTAATATTTCAAAGTAATACCATGAACATTGATATACTCTGCTGAGTAGTATTTATATTAATTTTTCTGTATATATAAATATATACCCGCGATCAAAATACTATATCAAAATAGATATATACCCTACACGCCTACAAAGTTCCCAAGCCCTGGAGAAAAAATGTTAATAAGAAAAAGAACAAAAACAAATTAAGAAATTTATTTATTTATTTATCAACGGAAAGCCCATTTACATAAAAAAATACAAAAAATTAAAATCTTAAATCTAGATTAACCTAGCATTTACCTCACAGCGAAACTGCTTTAGTGAGGTACAAAAACATAAGTCGGCGTTTAAATAGCGATTACCATAACCCAACATTCTATTAATAGGTGCATTAATCATATAGTTAGTACGACAGACGGGGTGCGCGAATAAGTTGTCACCCCTAGTTCTTCTGAACGGTACGTGAAGACAAATTTGGCCAAGTAAATCATTAGAGTCAACAAGATTATTCAGACACTTAGAGAAACACCAAATCAGATATAATTCTTCTTACTGATAAAGGCTGTATACCCAACTGAGTGCGAATAAATGTTACGGAAAAATTGACCTCCTGAAGGAAATGTAAATCAAAAATTTATTCTGCACCCGTTCAATATATTGCGAATCAGCCTCGTAATGAGGTGACCAAACAATTTGACCCGTACTCAACAATAGGTCTACAAAAAGCAAAAATAAAGCAATTTCACAGTAGCCTCATCAGAGGATTCAGCTGAATTCCGACGCATGCACCCCAACCCTCTCAATGCACGGCTAGTCATTATTCTGAAGTGTTCCTTGAACTCAAGTTGACTATCCAACTTTATGCCAAGCTCACTAGTGATATTAACGCACTCAAGACTTGCACCATCAACCGAGTATGGATAAAATACTGGGTTACTGGTTCGATGGAAGGTAATACATTTACATTTCAGAAAGTTCATACTCAGCAGAAGACCCGAAAGCCATTCCACCACAGCCAACACGTCCGATTGAAGATCAGCAGCATCGGCAACTGAGGAGATGGATTTATAGATCTTCAAGTCATCAGCAAATAACAAAACTTTAGAATGCTTAACAACTAGAGATAGATCATTAACAAAAAGTGAAAACAAAAAAGGGCCGAGGTGACTACCCTGCGGAATACCTGACGTAACCAGGATTGTTTTAGATTTGAAATTTTTAACTTTTACAACTTGAGATCTATTTTTGTAATAGCTCCTTATCCACTTCAAAAGACTACCCGTAAAACCTACTGACTCAACAACAGAGTCTAAGATAGTGTGGTTGACTTGGTCAAAGGCTTTAGAGATATCTGTATAGCAACCATCCACCTGGGTACCTCTTTGAAATTCGTTATAAATGAACTGAACATATTCGACTAGATTGGTTAGACTAGATTTTTTTTTCATGAATCCGTGCTGTTGGGAAATAATAATTTGTCCTAAACTGAAGGAAATTTTGTCCAATACAATGCTTTCAAAAACCTTAGGAATATTACACAAAATACTAATCGGGCGATAGTTACGCACATCGTTCACCTTTCCTGACTTAAAAATTGGTGTTATATAACTTGATTTCCACATGATAGGAAAGATGCCCGACTGAAGTGAGGAATTGAATAATCTACAAAGAGGAGCCGCTAACGTATCCACACAATTTACTAAAAATGCTGCAGGTAGGCCATCAGGTCCACAGCACCGTTTGGGAGAGAGGCCTTTTATTTTGAGACTTACCTCATCAATACTGGTGAGAAAACCATTCACGTGAAACACAGCATTATGCTGTGTAAAATTAGGAATAACAGAAGGTTGTTGGTTATTAAATACCGAAGCAAAGTGATCAGCAAAAAGATCAATGACCTCCTGAACTGTAGTAGCTGACTTATCTTCCAAAAACATAGAAGATGGAATTGAATTAAGATTATTCCTTTTATTGATGAAGTTCCAAAACTGTTTCGGGTCCGTTTTTATTGCGGATTCTGCATTATTAACAAATTCGTCATAACATCTCTGCGTTTCTAGTTTGCATTCAAACAAAACAAATACAACAATATACATTTATTTTTGATAAATTTCAAATAATACATTGAATAATAGAAACCATTTTTATGCAATAAATGATGAGTAAATAAAAAAATTCGAATAATTCAGTTAACTTACATAAAAATAATCATAATGTAGATTTAACAATACATTTCCTTTATATCATCAATGTACTGATCATTTCTGCATTAAAAAAAAAACTATGTTGATATTGCCTTAATTATTTTCTTTCTTTTTCAAGAACACCAACAGAATGCACATTTAACTGAATATAGTAGTACAAAATGATACTGACAATATAAACTTTATTTTATTAAAAAATATAGATGAAAACAATTACGTAGACAATATACTTCATTTTGCATGAGAGAAATCGTAAAATGTCAAACCATGAATCAATACAGACATAATCAAATGTAAGAGTATTTTTCTAGTAAAATGTTTCTATTCAATATAATACATATATACAGAGTATACAAAATATTATTACTACTCTAGAGAAAAATAGGCAGATTCAAGAGTTACATTAAATGCAATTTGCTGGTCTTTGTTTATTAATACTTTCACACAAGTATGTTCAATGTGACAAATTATGTATAAAATTGAAAGGAACTAGCGAATAAATTTGTTTTTTTAAAATACATAGGCAACTGTAATATAAAAATTTTATAACTAATTGGAATATTTTCTTTATTAATTAACTATAAAATGCAATTATAATTTTTTATATTTCTTATTCAATTATATTTGGGACGTAAAAAAATTACATTGGAAATTAAAGACATCATTCATAACTTTAACAATCTTGTAGTATTACACACTTTCTAAAAACTTATTCCTCTGGTTTGAGTACAATATGAAAGTGTTGCTGATGATAGATTTGTATCAACACGAAATTTACATCTCTTATCAAAATTATTGAAATCAAATAAACTATTGAGACAAAGAACAAGTCGCAACAAATCACAAAATATTTCGCACTGTTTCATTTAACATGAAACAGATCTTAGCAACAATTTTTTTTCTTTCCTTGTTTGTTACCTTTGCGTAAATTCACAGTATCACCTTGTGTTATGTTCTGCCGTTCTCTCATTTCTTTCTTCGACCTAAGCACTAATCTAGTTATGGCAAGAAACATCTCTTCCACATACATATTATCTTTGGCCGATGTTTCGAACAATTGGATGTTCATTGTATCGGCAAAACGTTGAGCGTCTTCAGTGAGTACCACTTTCCTTTCTGGGGTATCATTTTTGTTTCCAACTAGAACAAAATCACATTAAGTCTGAAGAAAATAGATACATAGTCTTAGATAGAAATAAAAATTTAAAACTAATTTGAATGCATTTAAATTGATTAGACTGAATATTAGTCAGTACATGATCATTAAATTGGATGAAATTTTAAAAATATACTAATATGCATAACTTCTACCTTACCTAACACTCTATTTACTACATCACAATGTTGGTCTATTTCATGTAGCCATCTTTTAACATTTGCAAATGATTCTCCATTTGTGACATCATATACTACTATAACCCCATGTGTGCCTCTATAATATCTAAAATAGACGTACAGTGATAAGTGTTCTTTCAAACAAACCAAATTCTTTATTTTCCTCAGAACTTTACTTATTTATTAGTTTTCCTATGTCAAAATTTGTTACTTACGTGCTAGTTATTGTTCGAAATCTTTCTTGTCCTGCTGTATCCCATATTTGCAGTTTAACTTTTAGCCCATCTATATTTATGGTTTTTATTTTAAAATCTACACCTATTGTGGTAATGTAATTTCCAGTGAAAGTATTATCTGCAAATCGCAACAGCAAGGAACTCTTTCCAACACCTACAGCAGAGAAAATTCAATAGATCCTCCTATATTTCACCTATTTTAAAACAAAAATCTTATGGTCGGGTAGACATATAGGTCATTGTAACAAAGTGAAAAGCTTCATATACTTATATTAATTGGGTAAATGATTGGTATTGAATTCACAATATTTATCTTCTAATAATGTAATTTGATTTCCTGTGAATTGGCCTTTTGACCCCGCCCACCAAAACTTACCACTATCTCCAATTATCAGTAATTTAAATAAATGGTCGTAATCTCTGGCCATTTTTGAAATTGTTTTTCGTGTTGTCACCTACTCCACAAATTCATTCAGAAAATTGCTACAAATATGCAGCCTGACGCATAGCTTAACTTTCTTCAATATTTTCCTAGAAATAATTACAACTGACTCAAGCGAAAGAAAAGTAGATGACGTTTGACGCATTACTCACCACTTTACTATGTACTTTGTTACCAACAGTAAATAAAAACTTCTATATTTAGTTCAATTGATTTGTAGTCCCAAAAATTCAAGATATTTGTTGGCGTTCAAATTTTTTAATGACGACCGTTGTTTTTGCCATAGAATAACATGATGAACACTAAAGATATTTGAACTCTATAGAGAACCTACAAAAATACAAAATAATTTCCGAATTAAATATTTTCAAAACCTATTGAGAAAATGGATAGAAAAGTTTGTGCTTAGATATTATAACATCATTTAAAACTTCATTGAAATGACATTTCGAAAAGGCGTTGACCAAAGGGTCTTCCGAGCTATTCAAAATGTTGATATGACTGAGCTTTCGAAATGCACAGAACAAGAAATAAGACCTGTACTGCCCTGTTTGGTGAGAATGGGGCTCATTTCACCTTTGGATACATCCAAGAAATGTACCAGTATGAAAATCGATATATTAACCATTGTTTCTGGAATGGAACTGGTGAATTCAATTGTTGCTTTACTTTCTATTGATTTTCACAAGTTGGAAGTTGATGTTAGGAAAGAACAATTATTAAGACAAAAAGGAAATACAACCTTGAACGATTCTGTACTTATTGGCAATTCGATGAATACAAGCATGGCTTTAGAATATGAACGAAGTGATATGACCAGAAGATTGAGTATTTTGCTAGGAGAACTATTATATATCCAGTCACAAATACAAGAATCTCCAGAAACTAGTAGCGAAAATGAACATTACATGAAATCTTCAGATTTGTTTGATAATGATATATTTGCTGAAGAATTATCAGATATTATTTGTATTGCTTTAGCAGAATTACCAACAACTTTGAATATTCTAAATTTAGTAGAAGTTTTACTTCATGTTCACAATGGGTATGCTATTATTTGCAGAATAGTTGCCAATTTTCCAGATAGTTTTAAAGAAGGTGAGTAATAAAAGGAATATTTTCGAAAAATGTCTATACAGTCGTTTCTTTCAGTGAGTACATTTCTTATACAGTCTGGAGAAAAACAAGAAGAGAATATCTGTAGCTTAGTACGTGCTAATACTATTTCCCTCTTGTGTAAAATGAATCCATCACAAGCTCTAACAGTTCGCAATAAGTGTGTTGAACTATGCAGAATGCCTGCTTTAGCTATAACTTTGTCTCTTGAACATTGTAATAAGAACACAGAGAGTAATGACAGTGACATGGTGGCTTTCATTTCAGGGTTACTTCTAGGAAATGATCAAACAATAAGGTAAGAATCTCTTGATCCTATAAAATTTTAGATATCTGTAATTCTACCAATTTTATTTGATTGCCAAGTGGTGGAATAAGTATCAAGTATTTCCACTTCATTAAATTTTTTTAGAAATTGGATTGCTCTATTCATAAGAACTGGCCAGAAACGAAAAGGTGAAGTACCCAGTAATGCTCTTCAACAACTAAGAGATGAATTACTTAATCGTCTACAAGTAATTCTCGATGCTTCTTTGGGAAGTCTTCTTCCAGATGGAATGGTAGTTCAAGCCTCTGCTCTTTTACGGTTATATTGCGCTCTAAAAGGCATTGCGGCCATAAAGTGAGTAGAGTGTTCTTTTTTCAATATCGTGGTTGTTTTTCAATATTTTTATCCAATATATATCAGAAATGGTATTTAATCATCTTATTTCAGATTCCAAGATGAAGAAGTGAATCAAATTGTCCAACTTTTAACGTCTCATCCTAGCCCTACTCCAGCAGGAGTTAGATTTGTATCGATAGGACTCTGTATGCTTATAGCGTGTCCATCTCTAATTTCATCACCTGATCTTGAAAGAAAGAGTATTGAATGGGTAAGTTACTTCTTACTGTTATATATATTTGAAATTTCAATGTTGACCTTCAAAAACAGCTCTCTATTTAACAACTTCATATTGAATTATAACTAAATTTTTACTATAGAGTACCTAAACACAGATTCAGAATTTATGAGAAGGGTTCCTATTACTCAGCAGTAGCTATTTTCATTAGCCTACCAAAAAAATTATAAATTAACGAGATATTTCAAATTGTAGAAAGATCTGTATAGTTTTCTACTTATGAAACGAAGCTTATGTTAAAGATTGTTTGATGTATTTGTTAACACCCAATTGCAATCGTTAAATAAAAATAAATATTATTTTTATTATATTCATAAATGGACCTTCTTTCTTGGAGAAACTTACCGAAAAGAATTTTTGAAATATAGTTATTTCGAATGATATAGAAAAAATCACATCAAACGATTTTTCAAAATGTTTTCATTACGTGAACGAAATCCCTATTTTAGGTCCAGTGGCTTGTCAAGGAGGAGGCCTACTTCGAGTCGGCCAGTGGCGTGACCGCTTCTTTCGGTGAGATGCTTCTTCTGATGGCCATCCACTTTCACAGCAACCAGCTGAGCGCGATCTGTGACCTCGTGTGCGCAACGCTCGGTATGAAAATACCGATCAGGCACAACAATATGACCAGAATGAAGCAGGTGTTCACGCAGGAGATCTTCACTGAGCAGGTGGTCACGGCGCACGCTATCAAGGTGCCAGTTACTAGTCGACTGAACGCCAACATGACCGGATTCTTGCCTATCCATTGCATCCATCAGCTGTTGAAGTCGAGGGCGTTCGCTAAGCACAACGTCAACATCAAGAATTGGATCTACAGACAGGTGAGTGGATAGCTCTGCTCAGACCAGAAATTATCACTATGTCCGTAACTTTTTCTCTTGTGACTACATCGGAATGTAGAGGCAAGAGAGAAACGAAATAAAATGGTTGGCGTAATTTGAATTATTAATAACTGTTTATTTTGACAAATTTTTCAATTTTTTTTCAAGATTTGCACCAGCATTAGCCCTCTCCACTCGGTCCTGCCCATGCTGGTCGAAGTATACGTCAACAACATCATAATCCCCACGTCGAAGAACGCCGAACACACCAACAAACCGCTCACCGAGAACGAGATTCGTAGGGTGTTCCAGAGCTCCATATTTGGCCAATACTTCGACCAGAAACAGTCCATCTTCACGTTGGATTTTGATGCGAGCTCAGAAAGTCAGGACGCGGTGGTGGACAACACTTCCCTAACACCCCAGCTTCTCCTACTATATTATCTCTTGCTCTACGAAGACTGCAGGCTGAACAACGCCCAGACTCTAGCCGCCTACAACAGGAAGGTGAAAGTGTACAGTTCGGAATTCATGTCCGAGTTGCCGATAAAGTATTTATTGCACCACGCACAAAAAGATCAGAGTTCGTATTCGGGCTTATTCGGACCGCTGTTGAAGCTGCTCGCTACGCATTTTCCCCATCTGACGCTAGTCGAGGATTGGCTGGACGATATGTCTATGACTGTGGATTCGAGACCGGACCAAGTGTCTGAATTAAGTGAGTGTTTAATGTTAATCAAGCCTTTGTTAAACAACAGAAATGTTATCAACTAAATAACCATGGAACAATCTTCAATTTACCATAAGAAAAAAAAAACGCGTCAGCAGCGGAGGTACACTAAAAGGTCGAATTTTTCCCTGATTTTTGTTCTTTTTCACATACTAATTCTTAACCCCCTAAGTTAATTTGAAGAGTCTTAAACAAATAGTTGATCCCCACACCCGAATCTTCGAACTTGGTACATTGGGCCCAAATCTTCGAGCCTGAAACATTGGGCCCGAATCTTCGAGCTAGGTACATTTGGCTCGAATTTTCGAGCTTGGTACATTGGGCCAAAATTTTCGAGCCTGAAACATGTGGGCCCTTAACTTCGAGCCTGAAACTTTGAGTTTGAAATATCGAGTCCAAACTTTATACTCGAAAATCCGAGCCCAAAACTTTTGGCTCAAAACTTCGAGCCTGAAACATTGGGTCCTAAACTTCGAGTATGAGCCCGAAACTTTACACTCGAAACTCGGAAACCCAAAACTTTTGACTCGTAATTTCGAGCCCGAAACTTGGGGCTTAAAACTTCGAGTCCGAAACATTAGGGCTGATTACGTATCGAAATATTGAATTCATTTCAACGTATTGTTGTATCGCGAAATTTTCGACTCCAAATGAATTTTAGTTTTCTCATTCCGTCATAATTTCTCGCAGATCTAGTTGAAGCTTTCAACAACGTCGAAGTGAGCCCATCGAAGCTGTCTTTCTTACTTCAGACGCTTCTCAGACACGAACCGATCGATATCTGGCCGTTCGCCGAGATTTTCACGCAATACGCGAGGAAAGTATTGGGCGAACGAGTTCCCAGGTACGTTCAGGACCTGTACAAGGATATATGGCTACGACTCAACACCGTCCTACCCAGGAGACTGTGGGTGTTGACGGTTAAAAATTTAGTGGACGATTTTTCCAGTTTAACGAGGATAGATGTGGCGGAAGATCCGTTGCAGGTGAGACATATCCTAACTTATAGATTTTTCTTCTCGTCAATAAACCTATGAAGCTTTTTTTTATCTTTGACAAAGTAAAATATTTTATTGGTGTTTTATTGTTTCATCGTGTAATTAAGTTATTAAGAATTCAACGTAGTGTCTTTCTGTTAATTTTTACTCTTTGATTTTCGCAGTTTTCAATAAAAAAGTGATCTAATATTTTCCGAACATTGATCACAAATTCCCTATTTTATTTAATGCTTACTAGCTAACTAGTTTATTCGTCCTGTGTACCGCCCCTTCTTTTTTTTTCAGATTCTTCGGTGTGATAAGCGTGTTTTTAGGTGCGCTCCAATTTACGCGATCGTTCTTAGGGTTCTTCGTGCGAGTTTGGCGTCATCCAGGAGCCAGCTCCTGCAACACTTGCAGGCGAATCCTAAATTGGACACAAACGGACAAGTTGTTGTGGAAACAGAACGTGAAAACATCTGTAAGGCGACGATCGACGCCCAAGTAAGTGAAATTCTTATAAAAAAATATTTGTACTGATCAGTTAAAATTGAGTAGACCAATGTCTAACAAAGAAAAAGAATAATAGTTCATTTGTTCTGTCCAAAGAGGAGTCACAGAGGCTTAATCTGTCATTTTTATATCTATGAATAACCTTAAATTGCAGACAAATAAATTCTATATTTCAAATTATAGTATTCGAAAAATGAGTAATAGACGTAGTTATCCAAGTAGTAGTAAATATTCTTACGATAAAAGAAAAAAATATTATGACGAACACGAAGAACATATCTCCAAAAGGAAGAGATCTCCTTCACCTGAATTTCGAAAGGTCGAGTATTACAGACACGAATTAACAAGATTCTTACAAGATCAGGCCAACATACAGGGCGTAGAAGATTTCTGGAAGTTCTTCGAGAAATACGAGAATCTGCAAAAGTTGAAAAAATCGGAATTCGACAGAAATTTTTTACTTAATGTAGACTTCAGAGAAAAGCCTAGCATTCTCTACGATAGGCTTCCTGTTTTGGACAAAAATGGTAGAAAAGTGAGGATAAAATACGAACACTTCAAAGAATTTCTTTTGATCATAAAGGTTTACAATGATTTTCAACAGAAGATGAAATTCGCCAAGCTGAAGAAGCTACAAAAAATGAAGAGTGAACTTCCGATCGCTCAGCACAAATCGGAAATCATTGATAAGTTGGATAAATCTAGAGTTATGGTGATTGCTGGAGATACGGGATGTGGAAAATCTACTCAAGTACCTCAATACATTTTTGAGGCAGGTTACAAGAAAATTGTTTGTACTCAGCCTAGGAGAATTGCTTGTATTTCTCTATCAAAAAGAGTGGCATATGAAACTTTAACAGAGTTTGATAGTACAGTGGGTTATCAGATAAAGTTTGAAAAGTCGAAGAGAGCAGACACTGCCATTATTTTCATGACGGAAGGATTACTTTTGAGACAAGCCAGTGAAGAAACCACTTTGAATTCTTATGATGTTATAATTCTGGATGAAGTGCACGAAAGACATTTGTTTGGCGATTTCTTAGTAGGTGTAATGAAATGTCTGCTATATAAAAGGAAAGATTTCAAGCTTATTTTGATGTCAGCCACAATAAATTTACAGCTATTTCAAAGTTACTTTGAAGAGGAAAACGTTCAAACAGTCCAAGTTCCTGGTAGACTTTATCCAATTGAATTACATTATCGACCAGTGATCAGAGATCCCTACGAACGGCAGAGAGACAAATTCAATTGCACCCCTTATCTACAAATAATACAGATGATTGACGAAAAATATCCCCCGAATCAGAAAGGGGATCTGCTGATATTCCTTAACGGTTTCAGTGAAATATCAAAACTGGCCGAAGTAGTTCTTGATTATAGCCAGGAGAAGAAGAATTGGATAGTGCTACCCCTGCATAGTACGTTGAGCTTAGAGGATCAGGATAAAGTGTTCGATTATCCTCCGGAAGGCGTGAGGAAGTGCATTATATCGACAAATATTGCGGAAACTTCCGTCACAATAGACGGAATACGTTTTGTCGTAGATTCGGGCAAAGTTAACCGGATGATTTACCATGCGGGAGGTAGCGTGAATAAATTGTCGGAAACTACTATTTCTCAGGATTCGGCAAAGCAACGTATGGGTCGCGCCGGAAGAACTGGCCCTGGTGTATGTTTCCGATTGTATTCCGAAGAAGAATTCGACCAATTCGAACCGTTTACTCCTGCCGAGATACATTTGGTCCCGTTAGAATCCCTGATATTGTACATGATCTCCTTGGGATTGAACGATATATCGAATTTTCCGTTTCTGGAAAAACCTAGCGTCAGAAGCCTGGAAGAAGCGATTGAAAAACTTAAATTCGCCGGAGCTCTGAATTTAAATGAGGACTCCCTAGAATTGACTGCATTGGGACAGGCCCTTAGTAATTTACCGGTCGATCTGACCATTGGTAAAATGCTCATTCTGTCTACAGTTTTCGGTAATGTAGATTCCATTCTAGCTCTCGCCGCTTTACTAAGCGTTCAGAGTCCCATATCCCAAACGTCTCACAAGAATTTGAGCGCGGAAACCCTGCGTAAACCTCTGGCATCCTCGCACGGCGACCCCTTCACCTATCTGAATTTCTTCAAGGAGTGGCTGAGCGTTAAGCAATCGTCGACGCCGGTATCGAGAAATCGCGAGTGCGAGAGCTCCAGGAAATGGGCGAGAAAACGGTGCTTGGAGGAGCAGAGATTCTACGAGGTGACCAAGCTGTTGCAACAATTCAGGGACATCTTGAACGACGCCGAATTGTTGTCCAAGGGCATCGAGCCGAGCATGTCCAGTGGCGAGAGGTCCATACGACACGGCGAACTGAAAAATTTGAAATCGATGCGTTATCAGATGAAGCAGGAAGAGAAAACCCAGAGGAGGAAGCAGTTGAAATACGAGAGCTTCGACGACGGCGCTAACGAGGAAAACAAAACGGACTTGCGAGACGTAGAGTTCAGGATCACCAACGACTTCAATAAATTGCAGAGACTACTCAGCGATACTTCCGCGGATAGTTTCAAGGACGTCATGTTGCTCAAGCTGATCTTAACGAGCGGTTTGTACCCCCAAGTGGCTATAGAGGACGAGCATAACTGCTCCAAGACGGTGTCCGAGAGACTCTTCCATACCAAGTCGAAGAACTTCGTGTTTCTTCGTCCGACCAGTTATTTCGTCACCAATCCGGAGATTTTACAATTGCACGACGACGATATAGAGGTGCCGCCGCCCAATTACTTCAGTAAGAGACCCGTCAGCCGCAAACACCAGCTTTTGGTGTACCAGTCGATCTTGGAGACTAAGAAAGTTTATTTGGTGAACGTTTTCCGAATGCCCGCCTTGCAGACACTGATGTTGTTCGGAAAGAGGATATGTACGAACTCTAGCTTCACGAAATTCGTCTTCGACGATTTTCTTAGCGTCGACGTACCGTACTACGGACAGGGGACGAAACTGTTGCAGATGGCGACGGGTCTTAGGAAGAAGTGGAAGAAGAACTTGGAGAAAAAGTTGGAAAATTCCGGTGGTTATACTTGCAAAGTCGACGAGAAAGACGTATTCTATTTCGTGGAAGATTTGATCAGTTACATGAATACCGACGTTAGTTACAACGTTAAGAGATTACTAACGGCGGACTTGAAGAGCATTTACAATAGAGAGTGTACGTTTTTCGAATCGGAGGATTCGTCCTTCAATCCTCTGGACGAGGATTTCGTAATTACCGAAAACGTCTCGTTTGGGGGCGTCGGGCTAACCGAAAACGTTGTTTACAACTGTCTGGTGGACGAAGAATGGGCGTGGGATCTAGAGGAGCAGGTGGTGGGCGTCGATCTAGCTTGCGATTTGTGCGGCGTAAAGTTGATGGGAGGCGCCTCCGTGTTTCGCAGGCTGCAGCACGAGGCAAAATGCGTAGATGGCCGAAAGAGCGGGAGAGACGACGAGGAGGGTACTAAGGTGGAAACGAAGAAGAACGCTAAAATTTTCGACTGCGAAAGCTGCGGCGAGAAGATGTTGCTGACGCCGGTTGAGATTTTGAGACACAAGAAGAGTTGTCGATCTTGAGGTGGGGGGAGTATGTGAAATGGGGTTTTCAGGTGATTATATAGATCAGAGGTCTCCAAATTGTTTTGTCTCGTAGACCGCTTGCCTTGTTTTTCGGTTTGGAGTAGACCTCCTGCTTACCTGATATTGAATTTCTGCAAATTTTAAATTTATTTTTGACTGCTGGCACAGTGTTTAACACTTTGAAAGATTTGAGTTTTTTACTATCCTAAAGTGTAGTGTGAAAAAGTTGAAAAAACACATGTTAAGTTAGATTCAAGTATAGATTTAATTCACATTAGGACGAACCAAATTCAAATTTAGTATCTGTTACATAAAGTAGCCAGTTTCTACAAGTTCATGAAGCGAATTTGACTTGGTATTGCGTTTCAAGGAAAGTGCGGCTGTCCAGATGCTCTTGGAGTCGTGTCTTGAGACGGAGAGGGACCGGACGGTGCCCGGCCAACAGTGGGCCCTTCAAGAAGTCAGATCGCTGGTCTGCAGCTACATCCACCAGGTTTTCATTGCCGACACGGGACTGGCGTCGCTAGTTCATTTCCAGGTAAAACACATTATTAACAAAAAATCTCCAATATGAACTTTCTTCTACTGTTATGATGTTGATAAAATTATTTATTCTTACTGTCGTAAACATTTTCTACTTGACTAGCTGAATATTTTCGTCTAACATAAAACATATATTCATATCCGTTATTTCTAAATTGTATTGTTATTTTTCTCTCAAGAACATTCGTATTATTTTGCTAGTAAAACTGATACACGTTCTCTGATATTTTGTTCACCACGTGTCAACAAACAACTATTTATTTGTTTAAACACTTTAAACTGTAGAATTTACATAAAGTTAATTTCACATAGGAAAACATGTTACCTGTAGGCAGACATATCATAACTTATTTACCAATAAATAACTACCCACTAACTATAAAGTCAAACTAACTCAGCAGCGCCTACAAAATTAAGATGCAGCGTTCTAGCCTTCTTCTTAAAGCATACTTTCCAGGATTTAATGTTGTTAATACATTATTCAGTCTTCTAAACGCACAAATAGCTATCAGATAGCTCATCTTATTGTTAATAGTTTTTTTCGAATTAGGCAATATTCGCTGTACAATATGTATGGGAAATATTTCTAAAGTTGAAATCTAGACGATGGTATTCTATTCAAGAATTTTATGTACACTTTAAAACATTGTAATTAAATGTAATTTATTATTTATGACCTATTCAATTTTTTGTTGTATGTGACATTTATGCCAAAAAACTATTTGAATAAAAGATATATTATTATTATTAGTATTTATTTCCCAATTTCAGGGCTATCCCAGCGAACTGCTGTCCGTCACCGTGAAGGGCATTCCTTCGATGCATATATGCGCCGATTTCATCGTGGAACTGATGCAGCAGCCGAGCTTAAACAAGCAGATCTTCGCCATTCAGCTGCTGTCGCATCTTTCCGTGCAATACGCGCTCCCGAAGAATCTGAACAACTGCGTCACCTCCTTAAATCTCTTGTACGCTCTGCTCGGTGGTAAGTTACATACTTCCGTATTCATTCTAAACAATATTTTAAATCGTAATTGGCTGCAGAAGATGAATTTTTATTTTTGTGTGCAAATCGCTGGAAAAAAAGAAAGCTTCTAACGATTCGAGATGATTTCAACAAAATGGCGGTTTATACTAGATTCAAACCGCTTAAAGTCAGGAAACTGAAAGTACCTCTGTGGGTATAGCGTTCCGCCGGAACGGCTAATATGGGTACTACTCTATGGGCCATTAACGGTTTGTTTACATTGATTAGTAATGGTATTTACGTTCATTTCATTTTGAGTTTCGTAATTTGTTTTTTTGGACTTCGTATTTTCCAGTGGTTCATTGTGTTTCGGTAGAGGACAATATTATCTCTCTTCAACAGTAGATAACCTACCTACATCAAGTTGAAATTTGCACTGAGTTTTTATCGTTGAAGATGAAAATCAATAATAAAATAAAGGAGAGGACGAATAAATTAATTGGTTAGAGGAACTATGTATACATCATGAAAGGGCTGTATGATAGAACACCTATTTATTTAGAAAGTAAAAAAACTTTCAAAAGTTTCAAGAAAACATCAGGGAATTTTTTCAAGTGTTATCAGTTTTCTCCAAATTTGCTTTCTGTAAATGTATAAATAGTATTAAATTGCAAAAGAAAAAAATCGTCAAGTAAATTTCCAGAAATAATAATAAATACTGATAAATTCTTATGTAAAGGCAAATTGTCTGACAGCATTTGCAATGACGCAAGTTCTTTCTGAAACTCACTTGGCAAAAAGATGTATTAAACTCGTGTGTCTAAGACATAGACAGAAAATCAACCTTTGACAGAGGTGATCCACGAGAGGAAAAGCCTATCGCGATATACCTGGAAAAATGATAAAAATCACCTGGAATTCTCAGGGAATTTTAGATCCTGACACCTATGTTCATAATATTATTGTTAAAGAATATTTTACTTCATATTTCAGGTCTATCTTGTGGTCAGAGAGTGAAGCTGTTCAAGCCCATTTTGCCGGCCCTCGTACGGATAAGCGAGGCTTTCCCCCCACTGGTAACTGACATCATGAACCTTCTGATGCAGCTAGCGAAGATTTCTGAATCTCAAGCTTCGCTGGCGTCTCACTTTGACGCACACCTTGGCAAGAGTCTGGAGATTTCGGCGCAGGAAAGCACGGAGCTTTGTGATCTGACGCAAAGGACTTTTTCCGAAATTCTAGATAAAGCGGTGTTGAAATCCAAAGTGTATAAGCAAGAGTAGTGCGATTTCCTTCTCATGCATTTTCAAATTTTTGAATTGTATTTATTTTTGTTTGAATGTATATAGGTTTTTTTTTTCATTTTCAATTGTATTTAACATTTGATCACATTAAAAAAATGGAGAAAACTTTTTTAAATATATTCGTTATTCTTTGAACTACTACCCTATAGGCGTCCGAAATTAAGATCGTAGCGCCGGAACGGCTAATATCGGTACTAGAGCATGGGAGATTAGCTGTTTGTTTACATTGGTTGCAATGGTATTTACGTTCATTTCGTTTTGAGTTTTCGAACGTTTATCGTCGTAATTTGTGTTTTTTTGGACTTTGTATTTTCCTGTGATATATTGTGTTTGGATTGAGGACAATTTTATCTCTGTTCAACAGTAGGTAACCTACCTACATCAAGTTGAAATTTACACTGAGTTTTTATCATTGAACATGAAAATCAATAATAAAATAAAGTAGAGGACGAATAAATTAATTGGTTGAAGGAACCTCATGAAGAGGTATGATAGAAATCCTATTTATTTAAAAAATAAAAAAACCTTCAAAAGTTTCAAGAAAACATCTCTGACATGTCTACTTTCATTACGAACTGAAGAATTTTTGAGTATAATGGACAAAACTAAGTACTTACCAGCTAAACTGAAAGAAACAACATGAAATAAAAGAAGAATTAATATGAATACTCTGCTTGAATGGTTTGAACGTAATAAG
The DNA here is from genome assembly GCA_030704885.1 of Cynegetis impunctata. NCBI lineage: Eukaryota > Metazoa > Arthropoda > Insecta > Coleoptera > Coccinellidae > Cynegetis > Cynegetis impunctata. Next base: position 28,088 of record JARQZK010003633.1, read on the forward strand.
TTATTATATTTTTTGAATTTTCCAGACGTATAACAGCTATCCTAAAAGTACGGTGGACTTCTGAGAGTCTGGTTTTTTTTTTGATAGAATCTCTGTTTTCCTGATTATATAATTGAATATTTTAGTTTTTACCTAGTTATAGAGTCCAGATTTATTTCATATTCTTGATGTTATGATAAACAGTTATTTTGGTTGTGCAAATAAACATCATTTGTTATTATTATTTTAATAGTATCTCTGGTTGTTACATGAAAGAAAATACAATAATCTAGAATCTCTGGATGATGACCCAGGTTCAGATTCCAATAAAAGTGGAACATTTTTCGTTGGAATAGCATTGGACTTCAAAAACTTTACGTTTTCGGTTATCTGAAAATTGCACATCATTAGTTGGTATAATTCTATATGGAAAAATCCACAAACTTACTGCAGGGAAAATGATTATTCTCAGTAAACTGTAAAGAACAACTCTCTTATGTTCAGACATTTTTTTCAATCTTCAAGTTATGAATCCTCACCTTTCTTCTATCCATCATTTCCTTGTTTCCCAACTTTGTTTGGAATGCAACTTTGTCCAGATTTCCGAAAGGTATTCAAACTATATTCGGTTTTTTTTACCCAAGATGAACAATAGGATACACAACAATAGTGATTCATCTCTTCTGAACGTTTGTAAACGATCCCAAACAAAATTAAAACTCAACAACTTCTCATATAAAATACACGTAAACAGATGTAAACAAAGCAATCTATCTCCCATGCTCTAGTAATATTCGACACCGGTAGGGGGCGTATCGCTTATTATGTTTTCCCTATATTTATATATAATTGAATCAGTTATTGTTGAAAGGGTACTATGTCCATTTTTCATTGAAATTGTATTTGATATGGGTTTCTATACCAAATTATATCCCCGACCGTTTGGTGTTGAAAGGAATTAAGTCCCATTCTAGGAAGCACTAATAATACGTACGTACTGGATTGCAGTGAGAGTTGAAAGGTACCTTAGGCCCGGTTTTTCAATGCTCGGTTAAAGTGATTTAGCTTTCGGCTAATCGATAACCTTTAGGTTAACCGTTTTTCCACCTCTCATCTTGCGCTAACCTACTGCTATTCTATCGGGTAGAGTAACTATCACCTGAAAGTCTTTGTCAAATGGCTAACTGTAAGCTATCTTGCAGACGCATGCGCTCCGTAGGTTAACTACTCCGAACAGTCGAGTTTGTTCAACTGCTTTGTAACCAGTAACCTCATTTTCTATTTTGTTTTTTTTACGAAAGATGGAAGCATTTGATTTTTTAAGTGATGACGATGAAGAATAAATTAATAGACTTCATTGATTACCAAAGAAGGCCATACGTGGTCAGAGAAAGAAGTAATCCATTTGACTATTTTGATGAATTGGATTTTTTCACAAGATTTCGGTTAAGAAAAGAAACTGTTCTGAATATATTAGAACAAATTGAACAACATATAGAGGCCATAACAGATAGGTAAATTATTTCAAACTTCATAAATCTTTTTCCAAGTTTCTTTTTTTTTTCCCTCCAAGTAGTAGAATCTGTTTTTTTTTATTCAGTTATTGCTTTGAAACCATTTGCAATTTTTAACAGCAACGATCTATCAGAAGGACTAAAGTTTGCCACTCTTTTCTTCTTCAATGCTTTTGTTTCACCCATTTTATTACAAAATAATCAACAATAACATAACAAAACATATATTTCCGAAATCGACAGCAAAAGGGGACGACCAATCAGAAGTGCTCCCTGAAACATCAGTACTACCAACGTTAACAAATATATCGCTAGCTGACAGTTTGCTAGCCTAAAGTCAAACATTCGAAGGAGAAACGCAATAGTTCTTAGTTGGAACTTTAGCTGATGGTTAAGCTGAACCTATAGTCAGCTAACTGTGAGTTTTAACCGGGCCTAGGTTCCATTCAACTCAGAACAGGAGGTTGAAGATGAATAATTTGTCGTGTTTTTGCTTCATAAGTAGGTACTTGTTTTCCATTTGGTATGTTTGTAAGAATTATTGTTCGTTTCTATGTGTTATTTCTCCAATAAAGTATATTAGTTTAATCATAACTACTTAATTTTGTTTTACTGATTGTTGAATGGAACTAAGTCCTTGCTTTAAAAAAATAATAAAAAATACAAAAATTGGAAATAATAATAATTTCTCTGTAGATAAACGATTCCTCACACGTTTACTTTTATTACGCTGACTGCATGTATCAATGAAATTAAATAAATAACTTTTAAACATATTTTTTCAATTTACTCAAAACTTTCATTTTTGGACTTAGTACCCTTTCAACAATCACCAATTCAATTATAAGATAGAGAATAGAAATAACATATACAAAAATTGCAGTTAATTTCGGAATGAGAAAAATAATACATTTTATTACAGGAAATTTCCCCCAATAAAATGAATCTATAGGATTTACAACTATTCTACCTACCCATCATTCCCCTCGTTCACCAATCTTTAAAAAAATTTACAAATTAATGCTTGCTTGAAAAAAAAAAACAAGTATAGTTATCAACTTTAATTATTACAGCTGTTCATGATTATAAGAAAATAACAAGAACCTTTTAAGGTGCAATTACTCAGAAATATACCAACATTTACAAATATATATTTATACTAACTAAATAAAACTCTAAACTTGCAAAATTACACTCAATAAATATCTAATTTCATGTGTTTGAATAAAATTTACTCCTCTCTAAATATAACTAAAAAATTACCAGAAATTATAGACAAAAATTGCTGACGAACAAAATTTCATCCGGAATGCCTAAATTCATCAGTTCTTAACCGAACAGAATACAAAACGCCCAATGAACATCTCGGCGCTATTAAATTAAATTAGACTATATCATTTATAATAATCATATATATATACAGTATGTTTCTATGCCATCTGAACATGGTACGACATAATATATTGTTATGTACATACTAAAGTAAATAAGCATTTATTATTTAAAAAGTAACAAAAATAAGGCGTAAGATTAATCAATAATAATAATTATATTGGACGTAAACATAAAAAAAAAACAGTACGACTGATAATAATCAACTCAAATTTTAAATTCAGAGATAATTTGTTCGCATATTTGTCCAGTTTTTCGGGAGCTGAATACACTCGTCTATTCTATAAACGGCCGCGGAAAATTGAAAATTTCCATTCGACAAAGAACGTTGGAAAACGCAGCCGAGGTTCAGTACGATCAATGTTTCTCATCAGATAATTCTACGGAAATTTCAGCTTCCGAAAACGTTGAACAAACAATAATCTCGACCAACTGAAAGGCGTCCGAGGAGACGAATAGTCCGAATTATTCGTTTCTATTTTGAGAAATTTCGATAGTTTAAAACAATTTAAGTATTCCACCGGATGGATCTAAACTCCCCCCCGAACCCCTGCCGATTGCTGGTAACTGCGCGGAATTGAAATGAAAAAAGAAATAAATCATCGATGCAAACGTCTCCTATTTTCGTATCGCCATATTGTCTTGTACTAAATCCTTTTACTAGTCATCTGGGTGTAATTGAAGGGAGGTATGTATTACATGCCCGGATAGCCCTGGTATTGCATCTGGGGGGCGTAGCCGGCCTGGGCGTACGCCGTCGGTACGTATTGCTGGGCGGGCATGCCTGAAAATCGAAACGAATAAGTTAATTTCGATATGTTCGAAAATTCCATTTGTGGAAATGTCGCTGAATATATAAATTTGATATTGGAACCTGCGCTTTAAATATTTTACTCTCTTAATCAGAATTTCCCATACTGTGAGCCGCGGCGCCCTGGCCACTTCACAGAGACGTCGAGAAACATTTGGCCTAACTAAACAAAAAATCTAAATCTGAAATATCTGAATTTTTGTGGTAGTTTATTTTTAGTTCGTGCAAAAACTAACTCGCCTTCTGTATAGTAAGGTATGAACGGGCTGGACACGTCGAGTAGCCTTTCCCGATAGCTCTGGAATACTCTTCAAGTTCTTTCGGAAAGCTCATAAGCCAAATCTGAATTTCATAGAGAACACGCATCTTTCAAAAATCAACGGACAAAATGTCAGCTTTCATGAAAAACCTCAAGTTATGGAGACAAAAATTAAAGGAAGATGATATAAAAAATTCTTTTTTCAATATTTCATGTGAAATGCAATTGATCTTTCTCAAGATATTAACAACATATTTCAAGGGCATTCATCACGACTCCATGTCTTGAGAAAATATGCAACGATTTGTACGCTCATCCATCACATTTATTGTTAGTTTCATGTTATTGAAGCAAAAATAAAAATATTAAATAATGAAAATATACAAATTTCAGTTTCTTCAATTTCTCACGATTAGACATACTTTTACCTATTCTTATCAGGGTAGAACCATTTGAATTAGAGGGCGTCGCGACTCGAAAAAGTTTGGGAACCCTTTTCTAAATGATCATAAGAGCGCACGTCAACTGTTTAGTATAATTTATTAGTGCCAATATACATAATGTATTTACACAAGTCAATATATGAAGAAAAAAAAATTTTTTTTATAATCTAAACACTAAAATACTAGACAATTGAGATTATTTATTGAAGTAACATACAAAAACACATAATTTGAAATTCAAAAAACATATTCCAAAAACTCCTCATGACTGTAAAAGGCTCCCCTGGTAAGAAAGTCCCTTATTCTTTCTTTGTATATATTAAATGAGAGACTCTTTAAGTTGTCAGGAAGCTTGTTATAGAATCTAGGCAGCCCGGACCATTCCTGCATCTCTCGAGTCGCTGGGAACTAGGAACCAAACGACATCGTTGTCTAGTATTATGGGTATCACGATTAGACATACTTTTACCTATTCTTATCAGGGTAGAACCATTTGAATTAGAGGGCGTCGCGACTCGAAAAAGTTTGGGAACCCTTTTCTAAATGATCATAAGAGCGCACGTCAACTGTTTAGTATAATTTATTAGTGCCAATATACATAATGTATTTACACAAGTCAATATATGAAGAAAAAAAAAAAATTTTTTTTTCCACCTCTCATCTTGCGCTAACCTACTGCTATTCTATCGGGTAGAGTAACTATCACCTGAAAGTCTTTGTCAAATGGCTAACTGTAAGCTATCTTGCAGACGCATGCGCTCCGTAGGTTAACTACTCCGAACAGTCGAGTTTGTTCAACTGCTTTGTAACCAGTAACCTCATTTTCTATTTTGTTTTTTTTACGAAAGATGGAAGCATTTGATTTTTTAAGTGATGACGATGAAGAATAAATTAATAGACTTCATTGATTACCAAAGAAGGCCATACTTGGTCAGAGAAAGAAGTAATCCATTTGACTATTTTGATGAATTGGATTTTTTCACAAGATTTCGGTTAAGAAAAGAAACTGTTCTGAATATATTAGAACAAATTGAACAACATATAGAGGCCATAACAGATAGGTAAATTATTTCAAACTTCATAACCCTTTTCTAAATGATCATAAGAGCGCACGTCAACTGTTTAGTATAATTTATTAGTGCCAATATACATAATGTATTTACACAAGTCAATATATGAAGAAAAAAAAAAAATTTTTTTTTTATAATCTAAACACTAAAATACTAGACAATTGAGATTAGTTATTGAAGTAACATACAAAAACACATAATTTGAAATTCAAAAAACATATTCCAAAAACTCCTCATGACTGTAAAAGGCTCCCCTGGTAAGAAAGTCCCTTATTCTTTCTTTGTATATATTAAATGAGAGACTCTTTAAGTTGTCAGGAAGCTTGTTATAGAATCTAGGCAGCCCGGACCATTCCTGCATCTCTCGAGTCGCTGGGAACTAGGAACCAAACGACATCGTTGTCTAGTATTATGGGTATGCACCTGTTCATGTGTCTGATATGAGCTTAGTTTTTTTTAATGTAAAGAAGATTCTCATAAATAAACAGTGATGGTAGAGTCATTATTTGGAGGTCAATAAAAGATTGCCTACAGTCCTCCCTGTAAGAAAGACCCGCAAGTATGCGACGCTCGACGCTGAAGAACAAAAACCCTCCTGGCACCTGGACTGTTACCCCACACAATGATGGCATATGATATATGAGAATAACACAAACAAAAGTATGCCTGTCTTAGAACTGATGTTGAGACACAATCAGCCAGCCCGCGGAGAAGAAAAATGTTTGATGCTAGCTTTTTAATGAGTTCATCTGAATGCACATTCCAGTGCATATCTTGATCTAGATGAACACCCAGAAATTTAACACTCGACTCTCCCCCATAATCAGAGACATTTCTAGTTGCAAAAACCATCGACTGTGTTTTGGATTGATTTAAAAACAGCTTGTTTGCTGTAAACCATTGTTTGGCCTCCAGCAGTGCTTCACCTGCATCCTCCATTGCATCAGACTGCTCATGGCCCCGGCATGAAATTGTGGTGTCATCAGCAAAAAGAGTAAAATGTGCCTGGGGACCTATCCTAAGTAGATCATTTATATAAATTAGGAAAAGCAGTGGCCCCAGTACTGATCCTTGAGGTACTCCAATCTGCACACCTCTTTTCGCCGATGTCACCCCATTCACCTGCACCACTTGCTGCCGACCAGAGAGATAGCTCTGGAAAAGAGCAATGCACGCATCAGCTACACCGTACCTCTTAAGTTTTTGTAAGAATAAATCATGGGGAACACAGTCAAATGCCTTACTCAGGTCACAGAAACAACTGGCGGTGTAATCATGGTTCTCAAAAGCTTCATATACAAAGGCAACCAAATCCAAAATTCCAAGTTTTTGAAACTGCATAGTTTGATCCATTTTAATTCTTTGAAATCATAAATTTCAACTATTCAGTGATTAACCAATCGCCTTGAGATGATAAAAATATATGTATATTCAAGAAAATCAGCTCATACATTATATGAATTCACTTTTTTTTTACGAGTTTTGATGAATTTGTTGTTTGTTTATAGACCTTTGTTTTCATTTTGTTTACTCGAATATTTGTGGTAATCTAGCTGAATATATACATTTCAAATTGGAACGTGCACATTAAATCTTTCACTCCCTAAAATATATGTATATATATATATATATATATATAAAACTAAATTCATCATAAATTTTATAAATTCACATTTTTTCAAGTGTTTCGATCAATTTGTTGTCAGTTTATATTGTTTTCTCGCTGAATATATTCATTTTAAATTGGAATATACTCTTTTTAAATATTTTACTCTCTAAATGATTGAAAGAGTGCACAACTTCTAATGTTATTAAAACTGCACGGTTTGAAGCTTTAAATAAAACACTCTCTGCGTGGACACAGTTCCATGAGCTGCCTACGGAGATTCTAATATTGAACATAAACCTTCAAATCTAGATTGAACTTGCATACTAAAAAAGTATTTAATAATGACGAAGTCTCTAGATTATATTATCAATAATTATGTCTAGTATTTATTTTTATACCTTATATTTATAATAATTATATCTACATTATATTATTAAAGGTATGTGCTACACTTATCTGATTTTTAGACAAATTTAAAACGCACCAAACTGTAGCGAACTTACCCATGGCAGGTCCGGCGGTCAGCATCAGCTGGGGCTCGGGCATCATCATCGACTTGGGCTCTTCCGCGGCCTCGACCTGCCGCTGCGCATCCGACATCTCGAGTTTCTCCACCTTCGACGTCAGTTCTCTCGTCACCTGGATCAGGTACGGCATCGCGAAGTCCATTATCTTGTGCTTCCACGCGAGTTCCAAGATCACGTCAGGCCTCAGGAGATCGTAGCACTGGAAAAATTTGCGATCAAGGAAAAAAAATAAGAAAAAAACCAGCTTGAGTCTGTCCAGCGAGAGTCACAGACATGCGCAAATAACGACTCGATGCTGCCTACCCAAATGAATAACATTCTCTGAAAGAGTAGTTATATGACGATAGTGACCGAATAATTTATTTCGACGAATATTCTGTCCATAACATATCAAATCGTATGAATCCCTCAAGAAAAATTAACATTCCCATTAATGAAATTAAATGTGAAGTTGTCATTCTGTTTCAAAATTTGCCATGTTGTTGGACCCTCTCCTACTACTTTCACGTTTGACATTCGCCGAAATAACCTCTATATCTCATTTTTGTTGAAAATTGGGACAGCTAATTAGATAATGATTATTTATAACGTCTGCACTGTTCCCGAACGACATCATATACAATTGGTGACGTGAAAGCCAAGTCTCCCTGGACAGACTATAGAAGCAGTACATGACGACAACGAAACGCATCCCGACACCAGGAAGTCTCAGGTGATACTGGACTACTACAACGAAACCAAAGGAACAGTGAATACAGTCGTCAAAACGAGTGTGCCGCTTAATTGGTATCTAGAATATCAAAGAGATGACCGTATGTAGTTTTCTACACTCTAATGAATATTGGCGGCATAAATGCTCAGATTTTATACAAATTTACCTGTCCAGAAAAGACTTCAAGTATCGAAGAATTTTCCTATAAAAATTTGGCATGGGCCATAATGAAAGAGCATCTATCTTCAGATCAAATCTCAAACATATACCGCAATATGTGAGTACTTTCCTTGAAAAAAAAAAAACAAAAAAACCGATAACAGAATAACTCAGAAAAAAAGCAGCGTTCGTCGGTCACCTGAAGAAGAAAAGATGCTCGGCATCAAGAGTTGTCGTTGCCAGTCCTTTACACGCAAGAACCTTTTTGCAGTTTAAAGTAAAGTAAAGTAAATATATTTCTCATGTCAATCTCACATAGGTGTTACATTCGTCAGATACAATATAATAAAATAAAATAAAAATCGTCTGAGGTCATGTTTCGATACATACAAGGACTCAAAGATATAGTTACTATAATGAAACATTACAATACGCATTAAAAGAAAAGATGAAAACTTAGAGTTTCATGTCTTGTTAAAATTAGATATTACGATACATATTAAAATTAGTTAAAAACAGTGGCCAGGTACTCTTGAGCATCATAAAAAGCCCCCTTGATTAGCAGGGTTTTCATCTGCTTCTTGATGTTATCCATTGGTAGGATCTTCAATTCATTTGGGATCTTATTGTAGAAATGGATTGCGATGTAGTCCACTCTCCTTTGGCATTTTGATAGTCTACAGTGCATACGAACCAGATTTGATTTATTTCGAGTGTCGTAGTCATGTTGTTGTTCGTAACTATCGTACTGAGATTCATTGCTTTTTATTAGTAACAGGTTCTGGAGGATGTAGGCAGATGAAAGAGTTAGTATGCCCAGCTTGACAAACATGTGTCTGCATTCATCTCTGTGCTTGAGCCCCCCAATCAGTCTCATCACTCTACGTTGCAGTGCAAAGACCCTATTTGCTTGAGTTGATCCACCCCATGCTATTATTCCATATGCCATCTTAGCATGAAATAAAGAGTGATATGCAATTTTAATTGTTGCATCCGATACTATGCTTTTTAAGTTTTTTAAGACAAAGATTGACGAGCTCAGGCTTTTGCAGACATTATTTATGTGAGGTTCCCAATTTAACTTTGCGTCAAATGTCACCCCAAGGAACCTTACCGGGTCATTTTTTGATGTTGTTTCTCTTTATTCAGTACCAGCCTATTTGCCAAGAACCATTTGTCTGTTTTTTTTATTGTATCTTCCATTAGGTTTTCAATCTGTTTTTCATCTTTTCCCCCACCCTAGGAATGTTGTATCATCTGCGAATAATATTGTTCTTGCAGATTTAATGTAGTGTGGTAGATCGTTTATATATATCAGGAAAAGGATTGGTCCAAGTATTGATCCCTGTGGTACGCCAATTTGTAAGGTTTCTGGTTCTGACCATTTATTTTCCATTTGGACCCTTTGTTGTCTGTCTCTTAGGTATGAGGCAATTGAGCCTACACTTGACTCTGAGAATCCATGTTTTTCCAGTTTACCTGTAAGTATCGTGTGGATGACGCAGTCGAAGGCTTTACTTAAATCGCAGAATTTGGCTTTAAGGTACTTTTTATCTTCAAACGCATCCATGATATCATGTATCATGTCCAAGATGCCGCCTGTGGTATTTCTGCCTTTTCTAAAGCCATATTGAGATTGACTGTACAAGTTTGCATGCTCAAAATAGTTCGTTATCTGCATTGCCATAGCTGCTTCAAATATCTTCGATATTGCTGGCAGCAGAGATATCGGTCTATAATTATTTGGATCATTATGATTACCTTTTTTGTGTATAGGAATCACTACTGCTATCTTTAGGCTATTTGGGAACACTGATTTTTCGATTGCCTCATTTATAAGCTTAGTTATGGGTATATATAGCAGGTTCCTGATTGTTTTTATCATCTCAACTGTTAGTCCATATATATCTGCTGATTTGGTATTCTTAAGATCCCCCATAATGTCTCTGATCTCTACATAGGATATGAAGTGATATGCAACGATTGTAAGGTTGAGAATATTGAATCTGACTAATAGGTCCATAAAATATTTTCTTTTGAAATATATGCATATTTTATGTACAGTGTTGTTTAGTTTTCTTATTAAAACGAAGACAAATATATATTTTTTGAATCTACTGTAATTTATCAATATACCATACGTAATTGGCGTAACCTTACGCCAATTCCCTAACATTTATATAAAAAGAATACCATTTACATGGAGCAAACCTGATCGAGTTGTATCTTCGTTTGTCCAATTACAAAAAGGTTATTAGTTACGGAAATATTTGTAAAATGGTCTCCGATATTTTGAGAAAAAACTAAGGCAAAACATAGAAAAACTAGGGTTAGAATTCCCCAACCCACAATCGATTCGATTCTACGCTCACCTGGTACAGACATGCAGAGAAGCAATCGAAGGCCTTCCTCTCGAGGAACCACGCAAGCAGTTCTTCAGCCAATTCCTGATTTCTAGATTCCGCCGTGTATTCCATGGCGTCCCTGAACAGTCTATCCTTTTTGCACAGTTCCACGCTCTGTTTCCATCTGTTATTACCTGCGGGGCGGAAACGAAGAGAAAAATTAAATTTTAAATTAACCGCTTCGAATACTTAATTGTAAAACACTCGTTTATTCACTTATATAAGTTTAATTATTTTCAATTTAGTTGAAATGATAAATGATTCATTTTACGTTGTTTAGAATATGCCACTGTACTTATTCGATTTCTTTTGTTAATATCAAACTGAAAATAATATTCGTAGGGTTTCAAGTGTATTAGAAAACAAAATTTATTAGCGCGGCCAATCACCAATTATGTGAAATATTTTTACGAAAACATTAGAGCTGGATATCTATAAACAATCATTTAGAAGAACATCAATAAGAATTTTCACATTTAAAAAAATTATTCAAGAAAAAAAGCTCAGATGTTACTCCTGAATAGTATTCCAAGAGAATTCGTAGCACTATAATGATAATAATTAATATGATTCTACACTTATACTTTGATTTCTAGTTACTTGAGAGGAAGGCTGCAGAGGGTCAGAATAAATGAAATTACAGTGACTTTGAGGAGGTGAATGTGGGTGTTCCCCAGGGAACAATCCTGGGACCACTCTTATTCATACTCTATGTTAATGATCTGCTCACGAATACGCCTGAGGGCCAGATTGTCTCATATGCTGATGATACTGCAGTCATAACTGAGGAATCAGATTGGAAAAAGGTAGAGGAAAAAATGAACTTTCAACTACAAGAAATATCAGATTGGCTTGCTTTAAATAAATTGTCATTGAATATTGATAAAACTGTATTTGTAACGTTTGGAAATTATTGTGATAGTGTAACCTGAAAGATTGCATGTTAAAATAAGTAATCAAGAAGAGAGTTGAAAGTTGTAAATATCTGGGTCTAATAGTAGACTATAGGTTGAGTTGGAATTTGCATGTTAACTATATATTAAACAAAACAAAATATTTGGTTTTTATATTTTTTAAGTTATCAAAAATAATGCAACATAAGACGTTAATGATAGTCTATTAGGCTTTATTTAATAGTGTGCTCAATTATGGTATAATAGTTGGGGTGGAGCTTATTCCACGCAAATCTCTTTGTTGCAAAGAAGGCAGAATAGAATTTTAAAAATATTCAACAAAAAAACTTCATATATGGAAATCAACCTTGCACAATAGAACAATTTTCACTTGAATCTCTACTATATCATTATGTAACTTTATCAGAATTATGTTCAAAATCAACAAGTGCAACTAGAAATAAATCTATACAATTGCCAAAAAGAACATTAAAAATAAGTAAAAAAAGATCTTATATCAAAGCTATCTTAGTCTTTAATGCATTACCTAATGAACTAAAAAATATTGAAAATAAAATTAAAAGAAAAAAGCAGCTAAAAGAATATATTAGACATAATATTTAATTGTGCATCAGGTGACGACTGTGATACAAACTAAAGAAGATTTTTAGAAAATATTTAAAGCCTAGTTTTTTAAGTTACTTAGAGTTAATTATATTAGTTTTTAGTTTAGTTTTAATTACCGGCCTCACGCACAGGTAACTTTGATTACCTCTGTGAGGATATACTATTTATATTAGTCTTTAAGCTATGTATTTTGTATATTTTTTTTTATAAAAAACTGGTAATAAATACAATACAATACAAAATACTCTTAGTACAGAATCATAATTTACCTTAGATAGATAACTGCATATAAATCAAATTATACATCACATTATAAATGTTCCTTTTATTTTGAGAGTCCTCACTCTCCAATCTTTATATATTAATTTCGAAAAAAACCGATGTACTTTTTAATTATACTTCTTAAGAAGTTCAAAAGAACATTAATCAATTTATAATAGCATTTGTTTGAAAATTAAACTTCAAACGCAACAAACATTAACGTACCTTTATACAGATAGGCGGCAATACGTCTGAATTCTGTCAGTTCGTGTTTCTCTAATTTCTGGGCCAAACTAATGTTGTCGAAATTGTCGAAGGCGTCTATGGATGTCCTCAATCCCTGAAAAAACAGACGTATTTAATTAAACGAACTTTAAAAACGATTAAAATTAATTTTTTTCGTTCATGTTGAGAAAAACAATTAATTATCGAAACAATTCATTCGATTACCTGGAAATCTTCCTCTTCAATCAGCAGTGAATTAAGAGCTTCGTTGATCGCTTTGTTGTTGAGGTTTTGCACGGACCGTAGGTAAGATTTGACTAATTGCAAGTGTCCCGTTTTGGAGAAGAATTGGACAGCCCTTGAAACAAATGAATGCAACATTAACTAAGAAACAATGGTTCAGAGGTAGATATATAATGCAATGACAAAATATAAAGAATAATATAATAATTTATTAAAGAAAAATGTTGAAAAACTAGGTATATATTATATTAAAACAATGGTTAAAAATAACAATTTACACTTTTATTATAAGAAATAACGCATGACGCACGTTTCGGTGGAACTTCACCTTCTTCAGATGCTAATGGCAAACTAACTATGATTTTCTGTTATATCGAAAACAAGAAATGACAAATTATGTGGAAGGGGTAAATACAAAGATGGTTACAAATAATTATTAGAAAAGGAAAAACCAATTCTGAACTGCTAGTCAGGTAGTTCGGTAATTTTGAAAAGATTAAGAAGGGGGCTTGAAGTATGATCGATTTGGCTATTCAATAGGAGACCGGAATGCTTGTATTTATTTATCTGTAATGATTCTAAAAAATTAAGTTTAATTCCTTTACTTTCAGTATTTAATATTTTAAAATCGAAATTGAATGTGTGATTTTCTTGGATTAAATGGTTTGCATAATGTGAATCCGACTTCTGATTAACAAAGCTACGTTGGTGTTCTGAAATTCTAGTTTGAAAACTTCTGAAAGTTCTACCAATGCAAATTGAAAATATTCAATTGCCACTTAATTCTAAATTTATGTCCTGGGATGTAGTTAATCTTTTTCCAAGTATACCACCCAAGGTACCTTTAACCCTAATAGAAAAGTTACTTAATAGCAATCTTGTTAATCCTCTCATAAAATCAGATATATTGTCACTTTTGGAATTATGCCTGGAACAGAATTATTTTAGTTTCAATGATAAGATTTACAGCAGTACTGAAGGCTTAATTATGGGAAACCCGCTGAGCCCTTTGTTGGCTGAAGTATTCATGGATAATTTGGAACAGTTAATTCATAATCATCCTGTTAGTCGACAATTCGTTTATTGGTTTAGATATGTGGATGATATTATTTGTTGTTTCACTGGTACTCTTAGACATCTAGACTGCTTTCAAACATTCATTAATACTTTACACCCTAATATAAAATTCACTTTAGAGATGGAAAAAGATAACTCGATTAACTATTTGGATTTGAAAATAACAAAAGTAGATAACAAACATAATTTTTCAATTTTTCGCAAACCATCGCACACTGATAGCGTCATACATAGTACTTCCCTACATCCTTTCCAACACAAAATGGCAGCTTTCAATAGTATGGTACATCGTTTAGTAAATATTCCACTTTCAAATGCCAATTTTAACATCGAGAAAAATATAATTAAACAAATTGCCGTAAATAATAATTATGATCCCAATATTATAGACAATATGATAGATAAAAAGTTTTTCAAAAATGCGATTAACCAGGTGTACCCCCTTACTAAAAATAATATCAAATACAACAGCCTCACTTTCATCGGAAATTCAAGTAAAAAACTTAAATCTCTCTTATCTAAGCACAACATTAACATTGCTTATCGTATCGGTAATAATTTAGGAAATCATATAAAAAATAATAAATCCAATGTTCATAAAGATAATAAATCGGGAGTTTATAAAATTAATTGTGGCGATTGTGATAAGTTTTACATTGGTAGAACTTTCAGAAGTTTTCAAACTAGAATTTCAGAACACCAACGTAGCTTTGTTAATCAGAAGTCGGATTCACATTATGCAAACCATTTAATCCAAGAAAATCACACATTCAATTTCGATTTTAAAATATTAAATACTGAAAGTAAAGGAATTAAACTTAATTTTTTCAATACAGATAAATAAATACAAGCATTCCGGTCTCCTATTGAATAGCCAAATCGATCATACTTCAAGCCCCCTTCTTAATCTTTTCAAAATTACCGAACTACCTGACTAGCAGTTCAGAATTGGTTTTTCCTTTTCTAATAATTATTTGTAACCATCTTTGTATTTACCCCTTCTACATAATTTGTCATTTCTTGTTTTCGATATAACAGAAAATCATAGTTAGTTTGCCATTAGCATCTGAAGAAGGTGAAGTTCCACCGAAACGTGCGTCATGCGTTATTTCTTATAATAAAAGTGTAAATTGTTATTTTTAACCATTGTTTTAATATGTTTATTAATTTACACCAAGTATCGGCCCAATCAATCCAAAAAATAGGTATATATTAACTTAAAATATTTAATTTAGTTGAAAATACAGATAATTGATAATTTAATACATTTTGTTAATTCCCAGAAACATAAATATAGGTTGAACAAATCAAATTAGCAGATTTAAGGAATATAAAATAGGAAAAAAATGCTACAAAATGATTTTAATTGGTTTTTATCGAACAATAAATTCATAGAAAACTATTCTGCTAAAATAGAATTATATAATTGCCGAAAATTGAAAGAAAAGAAGCGAATGAAAATTTTGAAAATAGAATTGTAATGGGTATTCATAAATTGTTCATATCGTTCAAAAGATTAATTGTAAGAGACCGGGAGTAACAGTTATTAATCTCATTATCCCATCTTTGCGATTTTATACCACCAAATGGAAATAACCAAATTACGAATGAACTACTAAAAAAATAAAATAAATTACCGAAGATCATAAGAGCATTACACGAAAATACATTCCAAAGTGAAATGAAAATAACACTTTCTCAAAGCACTTTTTATACAGTTGAATTCAAAGTATGGATGTTTTTAGTTTAAGTGGTTGATTCACGTTTCTGTATAATGTGTCATAAAAGTACAACTATTTTCGAGATTTTACACCAACAACTGAATGTAACCTGGTAAGGAATAAACCACTGGTGTAGTAAATTATAAAAAGAATAACCAAAGGTCATAAGAACGTTACACAAAAATAGCTTCCAAAGTGAAATGAAAATAACTTTCGCATAGCACTGTTAAATTTAAAGTTTGCATGTTTTAAGTTTGAACCATTGGTTGATTTACGTTGCAACATCTTAGCTCTCGGATGTTGGATTTGGTGGGACTATTTTCGTAGATGCGATAAAGGCATGTACGCTATTTAATTTACTGTAATTAGTACCTACAACTCGCGCTACAGCTTGCTAGCCCTCTCGCTCACGAATTAAAACTATTGGAGCGAAAAATCTGAAATTTACTGTGATGCAACTTATGATTTTTGGAAAATTTTTTAAATTCAGATTTTCAAAATGCTCCGTTTGGGCACTGTGGCATGTCCCCAATTGAGGACATCATGAGCTGATGGGCACTATGACATGTCCCCAATTGAGGACATCATGAGCTGATGGAAGACAAAAAATTTTCAGAAATATGTTCAGAGGGTAAAATATTAATATGTTTTATTAAAATAACATTACAGGGTATGGTATTTCATGAATGGTCCATTTTCGAAGTACTAAAATGTATAAAATTTAACTTTTGCAGAAATAAAATAAAAGTGCTGTTATATTTACATAGATGTTGCGTTTACCGCTAGCTCACAATGTCCTCAAATTAGGACACCACACTTTCAAAAATCGCTGATTACAATATGCACAAAAATCACCAAACACAATTACTTTGGAACAAGTCTACACTTATTGTGAACATGAAAAAACAGTTTTCAAACACGTGGTCTAACGAATATAACCAAAAAAAATAAACAGTAGAGCGCTACACTGCTGTCACAGCTACCCTACGGAAACCTATATTTCAAATGAATGAATTTTTTTTCCATCAGCTTGTATATGGCAGCACATATATTCATTTGGAAGTATATGATGTCCACAACTGAGAACAATGTGACAGAGAAGTAAGAGCAAGCGGCACTTCATAGGAAAAAATCCAAAGTAGGTTGTCCTCAATTGAGGACAAGGTGAGCGAAAGGGCTAGCGAGCACGGCGAATACTATTTTCATAAATTTGTGTCGATTACAGACTGTAATATTTTCATTTCAAATTTTGCTTGTTACCAAGGTTAGAAGTTACGTATTACGGCGACTACTATAAGAAACGCTCAATAATTTGACCCCCTCTTCCGCTAGCCTTATTTGATCTCTGAAGTGTCCCCTCATTCCGTTTTATGAGAAAGTTTCACCCCAAAATACCTCACCTCGTGTGATCCATCCTCGGCGCCAGAACCAGCAGCAGATCGTTAAGCAACAGTGGCTTGTAGTCCAGATAGAACTGTATTGCCCTGTAATATAGCTCGATATTGGCGACCTTGGTGATGATGTCCTTGAAGTGTCCCTCGCGCCAAGCCTCCGTCGGATGCGCCATCATAGCCAGCACAGCGTTGTCGTACTCCTCGTACTTGTCGAAGAGGAACACCAGTTCGGCCCATAGGTGAGCCTGTTCGGCAGCTCGTAGCACCTTCGGGATGTTGACTCTGGACCAGAAGAGCTCGAGGTGTTCGCGCATCTTGGCGGGCTTGTACTTTGAGTAGAGTATAGCGAGTTCAGTGAACATTCCCATGTGGGCCCTTTCTAGTCCAAGGGCTGCCTCCAGCAGTCCGATCAGTTCTTCGAAGTAACCGCGGTCTTGGTAGTAATTTATGAGGTCCTGGAAGGTATTCGATTGTATTTTTTCGTTAACGTCGCGATTATATTAACAAAATTTAATTATATATAGATAAAAATGAGATAGTTCGAAATATGAGGCGGCGACATGACCCATAAACTTCTGAATTAGGTAACAAATCGATGTATTTGATTGAGATTCGTCCGAACCAACTTTTGAGTTTATTTCTACATCCGAAGAAGAGCAATGGAGCCAGATCACATCCTTGCGGAACACCGCAAAGTTGAAGTTAATTAATCCATTCAAACTTAACTACGCCAAGTATTAATAAATGTTTGTTCAATCTTATCAACAGGAAAAAGCATAAATTCGAAAGTAATTTCTATGGAAAAAATTCAGTTTTAAGAATTTTAAATACTTTTCGAGTACTATCGATTAAATAAGGTGAGAAGTTATCTATAATAATTGAAGCGTCCAGAGTATCTACAGGAATTCATTCTTGTACAAGATTACTTTTCATTCTGGTTATTTTAGTTTGAATCAATAGTGAACTGAAAATAAGCGTTCTAAAAACCTAACCCGTAGAATTAGTGCCAACATAATCACATGAAAAACAAAATTGTGAATTATTTTAAGATTATTAATTTTTTTTTCTTAATTTCAAACCAACTGATATAGAAGGCACCAATGATATGTTAAAATTGTTTTGCAAGATATGTCAGTACTATCCACAAAATATTTCGATATTCGGATAAAAGTCAACGGTGCCAGAAGGCATCCCTTGCGGAACGCCAGCAATCACCTACCTGAAGTTCATCAGCGTGCACGACGATGTGCATGCCGCACATCTGCGACAGTCTGAACTCCTCGTGGTCGACGCAAGCGAAGCACACCTCCTTCCACGTCCTCGTGCTATTGGCCTTGCGCGCGCTATCCACCGCGCCTTGGAACTCTTTCAGGTGGACGAGCGTGATCGCGAGTCGCGCGAAATTAGACACGTTGTTGAACAGCAGCTTTGCCGCGTCGTACATCTTGTCCTCGAAGCAGCGTTCCCCGATCTTGAGGATGTCCGCGTGGTTCGGACCGGAGATGAACTCCTCGAGGTCGGCCAGCCTGCCGGTCTTGGCGTACGAGTAGATCAGCTCGGATTCAATGTAGCTCTCGCGCGCCTTCTTGCGCGCCATCTGCAGGTATCTGCAACGAGACAGAACGTCGAGAAACGTCGCCAGACACATTAGAACGCGAGAGTACTCACCTGACTAAATCCTCCCAGGAATTGTTGCCGCTCGCCGTCTCCACGACCGCCATGTACTCGGAGGGATCGTCAGCCTTGATGTACGAATCTATGGCTTCCTTGACGAGGCCCTGTTTCAACTGCGCCTTGGCCAGCTGACTCCACACGGCCGGTTCGTTGCAACGCTCTGCGAATTCATAGGCTCGGTCCAGGTTATTCACCTGCTCAATCAACACCTGGATGGCGGACGTGTTGACGTCGAACTTCTTGAATATGGCGAACGCCTCCTCGTACAGGTGGTTGTTGATGGCGATGTTCGCGATATCTGGAGCGTCGTAGTTGTCGAGGCGGTTGATGTAGTCCATAACGCGCGTCGTATCGGCCTTAATTGCTGAAATATGAATATTTCGGGTACAATTTTGAAGCCGTGCGAAGTGAATTCGATGAAAGTTAGAAAGGAGAATCGAGAGAAAAAAAAAATTTAACAAATTCACGTAAATGATCTCACCAATTCGAATTTCAAATAAGAATATTAAACGAAATACATGGAGAACTTGTAAATTTCCTCAAAAATAGACTAAAATGGCAAGATTTAGTATACTACAAGATTTAGAAGCTTCCTCAAAGGGACACTCAGTGTGCAAGATTTAGTACACTAAAACCAAGAAGATATCTCTGCTGATGACTACGCATAGCTAGAAATCGCTTAATTTTCATAAACATCGATATGTAAATAAAACAAAGATTCTTCTTCAAATTTAAACATTGAAACAATATGAGATTCTTCCTGAAAAACACATGGAGACAATTCAATAGAAAATGAAGTGGCCGCGGAAGTAACCCTGCGGCACACCTCCCGAAATGAACTTCTAGTTAGTTGTGAAAATCTGACATGGTGCGATCATCAAATGTGACCAACTTGATACTAATGTAAATTAGTCGCTTCTTACCGGTCAAAATGAGCAGATTTTGCAAGTTCCTGTGATCGGAGAAGACCGAATTGTCGAGCACAATCTTCTCGAGCAGTTCGATCAGCTCGTTCGGTAGATCGGCCGTCATGAACGCCTTCACGGTGACGGAGATGTCCTCGGGATCCTGCGTCTCGTTCAGGGCCGTCTGCACGACCTGGTCGATGAGCTGCCGCCTGTACGGGTTGCTCTCTTGCAGCACCTCGGCCCAGAGTTCGGCGTCGCGCCTGCGCACCAGGTACCTCGCCTCGGACTTGAACAGGGAGTTCTCGTTGCATACGGCTATCAGTTCGCGGTCGCACTGGCCGCGCTCGTAAGCGACGCAGGCCAGGTGGGGGTCGCGTTTCTCGCAATAACGTCCCACTACTCTGGAATCGTACCTGTACGAAACGAAAAAGTTAATTTTCAATACGATTATACGATCATTTTACTACCCAGCGCTTAGATATGGCGAACAAAATCAAGGTTGCAAAAATTACAATTTATACTGATTTTTTTCCGTAAATATGACAATAATGAATCTTAAAATAACTTATTATGTTCATGTCCTAGAGTATATATTGGCAAAACTGGCGCTTTGGAGTTCGAATATCAGAAGATAAAAAAGTTACAAGGAAAAAGTAGATTCTACTCGCGCGTCACATCTCCTGGAGCATAATCATATTTTTAATAATGAATTTGAAATATTACATATATAAGAGAAAGGCTATAAACTGAATTTATAAGAAGCTCTTGAAATAAATAGTATGAAACAATCCAATAATTTGTTAAATGACCAATAAGATATGAATAATTCACCGGTGCTAAATCTTTTCTAAAATAAATATTGAATATTTGTACCTGTTGTGTTTTTCAGATGTCCCTAACAGTTTGTACTATCTACCTGTCAAGAGATTACGTTTAGGTTTTTCCCCATCTTTCAATATTCTTGTTTTAAAAGTTTGTATGTACTATACATCTGAAGGAGCCACTGTGTATGGTGAAACAATTGTTATGTTCAACAAAATATAGTAAAAATCGAAAACTGTGAAGTTTTATTCACAATATAACCAATTTTCATTATTTTGTCTCCATTCGCCCAAAAATATTTCCTGTCTAGATTTACAGTTGGAAAATCTCCTCGGCGACAAATAAACTAACTTGTATTGACATGAAAATTTTCGGCAGCTAGCCGCGGCTTTTCTGTCGAAACAAGAAAATTCGCGAGACGGCCAATTTCTTAACTTAAAGTCGTCCCATACGATCATAAGTCAATTGCGTGCTCCTATCCTTTCTCGTTTAAATCGTAGTGTATTTCCAAATGGAGCAAGATCCCAGAGCCGCCAGACGTTACTTATTTCCTCAGCAATATAATATGTATGGGATGAAGTAGCGTTCTTATTTACTTTCAGTGTATAGATACCTGCTACCTTGTGCCGACGAACAATTTCCAGGTATCAGATGCTAAAGATGGAAAAAAAACTCAACTCACTTTTCTTATTTTCTCAGTCTTGATTTTTATATATGTGTATATACTCTGTGAACTATTTCATTACCTTATGCAAGCAGCCAGACCGATCGTATGGGCCAAACATCCCGCCAGACACAAATAAAGTGTCCATATGAGTATGACAGTATGAGCGAAATGTCATGATTTGCTCATTTAAGCGCGATAGTGATTATCTATGCGCGTCGATCTCCCTTCTATACTTACTGTCATGACATTTCGCTCATACTGTCATACTCATAGGGACACTCTATTTGTATTTGGTGGGATGTTTGGCCCATACGATCGGTCTGGCTGCTTGCACAAGGTATTGAAATAGTTCCCCGAGTATCATATGGGTATATCAGAACAACAGTGGTCCAAGTCCATTTTAAAAAGTTTTGTTTAATTAAGATATTTGCGTTTGTGTTTATAGGTAATTTCTTGTTATTTATTTCAAATTGGATTCATTAGATTCTTTTTGGTGATATATTAAATTTTATTTCTCTTATACTTCACGAATGATAAATTCAAAAACACCTAACTAATCAATCAATTAAGAAAAAAAAATGGACTTAGATCAGTGTTGCACTGAACGAATTCATATTAAGGTGCATTGTTTAATCCAAGTCACAAGAATAAAACTGAATTTAGCTAAAAGATTTTATGTTATTTATTTTAATCGCTCTGAAAACATTCTTTTACAATTTACAGAACATAAATTTGAATTTTAGAGTTACAAATTCAAATTACTGTGTATTAGGATTGCACAGATGTTTTTAGACTGAAACAAGTAAGTAAAATAAAATGAATATCAAAAAACAATTCTAACATGAATATTAAAATAAACTAGCTAATCTATTCGTCGAATTGGTATTCGTTGTTGAACTCTTTATCACTCAACAACAGATTACTCTGATCCTAACCATCTTGGAAGAATGTTCTTGTATTAATTTTAACAGGAAGATTTTTATGAAATTGATGAAATATAAGTGGTATAAAAGGTTGAAGCGAATTTTTATCGTTCTTCTTTACTAAAGTTAAGGCTCGTCATTGCATGTACAGAGGCTTACGATTTACCGCTGCTAAAGATGTGAATTTCTTTCCAACACACTTCTTTATTAAGGAAATCTCTCGAAAGTCCATAACATTTGAGACGTTCTCTCTAAATAATAAAGAAAATGGTTGTCCACGTTTGAATTTGATGACTTGAATCTTCAGTTAAATAATTGAATTTTTAGTCACATAGTCACATCCACTAATTGAAGCAATACGTGTCCTGACAGGAAAAATAGGACTTGAGTCACCTTCGCTCTGAACATTTTCATTTTTAATTCACAGCAATACCAATCTAGTGGTATTTTGAAAGCAACTGTTGAGGAGTGGACTTGGATCTTTGTTGCTTTGAAAGGGAACCGTATTGGGGGTACTGAATCGAGAATAAAAAAGAAAATCAAAATTTTGGACTTGAACCACTGTTGTTCTGATGCACCCATATATAAAAATCAAGACTGAGAAAATAAGAAAAGTGAGATGAATTTTTTTCATCTTTAGCACCTAATACCTGGAAATTGGCCGTCGGCA
This sequence comes from Cynegetis impunctata, assembly GCA_030704885.1. Classification (NCBI taxonomy): domain Eukaryota; kingdom Metazoa; phylum Arthropoda; class Insecta; order Coleoptera; family Coccinellidae; genus Cynegetis; species Cynegetis impunctata. The sequence continues at coordinate 51,073 of JARQZK010003633.1, forward strand.
CAAGGTAGCAGGTATCCATGCACTAAAAGTACATAAGAACACTGTTTCATCCCATACATATTATTGCTGAGAAAATAAGTAACGTCTGGTAGCTCTTGGACTAAAAAGAAAACTGAAATGTCTCGAAATGGTCGTCTTGTTTTTACCTCAACTCATACCTAGATTTGAATCACGATTTAAATTGAAAAAATCAGTTGATTTAAATCGTCGCAACCTTGGAACAAATCACTCACCATTGATTTTCCTTCAGGAACCTCTCGGCGTTATTGTTCGAATCGATGTAGATCTTCGCCAGAGCGTTATGCGTCGCAGGCTCTACGCATCCCTCGTGCACTCTCGACTCCAGCCAGGGCAGCAGCAGCTTGAGTCTGTTACGCTTCTCGACCTCCTCGACCAGCTCGTCGGTGGAGAACTGGCCCCTCACGACCAGTATGAGGTTCTTGATGATATCCTCGGAACAGTCCACGTCCAGAAGGCCGCCGACGACCACCGGCAACCGGCTGGGGTTCACCTTCTGCACGTAGATCTCTATGTACTTCTGCAGCGAGTTGCGGTAAAGGTAGAGCACTAGATCGTGTACGAAATCGAAACGATCGCACACGATGATCAGCGGAAGCTGATCGGTCAGCTTGGCCTCCTTGAGGAAGTTCTTGACGCGCTCGGGATTGTAGCAGTTCGACTCGCGACAGATGCGCTCGACCTCCTTGATCTGGCCGGTCTTGCAGGCCGCCTGGATGTACTTGAAGTGGACCTCCTCGTCCTGCGAGAAGTTGACGATCGAACCGAGGAAGTAGAACAGACCTGTGATGAAAAAACTGACCTTAGTACCGATTAATGCTATTGAAAAAATTAGAAAAGCATCTAGAAAATTGCTTCATAGATAGATAAGATAGATAATCTTTATTTGTCCAGTTATACAAATAAATGTGTAGGACACGTCAATGTTAAAAATATAAAAACATATAAATATATACAATTAATATTCTAACAAGTAAATATAAAAAAAACATATTGTCAAACAAACATACATATTATCATATCATCAACCTAACCCAAATCACAAATAGCAGCAGTTACATATTATCACAGTTTTATCGAAGAAAAATCACTATCTAGGAACTCTTGAAGGATATAAAATGCACTTTCAACTAAAAAGTTTTTGAGTTTCTCTTTCAGCTTATTCTCTGAAAGATTACGTAGATTGATTGGAAGTTTATTCCAAATTTTTTTAGTTAAGAAATCTACATTTTTTTGTATGTAGGCATATTTAGTCCTACTTTGTTGTAAGTCTTGCTTATGTCTTGTATTATATTGATGATCCAATAAATTATCTTCGAATAAATCCGAATTTTTCTTTACAAACAAAACACATTCCAAAATGTAGATAGAAACCAAAATCAGAATCTTATATTTTAAAAAGATTGGTTTACAGCTCTCTCTTCAGACCAAAAATCGACCTTATGCATCTCTTCTGCAGAACAAAAATTCTACCAGCCTCCACCGACCCCCCCCCCCAGAAAAGAAATTCTCGCTTGCATATATGCATGATATGCAATCATTGCAGTTTTATGGTCCACGCTCATTGACAATACTCTCAGGGCGAAAATGTACTTAGAAAGGCTTTTTGAGAGATCAGCAATGTGCACTCTCCAGTCGAGCCTGCTGTCAACCCTGACACCCAAGAATGAAACGTGTTGCTGTGCCCTGAGAATTTTAGACTTATATGTTAGACTAAACTCTTCGCCCTGTTGATCGAAAGATATGATCTGAGTCTTTTCCACATTAAGCATCATATTGTTTTGCTTGAACCATTCTTCCAGAATGCTCAACGTCTCCCCCACACTAACCTCACACTCCACTCCAGACATCTCACTAAAGATGACAGAAGTGTCATCAGCATAAAGAACCATGTCCTGAGATATTATTTTAGGAAGCTCATTTACATATATAATATAGAGTAGTGGCCCCAGTATAGAGCCCTGTGGCACACCTCTAATGATCTTCTCTGGTTCGGATCTGATTAATGACTCCCTGCCATCAAGCTCAACGGCACACTGAATACGAGCAGCAAGATAGGATTGCATAACACTCAGACATATTGAAATATTACATGGGCTATTGGGATCTGACATGGAGGCGGAGCTTAGGTGGTAACGTCAAAACATGGTGTCTCAAAACCAACTTTCAATACGAGTTATATGAGAGATTTGAAAGTTTTTTGAGTTTTTCCTATGACAATGTTAGTTTCGAGTGAAAGTGTGAAGCTATATGTAGGTGAAAATTTACTCCAGCGAAAATACAGAGGAGGTGATAGGCTGGAAAGATCCAAATTCATAATAAAATGTGGGAAAAATGAATAGCATTCGAGGCCTGGTATCGTCAACTTTACTGCTTTTTGTTTATCTACTTTGACTTGTAAAATACCTAGTCCGAATCAACTGTATTTGTTTAAGTGATATGAAACTATTAATTCGAGCTTTTTCATGTAGGAAGTTTATAATTGGCCAGATATGATGGGCAAACAGCAATAAACATATTTCGAAACTTTTTATTGATGATTCTTTATCCAACTGTGAAAATTCTTTTATTATTCGACATTTAATTATTTCTGAGAGAAATTTGGACAAAATATATTTAAAATTTCACGAAAAACCTTTATTTAGTAGTATAGGTACATGTATTCAATGAGAAATCATAATGTTTCATATAATCAAATGTGGTTTTCATAATAAAACACCATCAATAATAATGTAACTCAAGACGTATTAATAATGATTATACAAAGAAAAACTTTTTTATTCCGTGTATATTCTTAAGATAACTAACTTCAATCTAATAGCCATCATATACATAAATTTGTTACTCCATCATTTCACTTAATCTTCCATGAATTTGTCATCTTCTAAGATCGGAGAAGACATATTTATCGTACCACATATCAATGTAAAAATTTCTTCTAATAATACCAATAAATGTTCAGGCAACACAGATCCAACCATTTTAAATGTTTCGGCTGCAGCATCTGGAATTTTCATTAATAATGGGAACTAATCTGAGTTTCAATCAATTCTTTTCTAAAATGCAAAGAACACACCGTCATTCTCGGAGTTGTGTGATTCTTTTTCAGATTGATTTTCCATACCTTCAATAAATCAATCTTTTCCTTTTCTCCAAAATGATTTTCTCTCAATAAAAAAATATTTGTTTATCTTCGGATACCGATGGAAGCTAATACTTGCATTTGTATATGCTTTAGAATTACAATTTTTCACGTCACAACACTCTCTAGACTTGGTGAATCTACATTTTGCAAAATTAACACTTTCCATTATTCATCTTTTGCGACCTTATTTGTAAGAAATCAAAAACTTGACATACAATTGCATATGTTGACGTTGGAAATAAATACTTCATCCATCTGGCCGGCAGAGTTCGTCAGCTGACATGTCAGATCCCAATAGGAATATCATTATTTATTTATTTAATATGGGGTTACACTGCAGCGCGACCTTAAGAGCTATTGTGTCTCCATCAGAGCTGTTCTCACTTCTGCGCCATCTACATCTCAACTTCTAGTTACAGAGTACTAATGAACTCCAGTATCTGGGAAAGCTTCAAGGAGGTTACGCCCTCAATCCTACAAGTTTCTTGTCCAAAGCATTCTTTCCGTTGGCTTGTAATGTCGAGGCATTATGTAACCAGGAGAACTGCATTTTTCTCCTCCGCCACAGAATATACACTCGTCAGTCAGCCTGAAAATATTCGGTCCTGGCCCCTCCAGCCTACTACCGCTGACAGCAAAGTCACAAATGATGAAAGAGAACACCCATCAATAATTCAAAAACCTATGGAATGAAACAACTACCTGCAGACTTGCTAGGGAACTTTCAAATTTTCCCAATAAAGATGCAGCAATGATCTACCTGGCGATGCCCAGAGGAAAACTACGCAATGTCGTGGGAATAACACTGCCAACTTCGAAAGCGCTTATTTAATACGGGATTAAGCGACACACCTCTATGCAGAGGCTGTGAACAGGAAGACGAGACGGTACAACATGTTCTCTGTGAATGCTCCGCTGTCTTGTCACTCCGAGAATCCATTCTGGGTGAAAGGTGGCCAATCTTAGACACCTTGAGGGAAATCCCCCTAGGTGCAATCACCCTCTTTTTCAAACGACTGGGATGGTTGGGAGCCTAGGCTGGTGATGTTCCCGGGGAGGATGCACAAAGGGCCCAATAGGGCCTAAGTGCTGTGGTCTCGACTGCACTCCCAAAAATACAAAATACAGAATACACTCGTCAGTTGCTGATAAACCTATTCATGTCGCCTCATCAGATGCTTCCTGAGGCGACAGTGTCCTGTAAGAAATCAAGTGAGGAGGTGTAATTTGTTCTTGCCGAGATCCAGATATCCTTTGGATCTTGCAGTTGCAAAGGCACTTTTTGGAGTTCTTTCGGTTTTCTCCTTCTCCCGAAACTATTTCTTATAGGTGCATTTTCCGATACCCAGAAAGGTTCTGGGCCTGTAAATGTCGTTGGTGTTGGTGCTCCCCCTCTGGCAAGTATTCGTTTCTTTTGATTCTAGAGTGATCGAGAACCCAAACTAAAAAGGACCTTGAAATTCTTGCTTATTTCATGGAGTTTTCTCTGGCACTCCCATATCAACTTTGAATCGATGACATGAGAGCTCAGTGCTGTGATAGCAGCTTGACTGTCAGATTGAAACTGACCGTTTCTAAGTAATTTTGATGAATTAAAAAATACAGACTATAATTAAACAATTGCTTACGCCCTGTAACATGTAACGAGATGCTCGTTACTGAATTCACTGCTTAGCTGAAAGGTTAAAGTTAACTTCCACATAAAAGTTTGATTCAGAAAAAAATCTAAATAGAAAAATCTAAAGTGATATGAAAATGAAAATAAAAATTTCCCTTAAAACTTGTCTGTATTTCGGAAAGGAATTGTTTTCATAGATTGCATGGCAAACTATCATTATTTTAACTTCCTTTTGAAACACTCATTATATATATATATATATATATATATATATATATATATATATATATATATATATATATATATATATATAAATATATATATATATATATATATATATTATATATATATATATATATATATATATATATATATATATATATTATATATATATATATATATATATATATATATATATATATATATATATATATATATATATATATATATATATATATATATATATATACCGGCCGTTTTTTTTAGCTGTACTTTCTTTCTAGGTTCATATCTACAGATCTTTCGATCATGAGGAAAACCTTCTTCTTTTGAAGAAAATATACGCACAACAAAATAAGACGTTGAAAGTTATAGTTCTCCTACTCTGTAAGAATAACATAACCATCAAGATGAGGTAAATTTGCGGATCACGACCCAATTTCTAAAAAAGTGTAATTCCCAATAATTCAAGCTGAAACCGTGATGAAACTGTAATGAAATTGTAACGACAACAGGAAATTTGATTCTCCTGCGACAATATTTCCAAACTCACCTTCGTAACTCTTGAAACTTTCGAAAAGATCTATCAGCGCTTTGGTGGTCAGCTGCTCGTGGTATTTGGTAGCAATCTGCACGCAAATCTGCAAATTCTGCCTGATGTTGGCAGTCAGCATGGCCTTGAGGCACTCGAGGCTGTCTTCGACGCTAAGAGTGCCAAAGAAGCCGACCAGCCAGTCGACGGGGAGGAGCTGGGTGTGAACCACGGCTCTCTTTATGTCATACAAGTCAGTGTAGTGTTCGAGGGCCCTCTGGAGGAGTCCGGCTTTCTCGCAGAGCTGGGCGATATGGGGCCTGTCGTAGTGGGTGAACATGTTGCTACCTGAAACATGAAAATTATCGAGTTCTAAAAGAACGGCCCTTTGCGATAGTACTATATATTATCAAGAATTTGAAGTGCTTTAAATGAGCAAGTACTTACAATAAATTTTTATTATTATTAATAAAATAATTACCAATGAAGTTTGAAATTAATATTAACATTAACGTGATAAAGAAAAGCAAGAACGGCAACTTGAAGTTATTATATCAATATTTTTTGTGTTTATGAAACCATATTTGATAAACTCAAATTAAAAAACGGTCCCTAACATAGTGCCTTGCGGAACTTCATTTCCTGGAACGAGGTAGTAATCCACTAAACAAAAGTTGCATTACAAGGGTCAAGGGAAGAAACTCACCTAAGATGGCGTCCGCGACCTGAGGCGCCGAGATGAGGTTGATCTCGAGAAGTCTCGTCTGCAGGTGTCCCTCCGTCGGCCTGTTGTTCTTCAGAGCCTCGAGCAGGAACGCCGTGCACTGCGGCACCATGTTCTGCTCCATGAAGATGTCCACGATCTGGTTGATGTCGGCCAGCGGTTCTTCGTCGCCCACCAGCATACCGGCGAACTTGGCGCCCTGTTCGGGATTGGTGCGCATGACGAACCTCAACAGATATACGTAATCTGGGGTGTAGGACACCTTCTTCGCGTAGATGACTATCTTCTGGAACTGTCCGGTCTCGGCGAAGCTCTGGATGACCTTCTCGGGCACGTTGGCGCGCAAGTAAACGGACAAAGCGAGGGTAGGATCGACCTGTTTGACCAAGTCGCCCAGTTCCTCCGAGCACTCGAGCTTCTCCTCTTTCAGCCATTTTTCGAGGAGCTGTTTGCGGTTCTGAAGCAGAACCGGTTTGCATAGTTCTAGGGATTCGTATCTGAAGGAGAACAGAAGGAACTATTGAGGAAAATAGTACGGTAGAGTACTTCGCACTTATATATAATTTCAATAGAAGAGAAATCGAGACTAGGCAAAATTTATTTTCTTATATTATTAACGAAATATGTTTTTCCAGGGGTCTGTTCAAGGCCAGATATATATTGGAATATTGCTTTGATAAGGTTGATCTGTTTTGGTCTTGAGAATATTCATCAAGACTTGGTCTTGATGCCAAGACCAAGACTAGTATTAATTGTGGTCTCGCGAAGCCCTTAGCAGGGCTGTAAGGATCATGGCTAGCCTTCGTTTTCAAGAAGTCTGTAGGGATGCCGTTTTTGAACTCTGTAGTCTAACTTTCCCGGCTGTATTATTTCTGGACAGTGTTGTATGTCAGAGAAAACGAGGAACTCTTCGTTGCGCACAGGCACATACATGATCATCATCAAATATACAATACAATACTGTCATTTGCAGGTTGAAGATGAGTCAGAGCAGACCAGGATATATATATATATATATATATATATATATATATATATATATATATATATATATATATATATATATATATATATATATATATATATATATATATTTTTATTTTTTTTAAAATAAAGTATTTCTTTATTTGCTGACCCTTAAACAGTAAATTACATTACTGGCACCAGGACCTACTAATACATTTAGAAAAACTAGAAAACACAGAGTATATTCAATCTAATAACAATAATAATAAAATGGAAAGTATATTCCAAATTCAAGAATTCCTTCAGGAGATGGCACAATCTTTTATACTTTTCAAAGTTAATTATATTTAGGGGGATGGAATTAAATACTTGGATGCTTCTGTAAATAGGAGAATTCTGAGTCTTATTTGTTTTTCTAAATTCGTTTCTGAATATGTCTCGCTGTCTTGTCAAATAATTATGATATTCTATTTGTTGTTTTAATTTTGTTTGAGTTTTTATTTGACAATTCTTTATGCCATATATTAATTTTACTTGTTCTAATTTTTTCAAGTTCTGTATATTAAGAATCTTAGTTATTTTATATATATATATGTTCCGTTGATGTTCCATGTTCAATATTAAAGATATTTTTAATTGCTTTGTTTTGATTTCTTTGTAGCTTATTGATTACATAATTTGGTGCGTTTCCCCAGCAGGGTATTAGATATCTGATATAAGGTTCTATAAAACTATTATACAGTAAATATCTACTTTGCATATCCAATAATTGCGAACATCTTTTTATAGCACCTATCATGGGAGAGATTTTAGATACTACAGTACTTACATGACTATTCCATGTCAATTTATTATCTAATACTAATCCTAGATATTTATGTATCTTAACTTCTTATAATTTTACATTATTTATTGATAAATCTACATCACAGTACCTTTTGTTTTTTTGCTTCATTATCATATAAACAGTTTTTTCAGTATTTATTCTTAATTTATTATGACACAGCCATTGAAGGTAATTTTGCATATCACAGTTTATATCACGATTTAAATTTTCAATGTTTGTATCTGATAGGACCATCGCCGTATCATCAGCATACATAAAATATTTTGACTTTAAATTTAGGTATTTTAACCCTCTCGGTCACGAATTAAAACTATTGGAGCGAAAAATCTGAAATTTACTGTAATGCAACTTATGATTTTTAGGAAATTTTCGATGTTAAATTCAGATTTTGAAAATGTTCTGTTTGGGCACTATGACATGTCCCCAATTGAGGACCTCATGATGGAGGGGAAAAAAATTCAGAAATATTTTAAAAATGGTAAAATATCAATATGTTTCATTGTTTATTTTATTAAATATATTCATATTATTTTTGCGTCCATTTTCGAAGTTCTGAAGTGTATAAAATTTAGCTTTTGCAGAATTAAAATAAAAGTGCTGTTTTATTCACCCAGATGTTGCCTTTAATGTATTTATTCTGATTCACTTCATTCTACATTCAGTCTACTGTTGCGGTTGAAGTACTGCTTTTTTTTTTGGAAACCATACTGATTTTCATTGAGTTTGAATGTTTCTCCAATAAAATTGACCATTCTTGCTTTGATTAATTTTTCAACTATTTTAGAGAAATTTGTTAGAATAGATATAGGCCTATTGTTATTCAAGTCACATCTTTTCCCCTTTTTAAAAACTGGCAAAATCCTGGCTATTTTTAATTCTTCAGGAAAAGTACCGCTTGCTAATAATTTGTTGATCAAAGCTAAAATTTTACTACCAATTATTTCAAAAAGCTCAACTATATCTTTTTTTGTGATGTATATCGCGTTCAGATTATACAATAAGAAACCCCCTGGGATCTAACGCTCATGCAGAGTGGTTCAAAATGGTTCTGAAGACATTATCCACTGATTTTGACTAATGTTGCCTTTGCTTCTTTATTTTAGAATATTCGGGTTTAGTTTAAGTTTGCCGATAACAGACACTCACCTATTTAATTGTCCCTTATCGAGGAGAATGCTGAAATATTGCAACAACGGACTGTTTTGACCTGCTTGTGTCGGCACCTGCTGGAACATCTGAATGGTTGCCGGTGTTCTCAATATACCTACGAAAAAAAGTCATTTTCCAATCAATCAGTTTTGCAACAATATTATCTTTCTAACCACGCGACTTTAAATGGACACCACGCAATATTCCTTCGAAATTTTAAGTTGGGTCTAACCCGATAATAACTTAGAAATGGCAATAATAAAAGTAACGCGATAGATATTTTTTAATAAGCAATTCTTGGGAAAAGTGAAAAATTATAACGCTACTCGAGCATCGCCGAGATTATTACAACAAATGGCGGTTAATACTGATAACTTCCGATAAGATCGAGAGTCTATTATTTACGGAGAAAAACGTCCAAAAAAAAATCAATCAAGCGTTCGTCGTTAAAAAAGCGGGTCCAATTCGTTACCCTGCGGAATACCCGGTTCATATAGGTCCACCGTCCTCCCCCCAATCGCTCACCTTTGGGCGCGTTGGCGGCCACTTTGGCCGCCTCGGTGTACTGTCCGTTCTGGAACAGCATCTGGAATTTACTGACGAACAGCTCTTCTGCGCCAGCAAGGTCGTTCCTGGTGGCCAGCCTCAAGGCCAGGTCCGCGTTGTGAAGGACGCCGTTGACGTAACGGATGATGTTATCTTCGTCCACCGAAACGGACAGCACTTGTCCTCTCCTGTTGACACCTGAAAGCGAGGAACTGATGTCAGAAACGAACCGCAAAGAATACGGATCGGAAATGTGCGGAGATGTTTTACTGTATATTTAACTCAAAATTTCCAGCGTTTTAATTGTTTTTCTCCGCACGGTATTCCAAAATCCTTGAGCGAGATGTATAGTTTTGTATTTACCGACATAAAAGTGTTACAAAACTGTACAAATTATGAATTAATTAGTAACTCTGGTACAATAGCATTTTTTTCACAACTCAAAAAAAAATCTCAAATTATAAAATTTATTCTGAACCACTTTCAACACTCCAATTTAAAAAAAATCTCATAATATACAACAAAAACCTCTTCAGCCTTATAAATGAATTTTAAATTTTTTTTTAATTAAAATGATGTTCATTTATGCTATGAAAATAACTCCTACATGACCATTTTCAAAAAAAAAAATCGTACCAAAACAAATCTCCTGCAGCGACTATCTTCGCAACTTTAGGAAGTAGAACGGAACTCACCGATTATTCCGCCGGTGGCCTCGTGGGGCGCCGTCACGAAGATCGTCTCGCTCGATATACGGTTCATGTAGATGCACGTGCCGCTCTCTATGTCGTACATGTGTGCGTAACCGTACTTGGTGATCACGTAGATGACGTCGTACTTGGAGGACACCTGCATAGCCACCGGGAAGTCGCTCTGCGCCTCCGGCGGGAAGAACACGTCGACCGTCTTCTTGGGGAACGGTTGATTGCTCGGGGGACACTGTCCAACCTACGAAAAACGGAAAATACACATTAATCTTATGTCTCCGAAAAGCACGCCTAAAACTTTGAGGAGCCATAGACAAATCCGGAAATCCCACTCGATGTTATCACATCAGATGGTCTCGGTGACAATTAATTTTTTAGGTGTTCCCCATGGTTCTCATCTGGGTACTTCCTTTTTTTCCGGCATTCATAGAATCGAGTAGGGAGTTAAATCAATTCTTGCGCAGTATTATATCGAATTTATTCATCAAAAGTCCATCTTGGAATCAATACTATTATCGATTTATATTACTCAGGGTAAAAATGTAGAGAGCAAGAGTACAACTTCAGTTTACAGTTTATAACTTCGCTTTTATTTTTTAAAAGGATGTGTAACTCTTATTTAATTTGATCAGCACAGTTTTACCATACATTAGTATGTTAAAGATTGTTACAATACAATACAATAATTTATTCATGTTATTACATTGTTAATGTTTACACACGTCAAATGAATGAGATATAACATTTGAATATAAAATAATTTTTTTTTTCCCTATATAACTAACTTATCTTATTAAATTTGACATTACAATAAGTACACTAAGACTATGAATTTAAAATATGGAGTATAGAACCAAGTCGAGACCAATAATACACGAAAATACATAAGAATCAGTTTTAAGGACTATTACAACAGATTAAAATTTGAATTGAAGTACTCCTCCAGGGAGTAGAAAGCATGTCTAGTCAGGAACCCTTTGGTTCGGCCCTTGAACAATGAAAGTGGCAACTCTCTTACCTTCTCAGGCAGTGCGTTAAAGCACTTGATCGCCCAATACCCCGGGCCATCCTGACACCTTCGCAGGCGCTGGTAGGCAGGAATCAGACTGCCCCTGGCTCGAGTGTCATAATCATGTACATCCTGATGCATCAGAAACGAATCAAGATTCTGCCTCACATACACCAGGCACGCAAACACATACAAACAAGGCACAGTTAAAATTTTCAAATCAATGAAAGCATTCCTGCAGTCCTCTCTATAGTCCAAACCAGATACAACCCTAATCGCCCTTCTCTGTAGTCCAAAAACTCTTCGCCACCCCGATGAATGTCCCCATGCAAGGATTGCATAGTTAATATGGGTATGAAAAACTGCAAAGTATGTTGTTCGTGTTACATCATGGGAGACACACTGGGAGATATGCCGAAGAAGATAAAGGCTCCTGGCTAGCTTCTTCGCAAGGGCATTCACATGTTCATTCCACCGCAACTCCGGATCCAGTACCACACCCAGAAATGACACTGCCGACACATTTGGTGTACCATGTAGTTCTCTAAGGGAGAAAATCACCATCTGGGTCTTATCTGCGTTCATCAGCAGTCTGTTTGACTAAAACCAGTGTTCCGCCCTCTCCCGTGCCAACCCTGAATCAGCCAATGCACCCCATAACGTATCAGCAGCAAGAGAAACAGTGGTGTCATCAGCAAAAAGGGTGTTTTTAGCAACTGTTTCATCACAAGGAAGGTCATTGACATATATTAAGAAAAGTATGGGTCCCAGAATTGACCCCTGGGGCACCCCTATTTTGATCTGACTCATTGCCGAAGACACCCCAGCCACCCTCACTACTTGACGTCTATGCTCCAGATATGAACGGATCAAATCCACACTTTTAGAGTTAAAGTTATAATATTCGAGTTTGCGGAGGAGGATACCATGGCTAACACAGTCGAAGGCCTTGCTCAAATCCAAGAAATGGACAGACTCGTACTGCTTCCTGTGAAAAGCATCCAGAATGGCAGACACAAGATCCAACACTCCATGAACTGTACTTCTGTTTTTCCTAAAACCAAATTGACAGGGGGAAAAAACATTTTCAGTATTGAAAAAATCCACCATTTGGATAGCCATACATTTCTCCAGAACCTTGGAGACCACAGGCAGAAGCGATATTGGCCTGTAGTTCTCAGGTTGTTGTATCTGTTAGATACAATACGAACATACTTCATTTGTATTTTCTTGTTTGTTAATTTCTTTGTAAGCATTGTAGATATGAAATATGTTTCATATCATTTTTTGACTTTCGACCATATTAGTTCTTACCTCGATGATGTGCAGTTTTCCACCCTGGGCCGTCCTGACAGCGAAACAGAACAGGGTCGAAGGTTCAGGATTTCCTTCCATTTTGAAGGTGGCAAAGGAGGCGGCATGTCCTTCGATAGGTTGCGAGCATTTCCTCTCGACGGAATATAACTGCATGGCACCTACCACTCTCGACTGTTGGGCCGTTATACCAACTAACAACAGCCAATTTTGCTTTGGATCTGTACGGTAGTTTATTATCTGACAGCCGTTAAGCAATGAATGTCTGAAACAGTTAAATTTTTAAGAGATTGACCTTGTGAGAGAGGAAGAAGCAACCTGCACAGTTTGTATTTAAAATTATACAATTTACTTCTTTAAATTGAAATAAAGAAAGTTAGTAATTTTAAATTAACGCCAGCTATGATAAATGATTAAATTCAATTCATACTCGATATAGCCTTTATTTTTGATTTCATTAACCCAACCTAACCTAATTAAAAATAAAAAAATTTCATTCAATTTCCTACTTACCGGTCGAACATTTTAACTGGCGTCGAATCGCCCTCCATCGACCAGTGATAAACTGAAGATTCTGTTACTAGAGCGAGAGTATTTAACGAAATCCATTTCCAAAATATAACGTCGTCGTTCATAGTATGCGCCTTCATTTTAGATTTCATTTCGATATTGAATATTTGCAACGTCTTCTGAGCCTCTACACCGGCTTTGCCTGCGAAAATAATATTTAATAATGATAATAATCTTTGCACATCTCACAAATCACATACAGAAAATAAGGAAACTTTTTTCATTACGAAATTATTCATCATTATTTGAAAAGTTTAATGACAATTGAAAATCATTATAAACACACCATAAATCCGTAATAACACACCATAACAGTATTAGAAACGTGCAAATCACTTCAACTCAATAACAACAGACGACTGTTTCGGTCAATTTTGATCTCATTAGCATTGCTTATTCGAGGATTAGTGAAACCTCTTCTTCTATATAATACTAAAAGTATAATTGATTCACAATTTGGAACCTAAAGGCAGGTAGATACAGGTAAAATACCCATCAGGCGTGATCGGAACTCGAGAGATGACAACTCTCCTTACGCGCCAGGGTAACGAGGATCGTCTTAACTTCCGGCAAAAAATGAGAATTAGTTAAAAGGTAGCGTTTATTCGCTAATCGGCGTTCACAGACAGGTTAACTCGCACTGAATGGCGCTTCGGTAGATCTATAGGTCTCTATGAGAAGCAAGTCGTCAACTGCAGTCTAATTCCAGACACTTTAATGATTATTTGAGATCTCTGAACTAGTGTAATGGCTTGGGTGATCAAGAGTTTAGATGAAGACCTGATTTTTTCTATAAATGTTTCAGTCGTTGATTAGGTGCATATACCTACTCCTTTAAAATTAATTTTCTTATTCAATTTTACTTAATATTGAGGTTCTTTATATTTCAATTCATCGATCTCTGAACCCTACCTGTATGAAAATTTATTTTTAATAGAAACTTTGAAGAATTAGCCAGATATTATATAATTACCGAAGCTTTATCTGATTACTAAAAAATCTGATTTATATCATTTGCATATTCCACCATAGTTTTTTAGGAAACGTTACAATGAAAAAATTGGTGATATAGTATGTCAGAACCCGAAAAAATCAAAGTAGATTACTCCAAATTTGAAAAGAACGACTAAAATATAATCCAATATAATTTTTTTTTTTTTTAAAAGTCAGAATTTCCATTACTTAATCTTTTGTAGTTACGGTTATTATCTAAATTGACACATAAATGACGATCGTACCTTGCAATTAAACTAAAAATTAGAGTAAATATTAAATAAATACGTTAATCTTCGACATTATTACAAGTTTAAACATTAGTACTTTCGTGTTCTTTTTATGCATAATATACTTTCGTTTTTGAAATCTTCTATACAACATATCAAAAATATTTATAACTATTCAGAGTGAAAGTTTGCTTTAATCGAAAATATACACACTTAAATGGGTAATATCTTTTCAACCGATAATTATTATATAATTCAATATAGTTCAAGCTCTATAGCATCTGATTGAAATGAAACAGTGAAATTTTCTGAACGTATGAAATTACACGCTCACTGAATAAAAAGATTCGAATGATAAATAATAATTAAAACAAGATGTTATAATAATCAATACAAGAAATAATAAGTAACACAACGAACTAAAACTACAATCAACGATATTTCATTAGTTGGTTCAACTCACTTTATCCATATCATGGAGAATTGAAAAATTCCATAGGAATATTTAAATAATCAATATCTATTTGATAATATTGACATTAAAATGATAAAATTATTATCTATTGTTTTATCTGCTCTGGCAAATGCAAGTAGTTATTACAGGAAAATGTTCTGTAAATTGATATATTTATGAATTGATCAAATTGTTCATTTCTAAAATTATCTAAATTTATATATTTGGATACATATTCCTTTTTTTTTTGCATTTTGTTTTCATGTTTCAAATAAAACTTTACCCCGTGAATGCTACAAATGCAGAAAATACATTGTCCAACAACCCTAAAATTATAATTATTTGAAATAAAATATCATGTTTCTTTTCATTACTTCAATAAATTTTTACTGAATTTCTTCATCTCGTGAGAAGATTGAGAACGAAAGATATAGATATTCCAAAAAAAAAAAAAACATTCACAAATTCACATTCCAAAGATCTGAATGTTTTTTATTTATCGGAAATATATAATACTTTTATTAAATTCAATACCTCGAAGTTGAAGTTATTACAGTAAACAATGATTGAAACACAAATTGTTTATAAAAACATTCTCATGTTGACAATAAATTATTATAAACAAAATGATTTTTCTACTAATTATGTTTACTGGTAGTTTTATGAAATTAAAAGATATTACATTATTATGGAAAATAATCAATCAACAAAAAGGGACTAATAGACAGTGATTTTGAAATTTTTGATGAAGCAACTAATACAAAAGTAACTGATAAACTTCATATCTGTAATATATTCAACACACATTTTGCTTCTTTAGCCGCTTCCCAGATAATTAACACTGAAAGTGGTGCTCTGCCTAAACCTATCAATGCAAGCATCTTCCTTGCGCCAACTGTTCCCCAGGAGGTGAGAGAGTTTATACTTAAGACTACCGCAAAACCAGCTCCGGGTATTGATGGTATAAGTGGAAACGTTCTACGACGGGTGTGTAGTCTTGTGTCCCCTATATTATCATACTTGATCAATGAATCATTCAAAGAAGGTATCTACCCTGAGGCCCTGAAAAAATCGAAGTCCATCCCAATATTCAAGAATAAAGGATCGAGATGTGACATTACAAATTATAGGATACTATCCTTGCAAAATCAGCTAGCAAAAATATTTGAAATTGCCTATTATATCCGGCTTGTTGACTTTTTGAACAAATTTGATATTTTAAAAGATTTTCAGAATGGTTTTAGAAGGGATAGGTCCACGTCTACAGCACTCGAGGGTGCTTTCACATATATATATGGGGCATTGAACGATGGATTCAATTCTGCTGCTTTGTTTTATGATTTAAGTAGGGCCTTCGATTCAATAAGACATGAACTTCTCTTTGAAAAACTAATGATCCAGGGGATACGTGGAAAGGCATATTCATGGGCTGTGTCATATCTGACAAATCGTAAGCAGACAATAGTGATTGATGATACAAAATCAAATGAGTTAGATATTTTATCTGGAGTACCACAGGGATCTATTTTGGGTCCTCTGCTCTTTATCATGTTTATGAATGATCTATGTATTGCTGATGAAGCTAAACTGGTGATGTATGCGGATGACACGAATATACTGATTTCCAGGAAGACAGAGGGAGAACTGATAAATGCAGCGAATCAGGCATCTGACTCTTTTAGCGATTGGTGTTCTAAAAATGGACTAGTTATAAATGCACTCAAAACATTTGCTATTCGATTTTTACCAAAAAATGTACCTGATGACCATAGTCTACTATTTAAGGTACTTGGTAGATCTATTGAACAGGTAAAAAGGATCAACTTTCTGGGAGTGATGGTGGATCATAAGCTTACATGGGGGTTTCATGTTGATGGGGTGTGTTCGAAATTGAGCTTAACATGTTTTATGATGAGAGCTCTTAGAGATTCGGTTACTATACATGTTTTACGGCTGATGTACTTTGGATTGGTCCAGTCGGTGCTGTTGTATGGTTTGAAGTTCTGGGGTGCAGTTGGGTGCTCTGGCGCTGCTTTCTGCGCACAGAAGAAGGTGATAAGATGTATGACATTCTCTCACCATGTGGAGCACTGCAGGCCTAAGTTTGTGGGCCTCCGAATTTTGACACTACCCTGTCTGTACATCTTTAACTTGCTCTGCTATATCAAAGCCAATGAGAACTCATACATGAAGAACAGGGATCTGCACAACTATCACACAAGAGATAATCATATGATGCACTTACCTTTTTCAAGGTTGAAGGTTGCGCAAAACTCACATGTATACCAAGGTATTAAATTGTTTAATAAAATGAGCAACCTTATCGATGTTAATGTGAGAATGTTAATTTTCAAACATCGGGTGAAGGAGTTTTTGCTAAAACATGCATTCTACTCTGTGGAGGAATTCATGAATGTTCAATTCTGATGTGACTTTCCTTATAATTTATGAGATATTTATGTATGTTTATTATCTTGTATTTTATGGAGCAATAAATTATTATTATTATTATTATGTTGATCAAAGTACGAACGTTCAGATTCAATAAGTTTCAACAACACTTACCTTTAAGAGCTATAACTTTGGATGCTGGGTTCATAATTGCACTTTCAGCTGTTATTGGACGTCTTATTGGATTAGCTGTATCTGCCATGTCGATAATCACTACCTGGGAGGTATCTCCGACTTTTTCTCTGACACAGATGAATTTATCACTTTCCATAGTGAGAGTGGCAAAAGAAATATTTGCAACATTGATGCCCACATTGACAAGCTGCAAGAATATTCAAACTCGTAACTTTACGACCAAATCGTTACATGAAAAACACACATCCCTTACATGTATAGATTTCTATCCAAATAATATTGCACCTAATGACAGTTGAAGTATTTGTATATTTTCAATTTAAATGAGCGTTTAAACAATTATATTTCTAATAATTTATATAATTTCAAAAATAGACCAAATAAACAGTCAATCTGCAAACAAATTCAATGTTTCCATTCATATAGTTGTAAACCAGATATTTACTAATATCAAAACTATTGGAACTCTGGATTCAGTATTATGACTCATAGGATTTTCAACATTTCAACTAATCAAATTAAGCCTAAACAGAGTTGAGATAAGGTACTTATATATAATGCTACTTATTGATATTCCTATAATCATAAATTTATTGAGTGACAAAAATATTGTGCATAAAACAGAATGCTACTACTATTTTTAGAATCTCAATGATGTATTTATTCATTGATTTATCGAATTTTGAATCTGAGAAATAAACAAGTAGACTGATGAAAATCCTCAATATTCTGTGAAACACACTTCAAAGAAAACCCCAGCAATTTATTTATTTTTAGAACAGTTCTTTTTTATCAGGATGACAATGAGATGCTCAAAAATGAATCAAAGAAAATCAATGAATTACGAAAACAAGTTATGTACTTGTTTTCCACCATTTCAACTTTGAAAAAATTGACTGGACACGAATCTGAGCATGTATAATGACCTATATTTTTCCCTTATTTTCCTGATGCTTATTGAAAATATCAAATTTATGCACGATGGAAAGATTTGAAATGATGTTATTGTATAAAATTAGGTTCACAGGAAAAATATACAGAAAAACGCCCCCCTTAGAAAAAAATTGTTAAATGTCATCTTGAACTCGAATTGAATACCGGCATATTTGGAAGAATTTATTAAATTTATAGTCGATTAATAATAATAGGAAAGTAATAAAATGAAAGAATGATGCATTAGTAATCATATAATCGATGCACTTTAAATTTTCATCACAAGAGGGGCGTAAAATAATCTTCCTACCTGTAAATGTTCCTGAAATTTAATGGGCAGCAATTGATTTGCCATTTTGTCGTTTTTCTAGGTGAACAATGCCCAATATTAAAACTTAAAATACAATCTCACTTCCACGAAAAAAGTCACAATTCCGCTTTTCCGAACTAAATTTTTCTCAAATAGGAACCAACTGACATGACAGTTTGTTAGAAATGTTGAGACACCCAAAATGGCGTCCGTCGTAAAGTACGTTTGTAGACGTTGGAAGATCCAGTGCGATGATTTACGCATGTGTAAATATATAAAATTTTGAAGTGTCTAGCGATCCACACAGAATGACTTTTTAAAATTAAACATTACATTCAGCTAATTAAAAGTGAAATATTCAATTATTTCAAAGAATCACAAAATTATTCAACAAAAAATTTACGAATAAAATTCTTCTCTAAGAACTGAAGTTAAAATATATATATATACGCAGTGTTTTATTAAATTCATACAATATTATTCCCTAATATAAGTTCAAAACTATAAAATTGGATAGCAATCTTATTCAAACTAAGAAATAATCCTAGGTTTAAATGAGGAACAAAATATTTTGTTTTTATTATTATTAAAACAAAGTATATTGTTTCTCATTTAATCCAAGTAAAAATGTATTATCACAAGGCAACAGGCAAATCTATCCTACATAAGGAATAATAAATAAGTATCTAAATGGAATAAAAAAAAATTTACCATTATATAAAAAATATTCCAAAGCATTAAACACAGATCTGCAGTATTTTTTATATAATTACATCACAAAACTTAATTCAACAAATAGTTCATACCATCATATATTATGTGTGTGTATACTGTTATGACTCAATTTGCAATACTTACAATGAAGTGCAAGTAGACACATCTTACTGATAAACAATAGAATGTGTTTATTACAGTTTTAATTGTTCCACAAACTTATAGGCTGAATTATTACTGACAATTTGAAGAATTGATACATTAAAAAAGATCCCTACAACATTTCATATTAGTTAATTTACATAAAAATATTTGGCCATAATGAAAAACTGCTTTAGGTTTTTATATATTTATTAAAAACTTAAGTATATTCTTCAGTTTGTTTATGCTTAATCGAAAAGGGCAAATCCCATATCCTCGTCTTCTGATTCAGATTCAGCCTTTTCTTCCTTCTTCTTCTCCTCTGCAACAAAAACATTAACAAATCAGTCCTCCATATGAGTTAAATACAAAAATTGTTATTTTTAAAATTGATGTCAGTAGCAAAAATTATCGACACATTTCATTCAGCCGAAAGATGGTGTATGATTGAAATCATCATAAAATTATTAAAAAGTAGGCGCAGTTAAATCTTTGAAATATAAACTGAATACTCCAATTTCTTCATTGAAAAAGAACCTAAACTTACCCTTTTTCTCTTCAGCGGCAGGAGCAGCTACACCAGCAGCTGGGGCAGCACCTACAGCAGCACCGGCTGGTACACTGGCCAATTTGGATCTACCTAAAAATAAAAGAAAAAAAGCTTATAACATCATACTAATATAAAAACATTCGTCAATTCAAAGGAAATTATGTCAGCGACGCATTTTGGTATCATTGTTTATATCAAACGAAAGATGGTTATATTTAAATCATCATTAAAATGGAAACATGAAGAATTACAAATAAAATGACTTTTTAAAAAGGATTAATGAAAACAAAACTGGGTTCCTACCTTGTTCAATTAGTTCGTCAACAGACTTTCCATTGAGTTCCTTCAGGATCCTTTTGACCTTTTCAGCATCGGATTCAATACCAACAGAACTGAGGATTTTATCGATATCTGCAGCTGCTGGTGAAGCATTTCCGCCCAAAACAGCCAAAAGGTAAGCAGCCACGTAACGCATCTGAAATAAATTGCATAAATTTCAAGATTTAGGAAAAAAAATCCTAACCTCTAAAATATGTAATCTAATAATATTTCATGAATCAGGAGGTATTATAATAAATATAGGATAAATTATGAGTAACTGAGGGTATATATAGTTATCCAAATAGATATCTATGAAATTATTAACGTACTTACGTTTAAGTCGTTTGACACGAAACGTGTATACTAGCGGAACCACCAGTTATTAGTTAAGAGAGTTCGAGCGAGAGTTCGAGAACGAGAAGCAAACTTTATTTTGACAAAACGAATACATCACCAATTACGCATGCGCATTCAATTTTCTTCTTTAAAATTACCTTCTACTATTTTATTTATAGCCAGATTAAAATACTTTTACACATTATAACTTATTAACAACAATACTGGCTCACAAAATGCGATTTTTTCTAGATTTGAGGATTTTTCTTTTAGTATCAGCTAATGGACATGAGCTGTTATCTGGTAAAGTACAAATTTCCATCGATTACTTTATAATTCGCTTGATCAATCACCTTTACAATTTCCGTTGTCATGATGATTGAGAAAAATATTGATCCATGAAAAAGTGGTCACGTCAAAGAAAGTGCATCAGCATTTCATAGTAAAAACTCTGAGAATTTAACTATTTGAAAATGACTTCATTTTCTACAAGTAATAGCAAGAATGAACTTATTGGAAAAATATTAAAGAAAACATCGGGTAGTTTGAAATGGAAGGTCAATCTACCTAAAAAACTTAATTACGATAATGTTTATCTTTATAGAGATATGAAAAAGTTTTTCAAGGCCCCTTGGTAAGATTATTACAACAATTTTATATGACTAAACATTTAAAGTGAAAAAAATATATAAAAAAAAAGATAGAAGAAACCAATAGCTTCTATGCAGGAATAAATATTTTCATTTTTGAGGATTTAAACTCCTTATTATTTTTCTTAGTTCTGTCAATTTTCTGCATCAAATTTTCCATTTATCTTTAAAAAATTAGAGTTCGGTTTTCAAATCTATCCATCGAACTTTTGAGACGACAGACTATATACGACAGACACCTTGAGAAATGTATTTGAAATCCTTGAAAGAATATTGTAATGTTAAAACAAAACTTTCCCTAGCATTTGTAGTTGTGAAAATTTGTTTTCAGAATTTAAATTTCTCTTGTATTTTCAAGTTTGGTCCTGAAGAACATGAAAAAAGATCTGCGCCATTCCTTTTAACTAGGAAGTTATCTGTTTAATATATGTAATTATCAATCTCTTAGATTTATACCACTTTATATTAATGATATTTTAATGACTCTTATGATTAAATATTTTCATAATCATAATAAATGCATATCTGCATCAATTAATCTAATCTTATTCATATGTGATTATATTGCAACTATAAATTTCAAAGATGTGATGAACACCTTACCGACTTCCTAGCTTTCATTGCTATAGTTCAAGAAATAAGGAAACACTTGATGTACCTAAACATAGAATTCATAAACTTGAAATGACTCCCATGTATCAGTGCATTAAGGTTTTCAGTCATTTGCCTCAATGTTTCAGTTTCTTGATGTTAGAAGGTTTAAAAAAGTTAAGGTTTTATTATTGCGGAAGTATTATTATACTGTAAGCGATTTTTTCTGTGATATTCTTATTGGAGGCCGAAGTGAAATTTCGTGACATATATGTGTATGTCTTCAAGGATTATTGAAAATAATACTATTATTATGTATCAGTGCATGAAAATAGTACAGAAATCCTATAATGTCTCAAGTTTCACAGTAATCTTAATTATTTATTTATCCAAGTAGAGTTTAATAGAAGAAACAATATCAAGGGACCGTTTGAAAATAGTATAATCCATGGAGGCGTTATGTAGATGATATTTTTTGTATTTGGCCCGGCACAGATAGGCACTCAGATAATTTCCTTAAATATATAAATACTTTCTATAACTCTATTCAATTTACAAAAGAAGTAGAAAACGAAAACGGTACCTTGAATTTCTTAGACGTTCAGATTGCTAGGAATTTGAATTCTCTTACTTTCAACATTTATAGAAAACCAACCTTCACAGATACTTTTATTCACAGCGACAGTGACCAACACATTAAAATAAAACTCAGTGCTTTTCATTCGTTTATACATAGGTTGTTCACTATTCCATTATCGGAAATAAATTTTCAAACCGAAGTTAATACAATTAAATTATTAGCCACCAATAACGGTTACAATGAAAGTCTTATCGATAAGCTCATTGGGAAAAAACAAATAAAGAATCTGTTGCATTCAATATACCCCACGCAAACTATTAATGAAGAACAAAAATACTTCCCAATAAATTATGTGCCGAATTTGAGTAGCAAAATTTGTAACAGACTATCGAAAAATAACGTCAAAAAAATTTGTACAAATAAAAGAAACTTGAAGTCATTCTTGGCCAATAATAAAGAGAAATCTAACATCAGAGAAAACAGTGGTGTTTACAAGATATTTTGTGACGAATGTCCTGCTTTCTATATTGGACAAACAGGAAGGAATATAAACATTCGTGTTGAAGAACATAAAAAGTCAATTTTACAAAATAAAAATACTACTGGCTTCTCCGAACATTGTATAAAATTTAATCATTTCCTGCATTTCAACAAACATTCAGGTAACAGAGGAAAGCGCCTTGACCTTCTTGAAATTATCGAAATAAGTTCCGCTCATAATAGTCAATTGCCCCTTGTAAACGAACAAATTGATTTTCAGGTATCACCATTGCTTTTGTCTGTTTTATAAAATAAGATGTAATACTCTCCTGTAGTCAGTCTTAATAATGAGTTCATAACTCGAAACATGTCGACTATTCTTTACTGCTAAATACAGTATCGAAATATTTTTATATAGTGAAACATAAGCCAAGTGTGTTTTATTTTAAAGTTTATACTTTATTCAGTATAATCCATATTTTCTAATATATTCTCTGAAACTTGCTGTTTTTTGCAGTATGGACTTGGCAAGTGATACCTTACCCATGTCTTATAAAGGGGGGCATTATCAGGCAAGAACGACCTTACTGCACACAGAAGCACGATTAAAATACGCAAACGAATTATCCGATAAGAAAAGGATCGATTTGACGAGGCAATGGAAAGAACTTGAAGATAAAGAGACTGAATTGAAGAATAATTTTATTGAATTCAATTCGGTAAGTTCCCTAACTAAACAACCATACCGTCACCGATTTAATCAAAATGTTACAAAATTCTCAGTTACATCTCATTGTATTAACCTACCGAATATGACACAACAGTGAACAAACAAACAATAAATAATTAACTAACCTAAAAATGTGACCAATCAAGATTATTCATTATCTAGAATTTACAGGTTCAGCTTCGATGAATTCCACTTAGTCTAAGAGCCAGCGTTCGTAGCAAAGTCCTTATTAATGCTAGGTAGTAGGTATACCATTTCCCTGCCGTAGGTGAAGTGGGGATTCACTATTCCCATCAAGGGTTCCTTTAGGCGTGTCCAGAAGTCGAAAGACATCAAAATTGAGTATGAAAACGTGATCGCAGCAATGCTGCCGTTTTGATATCTTAAAATATATAATTTTTTTCATGTAAAAACTCAATGGCAGACACTTCTTCCGGTTCCTACTCTTAGCACGACTGTAAAAGTATTATGTGTCTGCATAATACTGTCAGAACCGAACTATCTGTCTGGTTTTTTGAATATGTGTATGTCATAATAATATAAATGACACACGTCATTTTTAGCTTAGCTGAAATAACGGAAAGTTGTCAAAATTTTCGCAGCTTTGAAATTCTATAAATTATACTAGGAATCGGAAGAAGTGTCTGCCATTAAGTTTTTACATGAAAAAAATTATATATTTTAAGATATCAAAACGGCAGACATGCTGCGATCACGTTTTCAGACTCAATTTTGATGTCTTTCGACTTCTGGACATGCCCGAAGAAACCCTTGATGGAAATAGTGAATCCCACTTCTCCTACTGCAGGTGAAATAGTATACCTAGCATTAGTAAGAACTTTGCTACTATACCGTATTCTGCAGAACGCTGGCTCTCAGTCTAACTGAACACTCTGTCAACAAGGCACGTTATTATGGACCACGGATGGATTAAAAACTGACTGAGGGTCAGGAGTCTATGGAGCTACTCTCAGATGCAGCACGTACGCTGCTCTGGGGAAACACGATTTCGTTTTTCAGGCAGAAATGCTGTCGTGATCGTCTTCTTACTCTCTGACAATCAAGCAGTGCTGAAAGCTCCCATATTAGAACAAAACTGATCTGGAAATGTATACAGAAACTCTTGGTCGTAGCTTACAACACAAAGACCACACTCAGGTGGGCTCTATGGGACACAAGGTATATACACGCAATGAACATGTAGTCACCCTGGCAGATAAAGTTTTCTGACACTGGGTTTGGTAGTCCTGAACCAGTATTTGGCATATTGAAAACAATGGCACCCACCTGTATCCTTGATAGAAAGAACTACATAAATCAATCAACGCCGTGTATGCCGTTGTGGTTTTCTGGATCTTCTATGGGTTCCTCACTTTCATAAAGCAATACTTGAATATGCTTTTTGGAAAGATTTTATTCACTTGAATTCAGATGAGTAGGAAACTGAAGGTTCTAGGATGTTTTTTTAATATGATGCTTTATTCAAATATTTATAGCATAAACTAGTATTTGTAATTCTCAACCGTAAACATTTACTTTTTGATATATTTCAAAATGAAATATCGCAAAAAGTTCGTTGAATTGTTATTTTGATTTTATCTTAATTTGATCCCCCCAGCAATAGATTTCAATCTATTTTATACTCATCTTGAATTTTTTTTTATTAGTATGAATTTTCATTGGAAACTAAATTATTTGCAGTTTTTATTGAGTAACGCTCAAAAACGGAAACGTGCTGAACAGAAATATAAAGAAAAGAAGGCCCAAAAGATGCAGAAAACTGAAGATATCCGACTTATGAGTACAAATATTGAATTAATGAGAACTACAGCACAAAAAATGCAAATAAATATTGCAAAATCTGATATATATGAGGTAAGGAAGAAGTTCATAATACGATGCTCAAATAAATCCCATCATTGAATTTGAAATATTCTTTATAATTTGTATTCTTTATGGTTTGTTACAAGTTTCATGAATCCAATAAATATTCTTCAAAACTTTGATGTAAGAAATAAACTCAGCATATTATTTCTATTACCCTGCAATCATACAATATTTTAACAAATATACACATATAAAGTATACATTGCAAAATTACTAGTTACATGGGAATTGCCAAGGAGGTAGACTGCACCCCACTGAAGAGTATAAAAATTTTAATCAAATATAAGTAATTTATCAAGTAAACGAGAATTTCACCAGAAACCCAAGAAGATTATATTCATATCTAATTTTTTATTCTTGTAGTAAACGAATAAAAATTTACTAATTGTATTTATTTTACCTACAATGCATATCTTCTATCTGAAACCTTGCCCCCCCTCTCTGACAACTTAAATGAAACACGATTTAATTTTTTACTAATTTTGTTTATTATAACTTTTAAAAGATAACTTAGATATCAATTTGCACTCGTTTATTTCAACGAAACCGTCAATATATAACATTTATATTGGATACATTTCATCAAATATTTTAAAGTTTTTAAATGATAGGAGATATTGTTGTGTTGTGCTCAAATTTCGTTTAATTGTAAACAAAAAAAAAAACTGTAAATTCATAGTATAAATAATTGGTCCTAATATATTCTTTAGAAATTTCTGAGACTTGCCATGAGACACAGCGATTTCAAAGACATACTCTCGATAATCAAAAGATACACGCTTTTGGACGAAACAAAGATGGATGACGTCAAAAAGACGGAACAAATATATGAAGCATTTCACGAAAAACAATTAATATATGTAAGTATAAAATTTATAATCTTCGTCATATTTAAAATTTGCATGAACATTAATAATCCATTTTTGTTTCATATTCTAGACGACCAAGGTGCACGAGTTTCAGGTTTTTTATCTGCAATTTTCCACAGAACTTTCGGAATTGAGGCATAGATATGACACAGCGAAGAGTAAAACGCATGCATGGGAAAGAGTAATGGAAAATATCTGTAACAGATACACCCAAATAGCTCAGGATATAAATTGGGTCGGAATGGCCATCAGACATTTATTCGAAGTGGCACACTATCGCTTGAAAGAGGGGTAAGGTCTTCTTACAGACACGAAATTATAACCTCACTAAACTGACTGTCATTTGAAAACAAAAAACTTAAAACTTGGCACAAAAACTTAACTTGATAACTTTGTGGAGATTATAACGTTATGGCCATCAAACATTCATTCGAAGTGGCACACTCACTGGGAGCTTTCCAACTACGACCATAGGGTGCATTCGCGTTGGGCGCTTACACGCTTTAAACGCTTACAAGCTTCGTTCTCTGTGGTCGACTCGCGCTCACAAACGCTTAACACTAAGCGTAAGCTAACCTAACTTATGTTGTCGATAATTAATAAATTTGTAGGGAAATGTTAAAGCACAGTATTTGCGTGAACTATCGGGCTTTTGCCTACTTAAGCGTAAAAAGAAGATCTGACATTCACCTTTAATGCTCAAAGTCAAAGCGTGAGCGTCTCTAAGCGCTAGTAGGGCAACACGAACGCCAATAATCGGTGCTTCTAAGCGCGAGCGCTTAAAGCGTGTAAGCGCCCAACGCGAATACACCCATAGATATATACTGATATACTTACTCAGAAATATATTAAGATTTCTATGACTACGACACAGAGCGACACTGCTTGACAATGTCAATGCACCCCATGTCAAGTTGACATGGGATGCATTCGCGTTGGGCGCTTACATGCTTTAAGTGCTCCGCTCACGCTTAGAAGCACATATTATTGGCGTTCGTGTTGGCCTACTAGCGCTTAGAGACACTCACACTGAGGCTTTGAGCATTAGTTATTTCAACATGGCGAATGTCAGATCTTCTTTTTACGCATAGGTAGACAAAAGCAAAATAGTTAACGCAAATACCATACTTTGACATTTCCCTACAAATATATTAATTATCGACAACAAAAGTTAGGTTAGCTTAAGCTTAGTGTTAAGCGTTTGTGAGCGCGAGACAACCACCGAAAACGAAGCTTATGAGCGCTTAAAGCGTGTAAGCGCCCAACGCGAATGCACCCATGGGTGCAATCTATCGTTTAAAATTTGAATATATCACAGATTGTCTTCTATAAAAAATTTGAGTTGCATTTTCTAAATATGAAGTTATGTTTTAGACATAAGAAAAAGATTTCTATGGATAAATTAGCACATATTAACTCCAGTCTGAAGGCTCTAGAGGAAATAAAGGAGCAATTGACCAGGTTACATCAACAAAAATATGCGGACACTTCGATGGCTGGTATAACATATGACATATCGGTAGCTGCAAAACGTGACGTATCGGTCGGTGAAGAATCAGCTCCTAGTTTTGGACAACCTGTTAGTAGACCGGAATTAAACCCTGATAATTTACCAAAAATGTGGGTGAAGAAAGTGGTAAAACGGGACTTACCGGTAGGTATCATTAGGAGCTTTCCAACTACGACATAGAGCGACACGGTATTCGTCGCTTTTTGTTTCCAACTACACAAGAAAAATTAGAGTTGGAGCGTGTTGTGTTTCAGTGCTACCAACATTTATAGTCGATTTATTGCATTAACGTTGGCAATAGATTTAATTATTAATATATACGATGATTATCATTGTATTATATTATATTAATATTTCACTTACCGTTTTCATTATTTAACGTGATACAAAAATAGCTAATGACGGTGTACGTAACAGAAATCACTTGTCCATCGCGTTTAAAAATAACGATGGCTGCGCTCTCTGGCGTTTTATATAAAAATCAAAAAGGCTTTTCAACAAGTACCCGTACACCGTGTTCTGTAGTGTGACACGGTGCTTCCTTGTTGGAAAGCTCCCTGCATGGCGTGTCGTCTAGTGAGACTGAACACTACCGAAATTCCCCTAGGAGTACTACTTTACTTTATTTCTGATAATACTCATAAAAGCTTATTGAAAACTGTAACGCTTCTTCTAATTAAAACATGATAGGATAATTTTAAAGTGAACAAATTAAGATGGAACTTTTATTTACACCATAAATTATTGAAAAGATTATATTAATATAAGTAGTGACATCTTATTAGTTTGTTCAATATTATCAAACAATGAAATAAATATTTTACTTCGGTATAAGTATTTAAATACCACTGATCTATTTTCCGTATTTCTTAAAAAGTAATCATTTATGTACGGACAAAATCAAAAAAAGAAGAGTTCTGACATCTCGATCTACTGTAACTAAATAAAAAATTTGAATAGATCAATATTTTTCGACCCTTCTGGTCCTACTTATAGATTGAACTAGTTGCTTTTTCTCTGAATATAAAATCTGTTTTAATAATAACCTCTCATTTCTTCAACATTCTACAAATTCTAAAATTAATGAAGTATAACTTTTATTTTCAAGTTCTAAAATTGATTTTCTTCAACCATATTATCACTTTTAAACACTGCTGCTCTGGAAATAACGGACTTATAACCTCATTTTTTCATAACTGGATTGATTAAACTTAGTTATATAAATTATAAAACTTAAATTGATAATATTGTTTGTTCACGACTGTACTATGAAACATTTATCATACATGTGCTTCCTAAAGTATAACAATACCTATTAGTCACTACTCAGTTAATAATAATTTATTATTCACTGCATCACGTCACACTGCTCTAGAGTTCCTAGGGCATGAGATATATAACTATCAAGTAGGTAGTGAATCATGTAACAAAAATTTTCGAATAAGGTCATTCTGTCCAAGTATATGCACTCAAGCTTTCTTATCATTTCGTTCTTACAGCCAGATAAGCCAAATGAAGATGAAATGGATGCATTTCTGGCGAAAACTTTTAAAATAAAGTTATCTCCTGCGATATATAAAAAGGCAAAAGTGAAAGATTTTGAAAAATTATACAGAAGGGCTTTGATGGGGATACAAAAACAAAAACTGGCAAATATTGTGGGCGGTTTCAAGGCTGTTGGTAAGTGGAAAAACCACTCATTTGTGCTATTCTTATTTGCAGAAGAAATTTTTTTTTTGATTGTTTGCACATAATTATACTCAAATCAACCGTTTTGGGTTATTAGCAGGGGAACAGAATACATGTCAATTCAAGTTATAAGGTTATGATTTAGAGTACAAGTTCGATTCTTTTAAAAAGTTCAGTAGGTTTCCTATGTTGTATGACTGTAGCAAGGTTCCCTTCGAGCTGATGTTTCCTTCTGATATGATTGTTTGCTTGGCATTCAATTCGGATGTGGTTTACGGTAAGTGCATTGTTACAGACGGTGCATATAGGGGAAGGTATTCTTTCTAGACGAAATGAGTGTATAATTGCAGTGTGTCCAATTCTTAGCCGACTCATTATTATTTGGTTTTTGAAAAAGAAAGTTATTCAATCCAGAATGTACGCAAATCACTTCCATTAAGTTCAATTTCAGTCCGAAAAAGTTAAACTATAAAATTAATGCGTTATTGTCATTTGAAAATATTACACTTAGAAAGTTTCATTGATTATTTCTGGGTGGGAATTTGGTTGCTTTTAATGTCACCAAGATACCAGTCACCAGGATTTTAAGAAAAATGGCATTATCATTCCTCAGGTACTATTGGAAGACCAATTAAGTCAACCAAACTGCATTTTTTGTGAGTCGGCGTTAATTCCAATTTATCCTGGCATGAACATGTCTCCACCATTGCTAAGTCAGTTGTCAGAATCTTAGTTATCTTTTTCGTGGTATGAGGAGCTATTTGTTGCTTTATAAGACTCAGGTTCGTTATATTTAGATAACCTCAAAATTGTTCACAGTTCTCATATCATTAGATACTTATCCATATCAGTTGAACCAATAAATTTTTCTTTACCAAATTCGACACAGACCTACAATCACTTGTCTTCCTCGAACACTGTTATAATAAAAAAAACTTTTCAGCAGATATCTCGAAAGAATCGGACGAAGTTTCAGTAGCCAGTTCTGCGCTGAGAAAAAACAAATGGGCGATAGCAGCGTTAGCTGCTAAACTTGCCGAAAGTGATGTTTCCGGGATTAGCCCACTACCACCTGTCCCAGTTGCTTCCACCAACGTCTTGACGCTGCTTGAAGATGGAGAGGAAGATGACGATCGACGGGGAAAGATATGGCTTGACCGAAAGTCTGAAAAGATCAAAGCTATCGAAAAAAAATTTGATAAGGAGGTTGGTACGTTGTATAAAGAATTTAGCGAAAAAGAAAAGGAAAGACCCCAAATGTTGCCACCAATTTATCGAGCTAAAGGTAAGCGGTCCGCTAAGGAGATTAAAGGACGTACCTGCGTTTGAGGTAGCGAACGTGTTCGTTGAATATTTTGTTATTATAGGTTATAGTTAAACATCATACATAAGTGGAAAAACAGGATTTATCTAGAACCATTATTTAGTTGCAATGACTATCATCCGCAAAGTGAGTGAATCACATAACCTAGTTTTGGCTGTTGTTGTAAAAACTACAACCAAATTTCGAAACGCCCTTCAGTACAAATGTCATTCACAGATAATGAAAAAAGGGCGAGCAGTAGAGCTCTAACACAATCTGGAGGTATGCAAAACCCTCGAATCAAAATGAAATTTTTACATAAAAAAGGCGACCATCAAGAAAAAAAGTTTATACAGTCTAAAGGTCCTTACCTAACATCACCTTAATCTCCGTACAATTTTCAACCCTCTAACTCAATTGGATGGGTTTGGAGGAGCTAACGTCCTAAAAAAGCTGTTTTATAACTCCATAAAATCTTCCGCTCGTGCAGCTCTATGCCACTTCCCTTCCCTAAAGTTATGAAAGAATTTAACCAAATGTTGATAGTTTCGTGTCGTCTCGAAAACAACCCTAGATACAAAATTCAGCTCATTTGGTCTGATGGGGGTAGCTGGAGATGCCAATATGTACCAGTAAAAAAATTACAATCACTCAGCAACTATAGCTGATGTTATCTTGGTGTAACGAATGTATTGCAAAAAAATTGAAATTAATTTCTAGCACAAGTATTGATCGTTTTTGTATTTATTATGTATTATTTATACATCATGCTTTGTGTTGATGTGATTGTAAATTGGTATTAATGGCTTTTTACACTATCATTTCCGTTCTCATTCCAGTTTAAGTTGAACTGTCAGTTCTTGCGTTTTTGTGAATTTCTTTCTACACGAGGAGTTCATTTCGACATAATTTCATATAATTGTCACCTCAAATGAATGTCAACGAGATTTTCAGTTGCCAATTCTAGCACATTTTGACATAATTTGATATTATTGTCACCTCAAATAAATGTTAACGTGGTTTCAGTTGCCAGTTCTAGTTCATTTTGACATGATTTGATTTAATTGTCACTTATGAATGTCAACGTGATTTTAGCTAACTCACTTAAATGAGAACGGAAATGAAACCAAATTGGATCTGGCCATCCGTCATTTCTTCTTCTTCGTTTCTCAAGTTTTTTCCTGTTGCACACAGAATATGAACTGACAGTTCGTCTGAAATGGAAATGAATGAGAACTGAAATAGAGTAAAGAACATTTTAGCTAGTTTTGTAAACATGGATATTGATGAAAAATATTTTTTATGAATTTCAGCAGTTATTACCATTGAAATCTACTTAATTCTTGCGAACAACTGTCAAGGATAACATTAAAAGATTACAGTGAATATGAATCTTCATTTTAGATACTGTAGGAATTTTGAAATATTCTATGTTAAACATAGAAATTTGTTGGAATCAACTTTGGATGCTGCCGGATTAAGCATATTTTACCCAAAATCGTTCAGCATAAATACACTGTGAATAATGACTAAATTATCTACCCATTTTGTTGCAGAAAATGTACTCAATTCTTGCAAATATGTTTCATTACTATAACAATATAAACAGTGTACAGTGAAAGGTTATTATGATAACGTGGGACCAGGAGTGTGAAATATTCTAAATTGACTCATGGATATCATATTCTGAATCAACGTTTGATGTTTCCGGATTGGGCGTATTTTACTCAGAATCATTCAGAATTAATACATAGTAAATTTCGACTGAATTATCCATCTTTTCGTAGTCGAAATAAGACTTTTTTATTGTCAGACTTTGATTCAGATCGGATGAAATCATCTAAACCGTATATAGCAAGGCAGTAGAATGTATCAAATAATCATACTACAGCGTACTAAGGTATTTCAGTAGTAATAAGATTTTCTTGTCAGCGTAGAACGAGGTTGATAAATTATTTGAGTTTTGGACTATGATGAATGTCATGATGAATAGAAATCTTAATATATATCAAGATTATTATAGTATATATCTATGTGAATGTCATTCTATAAATTTCTTGATTTCAAATCATATTGATATATGTTGAAAATTAATTGTTTTATGTTATATGGGAAGGTTTGAAATAAGTAATTAGCTATCCGGCCACGCGTTGCTGCGGCTCAAAAGTTGGATGGAAATCTAGTTCCTCAATTATAGTCGCCCAAAATGACGTTATTTGAAACACACTGTTGTACATCATGCCACAAAACTGAGTGCTCAGTTGCTTCACATTAAAAACTGAAAATATACTCTGAATGTTGCGAAATGATACAAATAAATAACTTATCGTCCAATTTTATGTCACATATTTCCGCTGGAATTATAAACTCATTAGCTCAGTTACTTATTAGACCTTCTCTTATAAAAACTGATGATTCTAAATCACTGGTTCGAAAAAGTAAGTTCACCAAGATGTTGTGGAGTTAATGAATATTTTACAGAACAAGATTCCATCCGACTTTTTACGAATAAACAGGATGCCTATTACAGTACTCATAGCACAACATCTCGTAATAAAGGCCTTGGTCATATGGGAGTAAAACGAGCCAAAAGATTGCCTGGATCAACAGAACTACCTCACATTCACGATATGGATGGAAACTATAAAAGTCAAAGACTACATACTAGAGAATGAATTATAAGTGTCTTATATAGTATGATTAAGTTTATTTCATTTTTTTAAATTATTGTATATTTCTAAGTGTAATCTATATTGTATTGATTAAAGGATATGATATTCAGTTTGTATTGAATGATACATAGTTTCCAGTTCTCCAATTTCAGTGTTAGTAAAAAATAATTGAAATAGGATTGAAATACACCTGGTTTGAGTTTCACTATAATAAATATAACATAAAGAATAACTATATATATGTTGCAGGTGGTAAGCACATTTTCAAGAGTATAACAGTACTAAATTTTATAAAATTCAATTATAATATCTTCTTCTTCTTCTTGTGGTGCCGTACCCGGTTTAGGGTGTGGCGACCTCTCTACAACTACTCGTGCTTTACAGAGAGGCTTTACTAGTCAGAATACTTCTCGGTGGTCCGCCACTGTCTTCCGAGAGGTGGCTCCGCATAAATTCGTTGGTTCGGCCGGGATTCGATTCAGCGACCTTCTGTTCAGTAGCCCAACGAACTGACCACTGAACTACGGAGCTACAATTATAATATGACAATATTTAATACCAGTGGTAGGGAAAATTCCAAATTTGAGAAGAACAATTGGAATTCCTTCTACCACCGGCATTAAATGCTGCCTTATTTAAGTAAAACCTATATTAATTTGAACTAGCTGCCCGGCCGCTCTAGAGTTGGATTGATACCATGTTCCTCAATCATTTTCCCTCAAATGATGTTATTTGAAGCACACTGTTGTATTTTTGAATCATAGAAATCTTAATATACCTAATGTACTCTCTACATAGAATATATCTATGATTTGAATATTCTGCAAGATATGCTTCGATAGAGGTTCTTTATATAGATTCAGTAGTGTATTACTGTTGCAAATGAAACATATGTACAGTTTTTTATATGTAATGTTTATTATATTGAAACTTAAGCCAAGTGTGTATTTTATTCGTAGGTAGGTACTTATTATTTATAATATTTCAACAAGTGTTGAATGAGATAACTTTATCATTTGTTAGTAAAGGATGTAGAATGGGTACTTTTTCATTTAATATTTGATTCAACGTCGAGAATGTAATTTGAATTTTGAAAATGATCAGTTGATTTGTTTTCTTAGTTAAAAATATTTTTGATTTATTTATTCATTATCTTTCCATTATTACCCACTTGAAGTGTATAATATATTGAAACTTTGATATGAAAACAAATATAGTTCAGGACCAAAATGTATTCGATTCTTTCTATCATCTTTTTTATTATCTTTCTATTATAATTAATATTTAGTTGGGAATTAATACAGGAGAAATAAAAAGTTTGAGTAACATTTGTGGTGAATAATTTAACAAAAATGAACTCAGCTTTCTGAATAAAATGACTGGATTGAATATCCAAGAACTCTCACGTCATAGTGACAAAAAGATTGTGAAAAAAATTGTAACTGAAATGGTAGATTTCAAGCAAGTGGCCCGAAATTTATTCAAAGCGCCATGCCATGATCAATTAAGTAATTATAGAACATCTACTCAATATCTAAGAGAAATAAGGTGAGTGAAAACTGTAAGAATTTTGTTGTGTAATAGGTAGTTTTTTTGACAGTAAAAATTATGAATTTGTAATTTTCAACTAGAGTGATCGAGGACTTTAAACTTATAGTAGCGAAAATAATACATCAAAAACAAGTATTTTTGCTCCAGAGTCCCCCCAAATAATAGGTTCTATTCCGGATAATATTCCGCTGGTGCACCTCCCCGAACCTCCATTCCCAAAAGTTTTGAAATGCGAAATTTTGACTGAAATTAACCAAATTTTGATAGTTTCGTCTACAGAATAAGATACTAATTCCCGATCATTTTGTCTGATCCTAACCGTTGGAGACGCCAAAATGAACCAATATATATATATATATATATATATATATATATATATATATATATATATATATATACATATATATATATATAATATATATATATATATATATATATATATATATATATATATATATATATATATATACATATATATATATATATATATATATATATATATATATATAACGGATATAGAAACCACTATCGTACCGCTGTTAACTTTTCGATACAGTGCAATAGTGTAGGTATTATTTTCTATAATATTAAAAAACACTATATATCATGTATTCATAGGCGAGCTCCTTTAAAAACAGAAGGAAACCTCGAATCTATAGTTCATTTGGAACAGGAAAGAATTCAGATTCAAGGCAAATTCGTGACTGATCATAGACTAATTCATGAAAAAGAAGAAGCTATACGCATGGCCGATCACTTAGCTAAAGAGAAAATAGAGCTATATGAAAAAGAAAAGGCATTTCAAGAGAGTTTTATGACTTTTAATAATGTAAGTGTTATTGAATATATGACTCAAGAACAGTAGGCGGTTGTTTTGATATATGAGATAGATACCATTAGTATACTGTATATACTGTAGACTTGAGAAAGAGCGAATTGCCAAATTTCCACGTATTTTCTGCTTACATCAACCCTTAAATAATTGTGTGAAATAATGGGGCACGACAGGAGCTGGCGCTGGAGTCTTTCAGGCAGAAATAATTGCAATTGAAAGATTTGTAGATATGAATCGATCAGAAATGTAACATAGCGATTCATTCTGATAGTCAAGCTGTTATCATAGCACTGAGCTCCCATGTTATTGATTCAAAGTTGATATGGGAGTGCCAAAGGAAACTTAATGCAATAGGCAAGAATAAAAATGTCTTTCAGTTTGATTTCCCGGTCACTCGGGAACCAGAGCAAACGAAGAGGCAGATATACTTTCCAGAAAGGGAGCACGAGCGCCATTTACTGGCCCAAAACCTTTCTGTGGTACAGGAAAATGCATCTATAAGAAATAGTTTCGGGAGAAGGAGGAAACCGAAAGAGAAATACTCTGGTGGAATCTTCCAGGGATGGATCTGATCAGAATAGGTTCATCAGAAACTGAAGTGTAGATTTTTTGGGGAGGAGGGAAAAACTCCTATTCCTGTGGTGACAGAATGAATCGTCATTGAAATCCAATAGAAACAATATTTTGGACAACAAATTTGTAGGAATGAGGACGTAACCTCCTTGAAGCCTTGCCAGATATTGGAGCTCATTAGTACTCTAGAACTAGAAGGCGAGCTGTAGATGGCGCAGTAGTGGAAACAGTTCTAATGGGGGCACAATAGACCTCAAGGTCGCGGTGCAGCGTAACCCCAACCACGCTAGTTAGTCCAGGTAAACTGGCTAGTATTTGGGAGGTCTCGGGTTCAAACCCCGGGGCCGACTGGTCTGCTATGAGTTTTTTTCAGAGGTTTCCTCATGGTAATGTAAGTCACTGCTTGCAAACTTACAAGGCGAATGCTGGGCCAGTATTAATCCTCTGAACCCTTCCCACAGTTCCTATGTTCCATAAATATCCCGTCTCACCTATCCTTAATGCACTTGTACATACAAGTGTATCCTCTGATCTAGCTGAAGGAGTTAATCCCAAACTTAAGCTGCCTTCCTCCCTGACACATACTTCAGGGAGGAATGAAACACGTGTGTTTCGTTTCCCTTTTCCTAACCCCATATTAAATAATAAATAATAATTGGGAATTTTATGTGTTGGGATCTATATACCCATATACATTTTGTAGATCACATTCAATTTTTTTCAGTGATAAAGTTATTGTTATAATTATTAATTTTAATTCAATCAAAAACGATCTCTCAATTAAGGCCAGAAAAGAGTTCTTACATTCAAGTAGTGAACAAATTGTAATAAACATATTATATTTTAGCTAATTTCCCAGAACCGTGTTAAGAGGGAAAGGGTCCAAGCAAGGACAAAAGAGCTCAATATCTCGAATCTGCGACGCCAGAATGAAATAGAGAAAATATCCATCGAAATTCGGAAAATGAGAGTGAATAAAACTTTATTCCTCAAACAACTAAGCAAATATAACTTTTATCAGGTGTGTAATTCCATATTAATACCTACAGGTGATTAATGCAGGACATCGATGAACTATTTATTTTATCAAAATTCATCTTAATATAAATGAAACAAATTAATTTTGTCTGACAGCACTTTATTATTAATTTTATTATTGGTGCATTAAACAAATTGTGTTCTGGTTTAGATATGTGGATGATATTCTAGTAGGTTTCAATGGTTCAGATAGACAAATAGATAAATTTTAAATTTTTTACACCGAAATATACAATGCACAATTGAAAAAGAACTAAATAATCAATTAACTTTCTGGTCCTTCCTATCACAAGAAATAACAATCTTCCATATAAGATTTTCTAAAAAGAACCTAGGATAAAGGTAGGAAAATGTATCAATTGGAAAGTTGGGAAAATATTGTCTCCAGATTTTAATTTGCAAATGCCAACAG
The DNA here is from genome assembly GCA_030704885.1 of Cynegetis impunctata. NCBI lineage: Eukaryota > Metazoa > Arthropoda > Insecta > Coleoptera > Coccinellidae > Cynegetis > Cynegetis impunctata. The sequence goes on from JARQZK010003633.1 coordinate 89,375, forward strand.
CCAATCAGACCGTGGATCTTTCCCACTGAACTTATAGTGTGCATTCCATAGAGATAATACTGTATTACCTCTATGGTGCATTCGCGTTGGAAGCTCACACGCTTCAAGCGCGCTTGAAGCACCACTTCTGTGGTGCTGACCACAGAAAATGACGATTAAGCGCGCTTGAAGCGTGTGAGCCATAGATACATAATATATATACTTGATATATTAAGATTTCTGTGGTGTGAGCGCCCAACGCGAATGCACCCATAGATAGATGAGATAAGAACTGGCCATAGAACACAGTATTAGATTTGTAAATTACTTACTTTTTAAAAAATAAAATACTCTAGGCATAGACATCTACATCTGCTGGTATTTATGTAATCAACTTGAAAATGACTAAGCCACGAAAACGGACATATTTTTGTTAAAAATAAAATGGAAATCAGACAAAATTAATTTGTTTTTGTTATGATTAATGTTTCAGGACTTCTTGGAGAGGATTCCTAAAGACAATGGGAAAAAGGTTTCATGTATGGAAGTTATTCAAAGATATATCAACCTTGATTCGAATAGAGAATATGTGATAGAAAGAGGTATTGACTTAAATGAACGAATCAAAGACATTCAAACGAAAGTAGTGAGTAAATATTTATTGTTTGAAATTTCTTTATTTTTCATGCAGTTAGAATAGAAGTAAAAGCGTGTTATGAACAAAACTTCTTCAAGAAGATAATTTTCTTTCATATTGGGATCTGACATTCTAGCTGGCGCACTCTGGCGGCCAGATAGATGAAGTTTTTATTTCCGAAGTTAATGTACAAGTTTTTGATTTCTTACAAATTTTGACGCAAAAAAATTAAATATGCAAATTTTGTAAATCGTAGAATCCTAGAATCATGAAGTCTAGAGAATGTGTGCGTGAGAGTTGTAAATCAAAATCATAGTGTGCATAGTTCATAATTCATAAAGCAAGTGTTAGCTTTCATCGGTTTCCGAATCCAAACAAATATTTTGTAAAGGGAGAAAATCATTTTAGAGAAAAGGAGAAGATTGATTTATTTTATTCATTCATTTCATTTCAATACTTGAGACCTTTTAATGCTGTTCTAGTCGACTTTATAGTCTAAGTTCATCTGAAGCTTCTAAACTTAGCTCAAATGAAGCAAATCGTAAGCTAGAAAACATAACAAAATTATATTGGAAAAATTACAGGTAAATTTGATGAAAGAACGGCACGAGACAATCCTTGACTTGCGAAAACAATTAACAGACAATATCACCGAATACAAGCATGCAAAAGACAGAACTCCACAGTTAGAAATCTTAGTATTTGACATTTGGCAGGAATGCAATGCTCGTTTGGAATGCCTCATCGAGAGCGTCTACGGCATAGATAACCTCGACGAGCAGATTCGACGAAGGAAAAGGGAACGAGATATTGAAGTACATACCACGGAGGAAATAAAGAACTTGGGGAACGTGCCATCCGTGATGAAAAACGTGATCCACGTAAATGCTACAGTGAGAATATTCGAGAAGGTGTCCAGAGCTGCGGAGTTGTGCCAAAGGTGGAAATTTATAAATAAATTGGCGAAGAAAACTGCCTTCTTCCGTAGGACCTATTCTAATAAAAACGACGAATCAAGTGAAACATCGGAGTAAACCATCGAACACCTCAATTAATTGAACATAGAGAAAAATATTATTAATCTTAATATTATTCTTCTCTATGAAATAGTAAATAAGTTGATAAACCATAGAAAATAACACTTCAACACTTTGAGGATGGCACGACAGAGTACTAACTGGTTAATTATGACAGCTTGTAAGGGGTCGACTATTTTTTCAATACGAATACATTTTCGAATATCAATTTGATATGAAGCTTCCTGAAAATATAGTTTCATATTTCTCTGTTTGTAGATCAAAGGAAACTAGCAAGCTGCTTTATATTTTATATTAATTCCGGACAATTTTGATAGTAGTTTATTTTGAAATTATCATACTTTTTGCCTTTTTTGATAGCCCCTTACAAAATTTCAGTATGCATTATAGAAAAAAAAGTTATGTTCAGAACTTTTGTTAGCAACAAACTAAACAAACCGTGTGCACATCTGTGAAATATTTAAAAAGATCTCATCATGATTGTATACACATTTCCCTTTCTGTGTATTCTCACTTCGATTAATTGGGTGTGGTTAATTGTTTCAATTTTTATTATTTTGGACTATGTGACCCAAAATATCTATAAAATGATTCTTATGTTATAATTTTAAGTCATAGGTACTGTCGTTTTGCTCATACAAAATATTCTATACAAATTATTATTTTCTTATTGTATATTATTATAACAGTTTTTGCATATATTATACAAATTGATAAAACATAGTAGTATTTTAAATTATTCTTTTTAAAAAGCGAAGAATGTTGACGAACTTCGAAATGGCCACTGCAAAAGATTGAAGGAATAGACAGGCTGTTTCGGTCTTATTGGAGTTACATATATATATATATATATATATATATATATATATATATATATATATATAAATATATATATAAAATATATATATATATATATATATATATATATATATATATATATATATATATATATATATATATATATATATATATAAATATAATATATATATATATATATATATATATATATATATATATATATATATATATATATATATATATATATATATATATATATATTTATATATATATACACTATATACTATATATATATATATATATATATATATATATATATATATATATATATATATATATATATATATATATATATATATATATATATATATATATATATATATATATATATATATATATATATATATATGTATATATCCAGGGCCATAGCCAAGGGGGCGCCAGAGGGGGCTGAGCCCCCTCTGGAATTATTTAAGCCCCCTCTAGAAAAGATACCAGAATTATTTAAAACCAAAAATGTTTATATCTGCGTTGAAACATAAAACTAGCCTAGTTACAAACAAATCTTCCTAATTGTAAAACTGACTTAAAATTATTTATTTGCGGCATCTTTTATCCTGAAAAACATGTTCACGTTTTTATCCTAAAATAAAATAGCGACAAACGAACGGCTACTAGCAGGGTTGCCAGATTTTTTCAGAGCCGTGTCGTACTTTACACGCTGATTTGTCGTCCAAAAGTGCAACCGTGGTTGCGACATGTTGACGGGGAAACATTGGTAACAGATATTTTTGCATATAAAATTCTCTCATTTTAGCAGTTATTTCATACGTGTTTTGCTGCTAATTTGTCGCCCAAAATCGCAATCATGATTTTTTCGCAACCGCACAAAAAAATAGTGCACCCAACATGTTGCCTACTCCTCCAAAAAACAATAGGTATTTTCGGGACTTTTCACTTAAATTATTATTACAATCAAAACCACGATTCTGTTACAAATATCTTTATTTTTATATAATTTGTACACAAAATATCATCATCATCTTTGTCTGTGGTAAAAGTTGTGGATTGGTTCTGCTACTGATACATATCAGAATTAAATTTTGCATAAGTACATAGCTTTGCTAGGCTCAAATTCTCAAATTTATTGCAAAGTGATATCTAATAGACACGACTGAATTTTTAAAATCATTTCGTTTCGAATTTTACATTCAACAATATTCATCAGTGAAAATATCCTCTCCACGAATGCATTGGATGACGGTAAGCTTAGAAGAGTGAATGCAAATAGAGCTAAATCTTTAAACATGAATTGGTAGGCCGCATTTTTTAAATCTATAACCTTCCTCCAAAAAATAATAGGGTTATCAGGGACTGATTCACCAAACATCTCTTTCTAATCGACTTTTAACAAGTTTCTATATTGTATCTCTATCTCAGATATTCTATTGGGAGTTACAAAAGTAAGTGACAGCTCAGAAAATTTTGGTCTTTGGACTGGATTTAAAATTATAGCAGGACAAAAACTTCTTATCTGCCGAAAAACACTTTAATGCGAGGGCATGCGTTTCATTAATTCAAGTAAAAGTACCTACTTCAATAAAATTCACACATCTTCCTTTAATTTCTTCAACCTCTTCAGATAAAATATTAGCCGTTAATTCATTTTCAAACTTAGAATATTATATTTTATGTAAGTGGAAATAGAAACACAACTAAAAACGATTAAGCGCAAACGAGTGACGAACAAGAGAGAGAATATTAACTTGGTTGTCTATTTATAAGCTATTTGTTTTATTTATTTAGATGTATCTATGAGAGATTTTTTATTTATTATTTTTTATTAGAATAAATTTTTTTATTCCAAAGTGTTTTTTAATGAATATTCGTTTTCCAGTACCTATACTATATATATATATATCAGAAAAAGCTGATGTATATTCCTGTATTTTTTTCACGTATATTTATTTTAGTACTACGTAAAAACCAAGCCCCCTCTAGAAATATATATAAATATATATAAATATATATATATATATATATATATATATATATATATATATAAATAAAATATATATATATATATATATATATATATATATATATATATATATATAATATATATATATATATATATATATATATATATATATATATATATATATATATATATATATATATATATATATATATATATATATATATATATATATATATATATATATATATATGTTAATTTTCTTGGTCGGAATTAATACACTGAACTGTTCGGTGTATTCATTCCGACCAAGAAGAGCTACCTGAAGATGGCAAATGTGATTTTGCCGAAACGTCGAGCAGACTTCAACGAAGACGAAGCACATACGCGGATACGAACTCGGGAAACCAGACAACCATATATATATATATATATATATATATATATATATATATATATATATATATAATTATGTATACAGATATAGCTATACAACCTCCTTTGCTCAAAAAATACAAGCTTTAACCCTAAAGAAAAGGCAATATCAATTTCTACATGGTAATTCTAAAATGTACAAAATGTTACTCAGCAATTATTTAACCATTTAAAATGCATTAAATTCAATAATAAGTGACGATTCAGTAAAAGTGTGAATACATTTATTTTTTCATAATTATATATCTATATGAGGCTTTCAGCACCTTAATTAACTGAATGTAATTATTGTTTAATTAAATATGATATCTGCATAAAATGCTTTGTACTCACAGTAAAATGATTCCTATTTTAAGATTGTGAAGATCAGTTGCTATTGACGACAAAAATGAAATATTCCTTAGTTTTGTTGTTGATAAGTTCATTATTAGGAGCTAAAATGCGTAAGTATTCCCAAACGTTTCGATTTAATTCAAAATTTGATAATGAATAAAGTCAGAGAATTATTGAACATAAGTTTGAAGTGATTCATTACAATTAGTAACTAAATGAAAAAACTGAGAAAGAAATTTCTAATACTTTATTAGTTTGATTAACAAAACTAAATTTGAATTTACTACGTTTATTATCACAAAATATTTTGAAAAATATAACACTGCGATTGCAATTTCGGTCACTAGACCATCATCGGGCAGATTGAGTTAAGAACTGAATATAGAATAATTATAGATTTGCGCTTACGGGTGGGAAAGGATTATTGCAGGTACCTAAATAGACAAGAGAAACATATTTCAAGAAGGGCTAATCGAGTGAATTTCACAAATTGGTACAATACAATGTTCTTAGAAAAGTCATTATTGTTTAAATACACTAAATATAGGAGAATATATCAAGTCAATCTGGTCGTTCAGCAAGATATCTTTTGCATTATTATTGAGTTTAAAAATTTCTAATGATTCTAAGTAAGTAAGTTTGGTTCCTTTCGGTAATTTGTGCATGATTTGAAAATTATCTATTTGTGGAAATGGGTGGTGGTTTTCACGGCAATGATTTGAAAACGTTGAATCCGTTTTATTTTTCAAAAAAGATTGTTGGTGTTCTTTAAATCTTGTCTTGAACGATCGACCAGTCTGACCTATATATACTCCTTTACATACAGGACAAATCAACTTATAAACGTAGTAACGACGGATTCCATCAACTATTTAAAAAGTGCAAGTGAAGCCATTCAAGCCGTCCTTTATAGAAGGTTGAGAACTAAATACAGTTTGTGTAGTCAGAATATATGGTTCAACCAAGAGTGCCTGAGGAATAATCTCATTCCTAACTATGTCATATCACTTCAAAATTTGAAAGTTCAGGAGTTTATAAGTTGATTTGTCCTGTATGTAAAGGAGTATATATAGGTCAGACTGGTCGATCGTTCAAGACAAGATTTAAAGAACACCAACAATCTTTTTTTAAAAATAAAACGGATTCAACGTTTTCAAATCATTGCCGTGAAAACCACCACCCGTTCCCACAAATAGATAATTTTCAAATCATGCACAAATTACCGAAAGGAACCAAACTTACTTACTTAGAATCATTAGAAATTTTTAAACTCAATAATAATGCAAAAGATATCTTGCTGAACGACCAGATTGACTTGATATATTCTCCTATATTTAGTGTATTTAAACAATAATGACTTTTCTAAGAACATTGTATTGTACCAATTTGTGAAATTCACTCGATTAGCCCTTCTTGAAATATGTTTCTCTTGTCTATTTAGGTACCTGCAATAATCTTTTCCCACCCGTAAGCGCAAATCTATAATTATTCTGTATTCACTTCTTAACTCAATCTGCCCGATGATGGTCTAGTGACCGAAATTGCAATCGCAGTGTTATATTTTTCAAAATATTTTGTGATAATAAACGTAGTAAATTCAAATTTAGTTTTGTTAATCATGTTAATTTATCACGTAGTAACGACGGATTCCATCAACTCTTTATTAGTTTTTTTCGAGAAATCTCTAATTTGTGAAAATTACAAATTTAATATGAGAAAAATGTTGTAAAAATTGTTTTTCGGAGTCTAATAGTCTTTCGGTAGATAAGTTTTAAATTTTATGAAGTCTCCATTCTTAAATGCAATATATTCAGTGTTTAACAGCGTTGTTTTGAATGATAAATATTAAATAAGATTTATTCACGGATCATTATTGAGGAGTTATGTTTTTACAAAACATGATATATAGTAATATTTCATTGGATTTGTTGACTATATGAATCAAAAATATAGAAAAATTGTTTTAAACTTAAAAAATAATGAAACAAATATTTCTGATAGCCTATCGGTAATTAGATAACTTTTTTAATTGTTGAACATCTTTTTTAAGTACCTAATGAGAAATCTGGCCCTGGAATTAGTGAAATTGAATTATTGAAACAACAAAGTATGTTTTTCAACTGAATTATAATGTACTGGAAAATAAACATGATTTCTCCATTAGTATATATTAAATATTAAGGTACAAAAGGGTGAAACGATTTCTTATAGTTCATTCAAAGTTCTGTTACCACAATTGCGAATCCAAAAATGAAAAAATGCATTTTTTTATTTTTGTTAGGTTTTGCAATGAGTGCAAAACTACGTGAGTATAAACAAATTTTTATCTGCATTCATTTTTTAGCTTTTGTAGTATTTTTCTGATGAATTAATTTCAAGTAACCGCATCTTTCTCGGGTGTGTTAGTCAAAACAGCACAACTTCTCTTTTTCCCACGTGATTTCTGCTTTCTGGGCCCTGCTTTCTGTAAATTCTCACAAATTTGGGTGAAAATGGGATATAGGTAGTCTCTAGATGAAGATTTCAACATTTGGTTTCTTAATCATTTGGGAATTAAGGCCATTCGAACATAGCTCATTCGACCCCGGTTATTTTGACTCAAATGACCCTTTCCCCGAATTAATTTTCATATAGGCCAAGCTACAGAGATTTTTTAATGTAAAAAGTGTTAGAAGAAAACCAGCTCCGCCATTGTTTGTAAAATAGTTCCATATGATATAGTGATATGTTTTTCACTCGACTTTATTATTTATAACTTTGTTATTAACAATTTTAGTTTAAGAGAAAATTGGAAAAAACCGCCAAAAATGCAGTTTTTTCAAAAATTCATAACTCGGTTATTTTTTGAGTTTTCACGTGACTATTTCTCTCATTCCATTTTTAGTGAGAAAGTTTCCATAGTTACTCTCGTTTCACAGCGATAAAACATACAAACCGGCAAAACTTACTATGTTAGTATTTCAGCGACAATTCCACTCATGTATAATAATTCCCATTTGAGAGAACGAAAATCGTAGTTTGCTATCGAATAAATAGGAAGGAACAGAAATGCAAGTGGATAAAAATATCGGATAAATTACGTTACCTTACCAACGCTAGCAATTATTCGTTTAGCAAGCGTTGCATCAGTTTGACAATTGTAAATGTCGAAAACAGAATTTTACAACAAATACCTAATATTCCAGTAAATATGTTGAGATTTGGAAATATTTGCGAGGCAGAAATGATAAGGGAGATCGAAAAATCAACTCCTGAAAATACAAAAAAAGTCATTCTTCCATTTGGAATCAATTTAGCGAATTTTGTAAACAACGAAACTTCAATTTGGAAACCGAACAGTCAGTGGAAAATGTGGCAGGAATATTGATGGACTGTGGCTTTAATATGAAGAAACAGAATGGGAAAGATTATAAAGAATATGTGGTGAAAACAATGTGGAACACAACCGCGAAAATGTTGCAAACAATGTATTTCGAAAAATTTAATGTTACTTTCAATCCTTTCACTGATTTGGCATTAACAATAATTCATGGAATTGTCGTACCAAATACCACGCGAGCTCAGATTTAGCAGGATATTTTTTGTGGTTGTTTTCTCATACTTACTTTCATTGGCAATTTAACTCGATCTGTTCAGACAAAATCACTCGAGCTACGCTCTCGTGATTTTGTCAGAACAGCTCTCGTTAAATTGCCAATGAAAGTAAGTATTCGAAAACAACGACGAAAAAATATCCGGCTAAATCTGAGCTCTAGTGGTATTACCCCCGACAATATTTTGACATTTCTCACATGAATCGTTATTTCCTTGACTTTCTGAAATGTGACCATATTACTGTTAGACATATTTTCTCGTGAAATAGTCATGTCGAATACCACTCGAGATGAAATTTAAGCAGGTAAAATTTCTCGATTGTAATATGAAAGTTTGTTGCTTAGGCGATTTCGCGAATGACATTTGTATCAAACTCACGAGCCGTCAGGCGAGTGATTTTGGAAAAAATGTCATGAGCGAAATTGCCTAAGCAACAAACTTTCATATTACAATCGAGAAATTTTACCTGCTTAAATTTCATCTCTAGTGGTATTATATATGACAATATACTGGGTATGTCGATTTTCCGAAATTTCTACCTAATTTGGCCTAAGATGACTAGTCTATATCATTATGATACCAAGCTAGTTAGTCGAGTATGTTAGGTACGCTGGCTAGTATTTGGGAGGTCTCGGGTTCAAAACCCGGGGCCGACTGGTCTGCCATGAGTTTTTCTCAGAGGTTTCCTCATGGTAATGTAAGTCACTGCTTGCAAACTTATAAGGCGAATGCTGGGCCAGTATTAATCCTCTGAACCCTACCCACACTTCCTATGTTCCATAAATATCCCGTCTCGCCTATCCTTAATGCACTTGTACATACAAGTGTATCCTCTGATCTGGCTGAAGGAGTTAATCCCAAACTCAAGCTGCCCGCCTCCCTGACACATACTTCAGGGAGGAATGAAACACGTGTGTTTCCTTTCCTTTTTTTTCATTATGATGCATGGATGAAAGAAAGCAAACCGATCGGCCTGATTTTGGTACATACGAGACCAAGGTCTTGTCTTTGGTAAACTCAAGTATTGATAAATGTATCTCCCGTTACCTATTTGGATGAAATTCTTCAATTATTTCTCGCTTATTTTGACTGAGAGTTCTTCTATATGTATTACTTAATAGTTTGGATGTGATCACTAACTGTATGGTTGGTTCAAACGTCTCTTGCTCAAATTCAAGCTGTACAAGACAGTGCACACAGACAACGAATAAGATAAATACACAGTCCCAAGTCTTGGCTTAGAATACCTAGCGTACGGCTTTGCCTGGTTCAAACATTTTTCTTCTAATTGAATATTTAATTTTAGTAGGGTCAAAATTGGCCTTGCCATACCACTTTAGGGTAAACGTTGATATAGGTAGTTTATCAGTTGACTTTTTACCAAGTCTGCAGTGTTACTGTTTTGTTGAAAGTATAATTCTGTATATCGCAAAGACATAGAACTTGATCAGAAGTTTGTGAAGTGCTAGATATAATAATAATTTTACCTTTTCAGCTGAAGAAATCAAGCTATGTAGTAAAACCGATCCAAAACTAAACGAGTGTTTGAAAGATCGTATTGTTGTCGCTTGTAAAAAGTTCTTGACAGGTAAGTGGACACAAATTAAATATCTACATTTCATTGAATCTTCAGTATTCTGAAACAGGTACAAGAGCATGTGCAAACGTATATTTTCATTTTTAATGAGTGAAAGATGGTTTTTGTGTTAAGTTGGTGTATAAAAAGTTGAATTTATTGTTTTGAATTTTATATTTTGAAATTATTCATTCTAGACTTAATATGAATTGAGACAGTCCATATTACTATGAATTGAACTTCGATTCAGGAAAGTTACTTTCTTTGGATTTTACGCGTAACATTATCTTTTCTTTTCACGCACATAGTTAATTGATGTAATTAGTTGAAAAACATGAATTTCTTTTTAACTCCAAAGATTTAATTTATGTTTAACAATATCAACGTCCTTCAATTCGAATTTTAAGCATATAAACCTCTAGGAATATGGAGTTTTCAAAGATAGATATATTATTTGCAGTAGTTTCCGAAATATGATAAAAACTCCGAAGTAGCTCTTCGGAGTTCTTGGAAATAAATAAAGACAGTACCACACAGGGCCGCAACCAGCACTGGTTTCTTGAGGGGACTTGGTTTTTACATAGTACTGAAATAAATATACGTGAAAAAAAGATAGGAATATACAGTCTTTTTACCTAGAAGTGTATACTGGAAAACGAATATTAATTGAAAAACATTTTGGAAAAATAAAAAAATTTATTCTAATAAAAATAATGAATAAAGAATCTCTCCTAGAAAACTCTAAATAAATAAAACTAATAGAAATAAAAAATATTGAAAAAAATAAAAATGTACTTTCATCATTAAATATAAATAAATAAATATATCTATAGACGTTTATATCATAGCGCCACTTTTTGGAGGAAGATTATAGATTTAAAAAATGCAGCCTACAACTTCATGTTTGAAGATTTAGCTCTATTTGCATTTACTCTTCGAAGGTTACCGTCATCCAATTCATTCGTGGAAAGGATATTTTCATTGATTAATATTGTTAAATAAAATGATACTAAAAATGTTAAATTCAGTTGTGTCTATTAGATCTCACTTGGAAATAAATGAGATTTGCTGTAAATAATTTGAGCCTAGCAAAGCTATGTATGCAAAATTTGATTCTGATATCTATCAGTAGCAGAACCAATCCACAACTTCAAGCACAGACAAAGATGATGATGATGATGTCTTGTGAACAGTTTATATACAAATAAAGATATTTGTAACAGAATCCTGGATTTAACTAAAAAGTCTCGAAAGTACCTATTAGGTATTGTTTTTCGGACGAGTAGGCAACATGTTCGGTGCACTATTTTTTCGTGCAGTTGCTAAAAAAATCACGATTGCGATTTTGGGCGACAAATTAGCAGCAAAAAACGCATGAAATAACTCCTAGAATAAGTGAATTTTATATGAAAAATACTTGTTACCAATGTTTCCCCGTTAACATGTCGCAATCACGGTTGCGATTTTGGGCGACAAATCAGCGTCTAAAGTGCAACACGGCTCTGAAAAATCTGGCACTCCTGATGGTAGCCGTTCGTTTGTCGCTATTTCATTTTAGGATAAAAAACGTCAATATGTTTTGCGAGTTAAATGATGCCACAAATAAATAATTTGAAGTCAGTTTTACAATTAGGTAGATTTGTTTATAACTAGGGTAGTTTCATGTTTCAACGCAGATATAAACATTTTTGGTTTGTAATAATTCTGGCATCTTTTCTAGAGGGGGCTTAGACAATTCCAGAGGGGACTCAGCCCCCTCTAGCGCCCCCTGGATACGGCCCTGGTACCACACTACTCTGAATAGAACCAAATATGAAAAAGATACTTTCTTTATGGCGCATCTAGAAAACGGCTTTAACGATTTGAATGAAATTTCGTATTTAGATAGGATTTTGGTTTTTACCAGTAGTTTGCATATATAAATATATATTTTATGTGAACACACAAAAACTATTCATAATAGCCTTCTATCCGCTCCTGTGTTGACAATTTCATATAACGCCACCTCTTAAATTTTTGTGGTACTTATATTGATGATAATAATAATAATTTATTTGAACATAACATATCCACTGTTACTTCAAAATTTTGATAGATGGCACTATATGACATCCAAATGTAGGATGTTTTTGTTTTGGTTGTGCCACTTTCTTTTTAATTCCAAAGATTTAATTTAAGTTAAACAGTACCTATAAAAATCTTTCTTGAATTTGAATTTTAAGGATATAAACCGCTCGGAATACGGAGTTTAGATCCAATGTCCATTTCGGAATTGAGCACGTCAGGATCAGGAGGAATCACGCAGATTTTTAAAAAGGTCAATATCAATGGGATATCAAAGTGCCAAATCAATGAAGTTAAGTAAGTAAAAAAACCGCTGCAAATTTTTTTGAAAAATAATTTTGTAGTATTCGGGGACACCCCCGAATGGGGTGTCCCGCAAGGAAGTGTACTGGGTCCTCTACTCTTCGTTGCTTATGTTAATGATATTCATATAGTATTGAAAAAATCATTTAATTTATTTGCGGATGATACTCTTATTTGTGTAGAAGGAAATGATTTTGGAGAAATGTTAAATACCCTTAACAATGAACTAAAAATCTTGTATGACTGGCTTTGCCAAAATAAATTGAAACTGAACACATCAAAAACAAAATGTATGGTAATAGGTTCAAACACAAACTGTAGAAAATATGCTGAGTTTGGGTTAGCCCTCAACATAAATGGCTCTAAAATTGATTTTGTTTCTGAAATAAAATTGGATTTTTTCGTCGCATTTCAAATTATTTGTCACAATGGGCAAAAATACTTGTATATAACACAGTTGTTTTACCGCACTTTAATTATTGTTGTTCCTTATTAATATCTTGTACTCAGGAAAATATAAATAGACTACAAATTCAGCAAAATAAAGTAATGCGCATTACCCTTAATTGTAATAAATATACCCCAATAGTAAGCATGTTGCAGGCTTTGGATTGGTTATCTGTCGGGCAGAGCATTAAGAAGGCGAACCTGGTTTTAATATATAAAATAGAGCATAAAAAATTACGATTTTCTGAAAAAAAGATCAAACTTTCATGAATATAATATTCGTTCAGGCCAAGACTACAACATTCAGTGGGTTAAAACGGCAACTTTACAAAAATCCTTATTTTGTGAAGGTGTTCGCATCTTTAATGCTCTTCCCGGGATAATAAAGAATGCTCCAAATTTGAAAATTTTTATTAAAAGAGTTTGTACATTTTTAAGGGAAACATAGTAAGATAATGTTTATATTTGTAACTAACAACACGCTTTGAAAATATTTGTATTTCTTTTTAATAACTAGCCAAGTGCTAAATAAAGATTATTATTATTAGTAAATTATCATATAGGATATAAAAAAGAAGAATTAGCTTTTTTGCTAATAAATATCCTTTGCTATGAAGCTCACGTGTTTTTTTTGTCAAATTACGTGAACTATTTCAACATCAATAATAAGTTTTTATTCATTAGAGAAATAACCAACAGACATAAAACTGAATTTTCATTGATAAAAAAATATATTTTTATCTCGTTTTTAAGGATGGATTTGGATGCCTTAACAATGGATTGGAAAGCATTGTGTCCAGATAATATAATGACTGCTGATTACAAGTTTACAGGCAAACTAATAACGTTCCCCATAGATAGTTCAGGAAAATGCAATATTACGTTGGGTGAGTTATTTTGGAATAGTCCTCATAAATAATTTGTTTATAGGCATGCATAAACAATACCCCTGTTCAAGGTTTATAGAACGAAGTTGTTTCTTATCGCACGCGAAACTCCACACACTTGAAACTAGGTCTAATACTCAGGGTGCATTCGCGTTGGGCGCTCACACGCTTTAAGCGCTCATAACATTCGTTTTCTATGGTCGACTCGCGCTCACAAAGGGTGCATTCGCGTTGGGCGCTTAAGCGCCCTGTAAACGACCAAACTTGTTTGTCAAATTATTTGATAGTCTATGGCTTTGTTTGATGCGTTTGTCAAACAATTCACGTGTTTGAAGTGTTTGATGAAAAATTGGATTGACGGCATTTTTGACAACTAAATTCAAAACCGTACTGCTCATTTTTCATGGAACGCGTCACGTCACGTCAACGAGAAAACCGTAACTGAAGAAAAATTTGACAAATTTGTTTGAAATTTGGTTTGATCGTTTATGCCATTGCTTGAAGCACACGTGAAGTTTGTCAAACAAATTTGATCGTTTACAGGGCGCTTTACTCGCTTTAAGCGCTCATAAGCTTCGCTTTCTGTGGTCGACTCGCGCTCACAAACGCTTAACACTAAGCGTAAGCTAACCTAACTTTTGTTGTCGATAATTAATATATTCGAAGGGAAATAAAGCACGGTATTATATATCATGATTTTGCCTACCTAAGCGTAAAAAGATCTGACATTCGCCATATTGAAATAACAAATGCTCAAAGCCAAAGCGTGAGCGTCTTTGAGCGCTAGTAGAACAACACGAACGCCAATAATCTGTGCTTCTAAGCGTGAGCGCTTAAAGCGCCCTACGCGAATACACAAAACGCCTAACACTAAGCGTAAGCTAACCTAACATTTGTTGTCGATAATTAATATATTTGAAGGAAATGTCAAAGCACGGTATTTGCGTGAACTATCGTGTTTTTGCCTTCCTAAGCGTAAAAAGAAGATGACATTCGCCATGTTGAAATAACTAATGCTCAAAGCCAAAGCGCTAGCGTCTCTAAGCGCTAGTAAGCCAACCCGAACGCCAATAATCTGTGCTTCCAAGCGTGAGCGCTTAAAGCGTGTAAGCGCCCAACGCGAATACACCCAAGTCACGATGATCACGAAAGCGCGTGCTAGTCTAGTGGCGCCGATTCCATAAGGCCTGAGGAGGCCCGAGCTCCTTCAAAAATTCTCCCCCCCCCCAATAATTAAAAAAAAATTATTAGTTAGACTAGACGATCGACATTTGCACCTTTCTGAAGACACTCTAGCCCAAATGATGGTATTTAGAGCAATATTGAAAGTCTTTATAAAACAGAGAATTGAATATTTACATACAGAAAATTAAATTTTCAGTTTAATACTAAATATTTGCACTAGTTTAGTACTGTATTACTACAGTACTGTATTAATTATTTTCAAATACTCAAATTATTTTATAATACTCATATATTAACTCTGTAATAGTCTATAAGTATAATTACTTTAAATTAAATTAGCATTTTAGTAAAATACCGTGCATGTTTATGTTTTGTTTTGTTTTTCAAAGCCAGTCAGGCTTGTCGAGTTTCCCGGAGTGTCGAGTTATCGAGAGTCGAGTTTTCGGGGTTCTAATGTTGATCATTAGACTCTAAAATGCTTAAAAAAAACTTTAAAACTCACTCTTTTTCTTCTAAAATTTAAAAAATTTCCCGGGACAAGACCCCTGGTATGCCCCCCCCCCTAAATATTCACTCAAAACACATCAAGTCGGCGCCACTGTAATATATATATATATATATTTTTTTTAAATTTTTTCTTTCCGGTGAATTGTTGGTTTCCAATACTTTAGGGCTCTCTGAGTTGTTATCCAGATAGTAGTCCCAACCACGATTTCTATTGGGGAACAATTAGAAATTTGTTAATTTACTTCGAGTCAAATAAGCTGCACTGATGAGATCTAATAAAATCGAAACAGCTGTATGCAGATTTTGAGGCGAGGTGACTTGACGTTTTCTTTAATTCACCGTTGGATTGTGAATGTAGAATTCGTGTCGCGTAATACATATAACCAGCTCCCTTGAAAGTTGTTGAATAATTTTTTAAATTATTGGAGAATATTTTCCTTGTTCACTTGTATATTATATGTTTATTTCACCTTGGATACGGTTGCTATAAAAAAAACAATCATTATGCCCGTAATGAGCGTGTCTTATGGATCATAACGCCTGCTAATTGTATGAGGAGAAAGGAAGCAACTTTCATTGATTAAATACTTCATAATCCTTGTCGTATACGACTCTGGATTTCTCCGGCAATGAATTATTAGCAGCTTTGTCTGGATTTTCTATGATATTCTTGGGTAAATTCATTTTCATTATTTCTATAAGACTACACAAAGAAAGCAGCAATGACATTCACTAAATATGATGACAAAAATATTCACAAACGACAAAATATCAACAAATGACATGCCTACTATGAGAAGGAAAATGGAAAGTATAGGAGCAATGAACCGATTTTAAAATCGATTTTTCATTATAATAAAATAATTTTTTCGTGAGAAATAAAATCTTGTATGCACCACGTGCGATGGGCGTTAGGATCTATATAACGCACTTGGTACATAAATAACTAATATATAATGAATAACAGTTCCAACCGGGAGTACCAGGAATCTCTCCTTTATTTAATATAATAGCCAACTAATGATAATGTCAATCTTTTTTAATTCATTCAACTTATTTTCAGTCGTACATAAATCACTATCCACTTTTTCTATGTTTAAAATCTGAGGAAATTAATCATTATAATGTTATGGTTTCAGATGACATAGATGTGAATCATAAAACGAAATTGGAAAGAATTGAAAAAGGAGGAAAAAAATACCTCAGATTTAAGGATTGGAAAATGAAACTAGTACCTAATAAAGTACATTTTTATTTTGAGAATATAATGCCTGGAAATAAACAACTATCAGAAACTATTCTGAACACTATGAACGAAAATAGTGTTCAAATATTTTTAGATCTGGCAGCAGGGTTTGAAGAAGCATACGCTGTCGTACACAAGTTTATTGCGAACCAAGTCTTCGAGAAAATTCCTGAAGATGAACTGTTTTTACCGTAACAGCAATATTTTTTATATTTTAATTGGTGTTAATTTAAATAGTATAATTAATTTGAAATGAAAAAAACGAACAGTTGTTTTTATATATTTTACTGAACTTGAATGACTATTTAAATATTCTATATACAGAATTTTTTCTTAAATACTTAATAAATTTTTTCAGCAAAGTATTTTAATGAAGAAATTTATCAGGTTGGTTAATGAAATAAACAAAAAATTCTGTCTAATTCCCAATTTAATTTGCTAGTTAAACATTTGTCAATATTTTAATTGTCTTCAGTTGTGTAAATTAGACATTTATTAATAAATTAGAAATGATTGAACGTAAAAAAAATAAATAAGCCAATCAAATTTTCAGATGATCAGGGTGTTCTACAAACTTTGACAGATGGTAGGTCACTTGATTTTAAACATTTTTTTTTTAATAAACATGGGTCCGATTCGTTGTTGTTTAGAAGTTACAAGCATTTGAAGAATCGTAATTTTTTCAGTCAACCAGGAAGTGATAGAAAGTCACAAAGCATGTTAAACAATGCATACTTATAAAATATACACCTGCTTCAATAAAAAACGTAGGCTGATAAATATAAATATCGGTTGTTATGAAAATAATTATTGTTAGTGTCATTTTAATTATTTATTAGATATTTCTTGTGAAAGTTCTAAATAAAATAATTGATGACGTACATTTTAATATTATTCAAAATATGTGGTATCAACACGACGGTGCACCGCCACATAGGGGAAGACAAGTAGTTGCTTGGCTAAATGAACATTTCTCGAATAAATGGATGGGTCAAGGAAGTCCAATATTATAGCCACCTCGTTCACCCGATCTAAATCCTCTGGATTTTTATTTATGGGGACACATGAAGCAGCTGCTCTACCATGTTGAAATCGCTATCCATCAGCAATTACTTGAAAGAATTCAAGATGCAGCTAACCAAATAAGAAATGATCCAAATCTCATTCTTCGAGTGACCGAATCTTTAGTTCGTCGATGTGAGGCTTGCATTCAAGCTGAGCCATGTTTATTGAAAAAAAAAATGATCAAAATCAAGCAACCTACCTTCTGTCAAAGTTTGTCATAGAGCTTGTAGAACACCCTGTATATATATATATATATATATATATATATATATATATATATATATATATATATATATATATATATTTAAATAAGTGTTGGTGTCTCGTCGGGTAGTATTCTCGGTCCTCTTTTATATAAAATTTATACTACAAACTTAAATAATGTTTATATATAAAACAAATAGTATATATATATATATATATATATATATATATATATATATACATAACAAATAACAATAAAAAAACCAATACATAAAAATCATTTATTCGAATGAATCTACAGTAGAACACTCGACCAATACATTAAATAAATTTATTAACTGCAAGAAAAAATAAACATCAAGAACAAATATAAGGAATTTGAAAAATTTATAATTAATTGTCGGCATCTTCTACTTCCATTTGGGATTCATCATCTGCAATGAGAGGTAATTTTTGTACCAATTATAAATTGCTAAAGTAAATACACAAGAAATAAATTAAGTGCCCATAGAACCATTTGAATGAAAAATCTGTATAAAATTCTACACGAAGACATTACTCACCTGCGTTGTACATGAATTCCTGCTGGTATTCCCTCAAGAATTGCACGGACCGTCCGTCATCGAAGAACAAAGTATACGCTCTTTTAATGTCGTCGACGTCTACTTCAGCGGCTTTACGCCTCTTAGCTATTAGATACGAGGTCATGATCAACTGCATGCCGTACCGTAGAGAGGTTTCTTTGGCGATACGTGTTAAAACCGTTAGGGCGTTATCTGTCATCTGGCAGTCTTCTTCTTCGCATCGAATACTATAAAGAAAAACCCAGGTGAAAAAAACGCGTGCGCAATAAACCCCCTCACTAGGGTCGTTGTCCCCCTAGTTTTTTTTCTTTTTTTAACATAAAAATTCTTCTATCTCCTAGTCAATTTGGAGGGACTAAATACCTCACTTTATTTTCGTAAACTATAGAATAGAATAGAAGTTTATTTCTCAAATACTGAAAATATAAAACCAATAAAAACAACAATATTAAGGAAAATGTTAAAAACTTACAACACAACAAATTTCGCAAATAAAACATGCTGATTAAACGCTTACTTAAACAGGGTGTCTACTAAAGTCAGGATCTAAAATTCCCTGAGAATTCCAGGATATTCCAGGTGTATCGCGATACGATTTTCCTCTCGTGGACCACTCCTGTCATAAGGTTTTTTTTTTCTGTCAATGTCTTAGACACACGAGTTTAATACATTTTCAACAAGAAAGATACTTAAATAACTTGCGTCATTTTGCCTTTACATAAGAATTGATCAGTACTTATTATTATTTCTGGAAATATACTTTTTTTCTTTTGCAATTTAATACTGTTTTCACATTAGCAGAAAGCAAATTAAAAAAAAAAACTCGAAAAAATTCCCTGAGTGAACCCAAAATTCCCTGAGAATTCCAGGATATTTCAGGAGAAAAAAATAGGCGTGACGAAAGATTTTGAAATACTCTTCCTTAATGGGGGTACACATTTACCATTCACGAAAAAACCTTCATTTCGGTAATATTCTCAAGTTTAACGAAGTTTAAAGCCATTTTTCTTATATTATTTCAATAGCGCGCGAAAACAGCTCGCATGTGTCATGGCTTCGGTCTGACGTCACGTTTAGGGTAAACATATCATTGTGTCTATGCGTAGCGAAGAAAGTAAAGAAAACATCAAATTAATTCGTGTGATAAAAATGAATTCCAAAAATTATGAGTGGTGTGCAGTACCGCAGTGTGAAAACACATCAATAAGAACCCTCAACAAAGTATTTGTACATGTTCCAAATGAGAAAATAATAAGAAATAAGCGATTAAAGCTCGCACGTTGAAACCCGAACGATATATATATATATATATATATATATATATATATATATATAGATATATATATATATATATATATATATATATATATATATATATATATATATATATATATATATATATATATATATATATATATATATATATATATATTTGCTCTGGAATAATCTGTTTTCTATGAGGAAAAATACTACTAGTACTAGTAGGTGCTCATTAGTTACAGAAATTTAGTTGTTTTATCGGGTCTTAACATGTTATTAACTCTAAAATAGCAATTTACAAGCTGTGAGGGAACTAACCTCAAAAATAAACAATGACAAATTTATTGTAAAAATAACCTATGGAAGTAAAATAAACTCGCATGAGTTCAAAACGGGTTGGATGTATCTAGGATAAAGATAAATATAATTTACTTACAAGGAAGTTCTCACGTTTCTAAACTCAGACGAGCAAAATTGAAAAAAATGAAATCGCCCAACATTAATACATCAATCCTCTGCAAATTTGAGCTATTTGCCTGAACAAAGCTTGGTTCTATTGTTATAGTAGAGTGGAGTTGATAAACCACACGTAAAATAATAAAAAATCAATCCAAGTACGTAATCAGTAGTATTCACAACAACAAAACACAGTGAATGACAGTACTGACAACGGAGTTTACCTAAGCGTGACGTCATGCGCTGTGATTGGTGTTTCACTCAGAATGGCCGATTGCAGTATTTTAATGTTTTATTTTATTGAAAATCTTAATAATCTGAATTTTTTAAGTGAAACTAAAGCATTGTTTTAAATTTTTTTAAATATGCATTTTCCCCTAAAACCATTAAATCGGCAATTTTTTGATACTGTCGTCGAGCCTATTCCCTGAGATTTTTATGACTTCCAGGTTTTTCAAGGATTTAGACACCCTATTAAATAAATCATATATCTGCAATATAGAACAAATTTATCTACATCATATCGCTTACAATTTAAAATCAATACGAATAGACTTTTCCCAAAAGCTTCGAAGTTATTCAGCAGTTAAAAATTATTTGGCTGCGAACTGAATAGTTGCAGGGACATATAGAAGGAGTCATTTTCCAATACAAAATTATTCATTATCTTACGGCTATTATTTTCATTCAAAGCTTCATTAAAAAAATGTCAATTTTTGAACAATATCTGTTAATTAACCTTATGGCCGATTTTTGAGACGAGGATTTTCCCAAATAACACATACCACACTCAAGACCAAAAATTTGAGAAAAAAACAACAACAAGAATTTCAAAATGAACCTGATATTTTAGTCCAAAAAGGTGTATAAGACAGAGTTTAACCTTTTTACCAGACTATGAGTACCCCACAATATTTAACTATGCCTAGTCCATTTGAAGATATCAGTCAGTATATTCATTATTAATATATTAGAGTATTATTCGTAGAAAAACAAATCTAAAAAAAGAAGTTTCATTTGAAATAAAAATATTAAATTTTTGGTATCTATAAGAACTAGTAAAG
This sequence comes from Cynegetis impunctata, assembly GCA_030704885.1. Classification (NCBI taxonomy): domain Eukaryota; kingdom Metazoa; phylum Arthropoda; class Insecta; order Coleoptera; family Coccinellidae; genus Cynegetis; species Cynegetis impunctata. Next base: position 111,014 of record JARQZK010003633.1, read on the forward strand.
TAACCAATGGTCAATATAATAGCTCAACAGTTCCATCGAATTATTAATTCGATGGATCCTTCTTTACCTCAAAATTTCCCGTAGTTCTTTCTCCTCGTAAGGTTTGGTAGGCACAATTATCATTCTATCAAGAAGATCTAGAGGGATGCCATGAGGTGACTTGTAGTTGGTACCCCTTATTCTTGTGATGCCCCTGTTAGTTGCCATAATGACGATGGGGGCCATTTCATTCTCCAATGCTCTGTTTAAGTAAGAGAAGCACTCAATGTCTAACATGTGGACTTCGTCGATGAAGAGGACACCAGGTATTATTTCGGCTTTACCTTCTTCTCTCCATTCTGCCACCTGAAAATATCTTTCGATAAAAATCTCTACCTTTTGATTCATATTTGGTATTTTTTAAAAATTTCTAAAACACAAAGGAGCCTTGAAGAACAGTCTGTATTATGAAGGAAACAATTTTTCTGTAAACTTTACCTTTACTTTAGAGAATATATTGATACTTCGATGCTATTCACTTGAGAAATACATGAAAAAACATCATTTTGTGTAAAGTTCCACTTAAATTATATATTAATAAATTGCTATTTACAAAACTTCCAATCGAAATTTTCGAAACAAAATTTATAATTATTCATCCATTTTTAGAAAACTATGAATATTATGTAAAATTTCAATAATTTTTCAATTTACATTTGGATTCTGCGAAGTATTCAAAGAGTTATAGAAAAAAAAGTAAGACAAACCTTTCCATTGATTTGCTCTCTCACTTCGGGTTTGATCTCTCCAGTATCCCCAGAGAAAAGAGCTAAGAAGCCATGCGTTCTGCTATTGATTACATCAATTTCATGTAGAGTGACAGTATGAACAACTTCTTTCCTCTTTTGCAATTCACCCTCAGGACACTGAACAAATCTTGTCTGGTGACCTGTAGCATCATAATCTCTTGCCCTCGCAAATGACCGACCCAGGCGAGAAATTTTTCCTGAAAATTGAATCTGTCAATGAAAATCACCAAACATGCATAAATAAATACCAGTCGCTTTATCAATTGTTATGACGTCTCCTGATTGAACTTTTTCCTTGAGAATGCTGTCAATCATTTTTCCTCCCAGATCATAGACAGTTTCCATATCTGTAGTTTTCAAAATGAGTTTTCCAACTTTGGAACCAACTCCAGTAGCTGGCCTTTCAACTTGGACTTCAACCACTTCACCTTCAATTATCTCACTTTCTTCTCTATAAAAATAGAAATATTAAGTACTCTTCTATCATCACAATTACAAAACTTACTTTATTCTGACACCAATGCTTTTTCTTATAGCCTGTGTGAGAGATTCAGTTTTACTCATTTCTAAAGAATATATTTCAGATCCTGCCATACTAGTAAAAGGTGTATCATGTCCCAGAGAAGCAGCTAAAGCGGTTGCTATAGCTGTCTTACCAGTACCTAAAATAAAAGTTGATATAATTCACACATTGTTTTGAACCACTACATTATCACTACTAGTTACACCACATTTAATTGAAAATGATATTTGATCAATATTAACACACCTGGCTGACCAGCTAAAAGAACTGCTCTTCCAGCAATTCTCCCATCCCGGACCATTTGTAAAACAATTCCCGTAGCTCTTCGGGCGGACATTTGCCCAACCATGCCTTGAGATACCTAGTGAAAAAATTAAATAACATTAAACATATCCAAAATTATGTTAATTAAACTTACATGTCTGGCTTCAAGACTGTCGTTCAATCCAAGTCCACGAATATGTGAATGTGCCCCAATACGTTCTACTCTCGTAGTCTCTCGCACTTCGGCGATTTTTGCTGCAGCGGCTGCCTGACATCAAAAAACAATCATAATTCTTACAATTTAGCGGCTAAATTTAAGGTTATAAATGTAAACGTGACCCGAAATTTCATGAACTACAAGTTGATATTCATTGTATTTACATAAATATTTTATAATTGATTACATATTTTAGTTTAAATTGAAATTATATATAAAATATATACTTACAGCCATTTTTTCCAATAAGTAGTTCTGCTGATTGTGTTCTGATCAAAGATTTCAAACGTTTCCTAGCAAAAATTAAAACAAACGACGCAAGTCAAGGTTAGAGGACCATAAAATAAAGTTTTACCATTGAATATTTGTATATTCTTCTTCTTTGATTGAATGAAAAAAAGTCGTAGTAATTTATCCATCAGCCAACAACATAAACAAGTTAGTAATTGTAGGAATATGGAGGTAAATCAACAATTAAAACCTAGTAATTATCTTATGAGCAGATTAAGTAAGTGATAATTCGAAAAACTGTATTTGAATATAGTTCACAGATGAAAACCAGTTGAACAGTTACGGTTCAAGACATGGCTTCATTGAACTAGGTTCAACGATTAATTCGTTTTGAAAATATCTTTCAGTCTTATGGACTATATTGAAGACCAAATCCACAAAACAAAGTTCAACTAAAAATCTGTTATGTTGATATAGTTTGTTGCATTGTTGTAATACTATAAGCTAGATCTGTATAAAAAACTTTAAATTCAATTTTTCCTTGTTGAAAAATAATCAGAAAATGCACATCATTATGTTGTCATTAGTAGAAGCTCGCGTGGGATATTCTGTACATATTATATATATTTTTTTAGCAAAGAAACAAATGTTCAGTACAGTTTTCCAAAATAATTTATTAATTGATGTCTTATAAGATTTCTGATATTATGTATATTGTGAAAAGCCATGTGTAGTTGAAAATTTAAATTGTCAACTAAATTAAATTTTTCTTCGTTGTTTGGTAGATCTGGTTCATTAATAATAGGCTCTTGCACCGTATATTCTAAACTAAGTTTAATGATAAACCGAGTTTAATTTGTGATTTTCGCTTGTCAAATTAAACTCGATTTATCATTAAACTCAGTTTAATAATATACGGTGCAAGAGCCTACAAACATGCTCTTGCACCGTTTTATTATAAAAGGTCGTTTAACTAAACTTGGTGTAAGCGGGGTTTGAGACGGCTTAAACGCCGTTTATATTTTGGTGCAAGCGAATATGTCAAATTAAACTTAGTTAATCATTGAATTTAGTTTAATAATATACGGTGCAAGAGCCTAGCCTATTAAGAGTTAGACGATGTTTAGGCTCTTGCACCGTTTTATTATAAAACGTCGTTTAACTAAACTTGGTTTAATTTTTAAACTACGTTTATTTTTCTGGTCGTTGCACCAAGGAATTATAACCGACCCATTGCTAAACTGCGTTTTTGTAGTATTTTGGATGAAACAGCGATGTAAATGAAGTAAAAAGAAGAAACAGAATTTATTTTTCTACTTTTCCAACCTAGTTTTAATAGTTAAGAAAAAAAGTTGTTTTTTTTTGTGATTTGTATTAAATATGCATAAAATGGAAAATAATAATAAAAGGAAAAGGGGACCACACTGATACTTTCCAGATAGAGCGGTAAACTGTGGATGTATGAACTCCAAAAAATGGGCAATACTGTGCAAATGTTCTCCATGGGCATACAATTTTAATGCTAAAAAGTAGCTGATCCATGGGGGACAGGCTGTCATTCCTACAAAGTTAGATAGGTTTAATGGGCACTCTACCTGTGATATCATATAAATAAATTTTTTTGTGTGTGTATTTTTAATTATGGAGAGTAAATTTGCATTTATGAGTTGAATGAGTGCATTGTTCATTAGTATAGATAAACTATAAATCCACGACTTCAGTTCTGGTAGCCATATTTTTTACCACCTAGAGAGAATAACTGGCAAAATACCTATAAGATGATTATTGTTGATTGAACAAAAGGAAAAAATATACTGTTTCTTCAACAAATAACCTCAAAATGTACTTAAACTTCAAATTAAACGCCGAAAATTGGGCGTTTAATTTATGCGTGGTTTAGGGAGTCTTAAACGCCGTTTATATTTTGGTGCAAGCGAAAATGTCAAATAAAACTCGGTTTACCATTAAACTTAGTTTAATAATATACGGTGCAAGAGCCTAGTTGTCTGAAACTGTTGTAGCAGTCACAACAGCTTCATTTTTTTTTTATCACATAGAAAGCCAAAATCTTTGTAAAAATTCGTTGTTATTCCATACAACAAAATCTCCATATTTTTTTGATTATCATGTAACTGATGAGGTATTTATTCTTATTTTGACAAACAGAAAAATGTAAACGCCACTAACTTGAAAGAGTGAGGTTATTAGGCTCTTGCACCGTATATTATTAAACTAAGTTTAATGTTAAACCGAGTTTAATTTGACATTTTCTCTTGCACCAAAATATAAACGGCGTTTAAGACTCCCTAAACCACGCATAAATTAAACGCCCAATTTTCGGCGTTTAATTTGAAGTTTAAGTACATTTTGAGGTTATTTGTTAAAGAAACAGTATATTTTTTCCTTGAAAATTTAATTTATGCCGGCGGAAACTCGAATTTTTGTTTAAAATGTTTTATGAAGAGTTTGATATCTATAACGACAACTAGAATTCCTGGAATAGTGGACACATAATTATTTTAAAAATGTTTGCTTGGCAATCGTCAAGCTATGCAAAAAATATGGTATCCTATTATATTGTATTATTGTTATAGATTTTTTTGTTCAATCAACAATAATCATCTTATAGGTATTTTGTCAGTTATTCTCTCTAGGTGGTAAAAAATATGGCTACCAGAACTGAAGGCGTGGATTTATAGTTTATCTATACTAATGAACACAGCATTCATTCAACTCATAAATGCAAATTTACTCTCCATAATTAAAAATACACACACAAAAATTTATTTATATGATATCACAGGAAGAGGGCCCATTAAACCTATCTAACTTTGTAGGAATGACAGCTTGTCCCCCATGGATCAGCTACTTTTTAGCATTAAAATTGTATGCCAATGGAGAACATTTGCACAGTATTGCTCATTTTTTGAAGTTCATACATCCACAGTTTTACGCTATATCTGGAAAGTATCAGTGTGTTCCCTTTTTCCTTCTATTATTATCTTCCATTTTATGCATATTTAATACAAATCACAAAAAAAACAACTTCTTTACTATTAAAACTAGGTTAGAAAAGTAGAAAAATAAATTCTGTTTCTTCTTCTTTTTACTTCATGTACATCGCTGTTTCATCCAAAATACTACAAAAACGCAGTTTAGCAATGGGTCGGTTATAATTCCTTGGTGCAACGACCAGAAAAATAAACGTAGTTTAAAAATTAAACCAAGTTTAGTTAAACGACGTTTTATGATAAAACGGTGCAAGAGCCTATTTATCATTCGAGAAGTGGATAAAAGCACCTGAATTGGTAGGATAGCTCAGCTGATCCTTGTAAAGTGACAGCCGTTGAACTGTATATCATTCGAGAAGTGGATAAAAGCACCTGAATTGGTAGAATAGCTCAGCTGATCCTTATAAAGCAGTGAAGTTCTTTAGATCGAGTTCAATGTTATAAAGTGACAGCTGTTGAACCAAGCGTTTCGTTGAACTGGTAATGGACAACGTTACCTTCGCATTGAAACCAAGTTCAACCTTAAATTCAGCTTAAACGATGACTGTATATGACCGGACCTGAATGACAACTCTTTAATGATCTACAATTATAAATTATTCATTCTTCTGTTGAGATTAACAGTTACGTTATTTAGTGATTCATCATAAGTAGGTACATATAAATATGCACTAGTCATCTAATAGAAGCTGACAACCAACAAAGTTCATTATGATAACAATTTATCATTATGGAAATGAGCAACCAATCAATCTTTCGTATGTTTTGAATCGGTAATTATTCATAACTGACTATGAAAAGAAATTACCTAATTAAATAATTAGAAAAATAAGTAATACCTAAACCAATCCTTATATAGCATGAGTAATAAAAAAGATATAAATTTTCGACAATAACAAACCATTACCTGGAATGGTTTGTTATTGTCGAAAATTTATATCTTTTTTATTACTCATGCTATATAAGGATTGGTTTAGGTATTACTTATTTTTCTAATTATTTAAAACGTATTTCTATGTGAAAAAAGACTTACTAGGAGGCCTCGGTAGCCCAGCGGTAAGGTTTATCGTTTGTAAATCGAGGATAGTGGGTTCGAGTCTACCTTGCTCTTGGGTGTTGTTTATGACCCATGAAATTTAGTGGTTCAAAGATTTGTATATCTGTTGGCTAATGACTTAGATTCAAGCCCATTGGCCGTTCGGAACCGGCGTTAAACTGTAGGTCCCTTGAGATAAAAAAAGACTTCCTAAAAATGCATAAATAATATAAAATATAATAAAAATTATTATATAAATTAATATTAAAAAAATATTATATAAATTAATTACCTACTGATTAATTGAGCTTATGAATAGCATAGTTCATTCGACACATACTTGAAGTGAGTTCCAAATATTGCACTCAACAAAAGTTTAAAGGTATGGAATTAGGGTTTCGAAACAATGGAACATACAGTATTCTCAGAATTTAGAAATAAAAATTGATCAATTTTTAGAAAAAATTTGATTCCATACATGAAATCAATTGGAGTAATAATTTTTTTGGGTGTTACAATTTCCTGATCTAAAAAGGTTATTATATCTCAAGATTACAATTTTGAATTGTTTATAGTAGGACGTTACATAATATAAACTAGTAAAATCAGAAACAAAATGAAAATACTTGTTTTTAAGAGGTTTTCACTAAATAGTGATACATGGTTTCGCCTCGACTAGGGTTTTTTCAGACATTCACTTTTCCTGTGATTCAGTTCCTCATAACCTTATTTGCCTGTCGTACAATCCTGCTTCAACAACAGATAAAGTCTTCTCGGTCCTACTCATGTTAGTTTTGATTATTTGTACATATTTTCTGAATTACTCCTTTATCAAGATATGTTATGTTATGTGCAAATAAATTATTATTATTATTCAAAATGTCGATCGAATTATAAACAAAATTAGAATATGAAACCGCTGCTTGTGGTTCAAGGTTACATATATCGCCAAAGTCTGAATAAATTATCAATTTTTTAATCAGGATAATTTATTCTCATTTTAGTTCTTTTTCCACATACAAAATCTTAACCACTCAATTTAGAGGATCCTTGGAGGTGAGCAAAAGCTTAAAACTCAAGAAATAGATCTCTACATTAAATGACAGAGGTTGAGGAACATTGTTGAAACCACCAAAAGTTACTTTCCCCACATCAACTCAATTGACTCACGAAATCAAAACCCTCTAGCTCAATCTGATAATGCTGTGAAGGAGAGCAAAATCTTGGAAAACCACGAAAAATCATACAATCTACAAACACCAAATGGCACTTTTTTAACATCAATACAAGCGACAAAAAAATTCAACTCTTTTATTCAATCTGGAGAGCTATAGAGATGTCCAAACCTCAAAAACCACGAAAAAAAACTTTTCACTAAAATGGCGACCATTAGAGGAAAATTTAAAACCGCCAAAAAAAAAAAATTTTCAACACTCTAACTCAATTTAGTGGTTTGGGATTGCGGTTTTTTTTTAGCTCCATACACCTGTCAAATAGCCATAGAAGGCTGAATTTCAGATATATTGTTTATAATTAATTTTTCCACTGGTTTAATAATTAAATCTCAGGTATTTTCCCGCCACTCCCTTTCTCAAAATTTGATGATGTTAAAATTTGGACTGAAATGATCTAAATCTTTATTTCTTATTCATTTATTTCTAAGGAATACAAACAGGTGAATTTCAAACCCAAAAGAGTAAACTTAAATTTTAATAACAAGTACAGAGAAAAAACATATAAATCTAACTAACCAGAAATTGACCAAAAATCAACTATCGCTTACGCTAATAGTGGAAAAAGAAAAATAAAAAACAAATAACATTGTTCACATGATATACAAAGCAAAAAATGTTTCACAATTCATTGAGAAATTTTTGTATCAATGTCCTCTTAACAGTATTTATATTATCATGAAAAATATCAATGTTACACGCATAATGATTAGAGTCTCTGAGTATTCTATATAGAGGAGAATTCTGAGCGCTTCTAGTATTCCTCAACGGAAGGTAAAAAGTGTTATGTTGCCTAGACAATCTGCCAGGTACAAGAAAAGAAACTCCATCGAGAACGAAACCAGGTTCGCGAAGATTCTCGAGAATCTTGATCAGAAAAACAATGCCACTCAACTTCCTACGAAACTCCAAGCTCACAATCCCAAAATGTCTCATACGTATTTTCTAATTCTCGGAGTTGTACGTCTGAGTAACAAGGCTACTTCTAAAGCGAATAAATCTCAGGAATTTCCTCTGAACTATTTCCAGAAGTGAAATGTAAACCTGATAGTTTTGTTCTACCCTAATAACAAGTATAGATACCATCATCAGATCAGACATCTTAAAAATCTCGAAAATCATGACCAGGACATATGAAATGGATTCAGGGCCGGCCTAAGGCGAAAATTGCAAGTGTGCTAGACTCAAATTTTATGCCCCTACCGGGGGGTCTGGGAAGTATGGAATTTTTTGAAATTTAAGGTCCAAAAACACAGTTTTTGTGCACTTTTGCTCCTTGTAGAACATTAAATTTATGTATGACAATTTGATTAATTATTGATTGACTTGATATGTTCAGTACTCTTTCTTGTACTATAACCACTATTATGTCAAATAAACTAATGAAAGCTTAACTCTAGGTAACGTTGCAATGATGTTTATGCGTATACTGAAATTACTACTTAATGCGGGAATCACCGTCCACCGGACCTAAGATAAATTTCCATATGGCATGGGTAAAAGAAAATAAAGCAACAGAACATAGTGAACCAATGATAACAGTGTTTATTAATGGCGCAAACACAAAAAAAAATTATTAACTATGAGGATAGTACATAGTCTCTTTTATTATACATTTTATACAAGGGCTTTTCTTGCTTTCATTTCGGAGAATGAATTTACTATTTTAATTTCAGACGCCAATTGGCTAGAAAAGCAAAGCCGGGGGAGGGACTTTCCGCGTCGCGCTACGAGACGACAGTGCTACTGACCTTGGACCTTGGTCAAGGGCATCAGTCTTACTATATTTCAGAACTCATTGGGGTAGCCGGGTAGATCTTCGGTTTTAACTGTAATAGTTTTAAGACAAAATTCCTTCTATAGTCGGCGGCAAATCATTGGAAGCTTGGAATTTTTAGCTGTGTGAATTAATTTTTCAATCCACAAACTGGCAACGACGCTAAGCGAGGGGTGTAGAGGGAAGTGTACAGCTGTTTAGGGTCCAAGCTTCCAATGATATGCCGTCGGGTAATATTTCTTCCCAACATTTAAATCAGTTTCTAAAAATTTTCCAAATTTATTATTTTTTTTTTTACAAAAATTGGTCAATTTAATGCCCCTCCAAAAGGCTTGAGTGTGCGGCTGCATACTTCGCACACCCCTTAGGCCGGCCCTGAATGGATTTAAAAACCACTCCTGCGCCCATCCATTCAGTGCAATACTCTTTATTTTCGGAAAAAATACGACTAAAGAGGCAGGCATTGATCGTATCTATTTTTCATTACTGTTGAATCTATCTATACTTGAAAACGTGCATGTCTGGAATTGATATCTGGAGACCTTTCTCAAGTTCAAGTTTGAAAAATTATCGTACATTAAAAATCATTTCACATGAATTCGGGTACGACATTCGCATTTAATGTTGAAAGGAAAATTATGTAATTTTTGTTTCGTAAGACGATTTGTCTGAGAAAAACGAAGGAGTTCGGTTTAAAATAGATACACTAATCGTCACTTGTGATGGTTATCGACTCCTTTTTAATTATAATTAAGAGTTGAATCAATATTGAATTGAGTTTTTGGTTATATAGGTTCTGAAAATTCGAATTTGCATTCAAGCAGAAATTTGACTAATAAATTGAACATTACCTAGGAAAATAAAATTGGCCTAGTTCGAGTCGGACTCACGCACGAAGGGTCCGTACCATTTTATTATTTATTATTGAAGTAAATATACAATTAAGTATTTTGTTAATATTTCAAGTGCCCACTTGTTACCTTTTATTGATATCAAGCAAAAATCTACCTAATCATTTCCTGGATTTCAACAAAACCCAATTGTTGCATTCAGGTAACAAAGAAGAGCGCCTTGACCTTCTTGAAATTCTCGAAATAAGTTCCGCCCATAATAGTAAATTACCCCTTGTAAACGAACAAATTGATATTCAGGTACCACCTTTGCTTTTGTCTGTTTTATAAAATAAGATGTAATACTCTCATGTAGTCAGTCTTGATAATGAGTTAATAACTCGAAACATGACGACTATCCTTTACTGCTAAATACAGTATCTAAATATTTTTTATATACTTAGTGAAACTTAAGCCAAGCGTGTTTTATTTTAAAGTTTAAACTTTATTCTTTATGTTTCACTAATGATGTGCGAGAATTCAATTTCAGAGAGATATATATGTATATATATATATATATATATATATATATATATATATATATATATATATATATATATTTATATATATATATATATATATATATATATATATATATATATATATATATATATATATATATATATATATATATATATATATATATATATATATATATATATATATATATATATATATATATATATATATATATATATATATATATATATATATATATATATATATATATATATATATATATATATATATATATATATAATAAAATAAAAATATATATATATATATATATATATATATATATATATATATATATATAAATATATATATATATATATATATATATATATATATATATATATATATATATATATATATATATATATATATATATATATATATATATACGTTTATATACTGCGTTTTCTGACAAGTAACTTAACTTCATGCAACTTTCGGTTTCACCGGAAGTGACATAAACTTTCGATTTTTAAATGGGACACCTGGTATATTTTCAGGTTTTTTGTCTCCATATGACATTCAGAATACAACCATGTATTATTTGCTACTTTTTGTAAAATCGAAATAAATTTTTATTCTAGAGAGCTATAAATACTTTCGGTCCTAAAATGGCCCTGTTTACCGTCATGGGACATAGATTTCTGGGCGTGGCTCCGGACTTATTTTGTTTCAGTTGTGTTGGCCACAGGCTACTCGATGATTTCAAATGTTATTTTAATCTCAATAACATTCTTCATTTAAATAAAGTTCTAAAGTTATGGGATTTCAGGTTCTTATCGAAAGTTTTCTTTCAACCTAATACCTAGAATGCGGTTACAAAAAGTAACACATAATACATGGTTGTATGTCATATGGAGAAAAAAAAACTGAAAATATACCCGATGTCTCATTTAAAAATCGAAAGTTTATGTCACTTCCGGTGAAATCGGAAGTTGCATGAAGTTGAGTTACTTGTCAAAAAATTCAGTTTTATGCATCAACCAGATCCTCTAAATTTTATTTCATTATCTCCGAAAACAAAAAGTTATAGGGGCGAGCCACCTTCCGAGGACACACGGTATATACATATATATATATATATAAATATATTTATATATATATATATATATATATATATATATATATATATATATATATATAACTGAGATTGAATTCTCGCACATCATTAGAGAAACATAAAGAAAAACTTTGAACTTTTATAAAAAACACACTTGGCTTATATATATATATATATATATATATATATATATATATATATATATATATATATATTTAATAAAATATATATATATATATATATATATATATATATATATATATATATATATATATATATATATATATATATATATATATATATATATATATATATATATATATATATATATATATATATATATATATATATATATATATATATATATATATATATAGGTATATATCAGGGGCGGCTAGTCAAAGGAGGCTAAGGAGGCTAAGCCTCCTCAATAATATTCCGTGTATCACTAATATATTATATTGAATAGTCAGCATTCAGCATATTCATATCAATCAAAATCATATTATTTTATGCACCTACCTTCCTTTCAACCTACATTATATAATATAATTTATTAATTACGATAGAAGGTATTTACATTTACTGCATTTCAAGATTTGTGGCAACGCTGCGGAGGCATGGAAAGGTATAGTCTCAACGTTCATTATGCCTGCAAACAACGGTGCAAATACTCCGAATGAATACTTCATTGCAATAGAAAAGCAAAACACATGTAAATGGCAACATGGATAGGAACCCAGTCTTATACAATGTCAACCAATCACAACTATAGAATTTCGCGTGACATCGAGTGAATTCGTTGGAAAGCATTAATTGAATCGTACGTAGCTACTAATGGCCGAAAAACAGCAGCGTGTTTACTTATATTGCTCGCGTATTGTTTTAAAATGAGTTTGGTTACTGAAGTTAATTTCAAAAATTTCAATGGTCACTTAGTGGAATATTTGTTATCCCATAACTTTAGTGCACTAAGTTATGAGGATAAAGTTTTGATAAAAACATTGCGACCTACCCCTGAATTAAACAATTTGGTGCAGCGTAACAGACAACAAAACCGCGGTTTTAATACAAGGAATTATGAGAGACATCCTTGCCTAACCAGATCACAGGTAAAAAATAAATTATTTTGTTGGCAGTGTTTACTTTTTACTAGTGAAAATGTCTCTGTTTGGGGCCGCTTAGGATTTGAGGATTTAATTCTATACCTAGTTGAAAGTGAGGAATTTTTCACCGATAAAGTAACTTTAAATACAGCACGCGGATTAATATCTTACTTACAAGATAAGGAATTTATATATTTTTCAAACATCTTTAAATTAATTTTTGAACAAACAGAAATAGTTTTTCAAATCTTACAGCACAAGTTTTCAGATGTAATTTACTCACGAAATCGGCTCAAGTTTCTTTTGGAAAAAATTTCAGAATTTCGCGCAGAAGTTTATTTTAAAAAACTATTTTCTGTATTTAAAACTACTGATGATACGACTCAATTTAGCCCAAAACGAAAGAAATTCAGTTACGCAGATATGGAGCTTCACTATAAGCAAATATTTCATGAAATTTTGGATACTATTAGGGGTCAAATAGAAATGAGGTTCTCTGATTTGAAAGAACTGCATTTCTTCGACTTACTCAATGAAAATTTGCTAACCGGATTTTCGGCTAATTTTCCAAAAAACCTTTTGGAAAGGTGGCCATAAAAAGTGAACTGTGTGTTGTTTATAATGACAATGAAATTTTGGGGCAAAATGAAAATCATGTGAGGACTATTAAATACCTTTTTGATAATGATTTGAATCAAGATTTACCCCAAGTTTATAAACTCTTACGTCTAATTGTTTCTATCCCGGTGACATCGGCTTCCGTAGAGCGCTCGTTTTCCACTCTTAAGAGAATTAAAACTTAGTTACGAAATTCAATGAGCCAGGATCGTTTGAAAAATATTAGTTTGTTGTCTATTGAAAAAGAATTGGTAAAACTTTTGGCGAAAGACAAAAAATTTTATGAGGATATTATAGACCATTTTGCTAACGTTAAAGATTGCAGAATCCCGCTAATCTTCAAAAATATATAATAACTTTTTATTTGCTCTCACCAGCTGTTAACAAATTCGTTAAGTAGGTAGGTAGGTACCTTTTTGTGAAAGAAAAAAATAGATGAATTGATTAATTGGCTGAGAAGAGTTTTTGTGAATATTGTAAATAGGAGTTGTAGGTCTCAAGGTAGACACTCGAAAGTGAAAACAAATTAATAGCTTAGTGTGCTTGTTTTACTTTGATTTTCTTTAAATTATAAGGCGGTTGACCTTGAAATCCTGAAAATTTTCGCCTATGGTGTATTTTTTAACACCTCTTGTAGCCTCCTCAAACCAAAACATCACGAGCCGCCACTGGTATATATATATATATATATATATATATATATATATATATATATATATATATATATATATATATATATCTATAGGTATATATATATATATATATATATATATATATATATATATATATATATATATATATATATATATATATATATATATATATATATATATATATATATATTCATATATATATATATATATATATATATATATATATATATATATATAAGCCAAGTGTGTTTTATTTAAAAGTTCAAAGTTATTCTTTATGTTTCACTAATGATGTGCGAGAATTCAATCTCAGTTTATATATATATATATATATATATATATATATATATATATATATATATATATATATATATAAATATAAATGTATAGAATTAGTGACTATTGTGTGTTCGGATTAACCATTCTGCACGTCAAATTTTAATATGCTTGTTATACCATGATTTTTTGAAGCAGTTTACCTGTCACTGCTTAATATTCAGCTCCTTCGTGTGTATCATAGAGTAATCATAGACATTCAATTACTGTATTTATCTCATTATTTTTTCACAAAGGACATTATTAGTCAGAAAGCATTGGCCTGACAGAATATAATTGGGACATTTATCAACAATTTGAATATATTAATTTCGAAACAATAATATCGAAAAAATGACCATTTAAAATTTGGCGAAGATACAATATTTCCGTTCATTTCAGCCATTTATGTTATTAGAGCACACCGGATACTATTGTTTTATGCAAATAACTAGTTATTTGCGTACTTAATTAGAATGGCATTTTACGTGGCCAAATCTTCTAAGTACAATTAATATAGATCTCATTACTGTCACCTTGGAAATTACATGGAATGGGAATTGATATAATAAAAGCAATTAGAGAAATATTGATTTGACACTTTCGAAATGAGAAAATTACATTGATACCGAAACGGAAAAAAAATTATTTTTTTTAATTTTGACATATAAAGTGACACTTTTTAAAACTGATTGACATTATGAAACGTCTTACTTTTTGTAACTAGTTGCATAAAGTGAAATTTTATGCAATTGGTGACGAAAAATGTATTTCAAAATCAGTGACAAAAAGAATTATTCTATTTATTAAACTGTTATAATACAAGTTAAAAACATAAATTATAAATTAATTAATTATTATAAATATTGATAACACAATTATTGCAATTATTCAAATCAATTCCCGACGACATATTTTCTTCATTGCGGCGCACATTGCATTAGATGTTTCACCAAATATTTCTTGCGCTATAAGTTTTTTATTATTCATGGAATTTTCAACATATCCCTCCGCAACAGAGGTAGATTTCCAACCTACATGCCTCTTTAATTTTAAAATATCAGCGCCACTGTCTGCTAGGAAAGTGGCAGAGCTTCTTCTGAAGCAGTGGCCAGTATATAGAACAGGATTTGAAAGACCAAGAAATTGTGCAATAACTTTTGGCAGACTGCTAAATGTGTTAATTCCCACAGGATTTCTGGTACATTTTCCATTCGCATATTTTACAAAAAATCTGTTGTGTTTAAGAACCTGGGGACGCAACTTAATATATTTTCTTAATATTTCAACAAGATTTGTATTTTCAGTGTCTCCAGTGGTAATTGCAAACTGCCGTATAACTTTTGTTTTTGAAGGTGGGATATCAACACGAAAATGGCTTCCTTCGTCTATAACATTTTCAACTGGAAGAAATGTTAATTCTGCTTTTCTGCATGCTCCTGCCATTCCAATTATCATTGCAACCATTAGCCATTAAGTATTCTTTGTCATCAGCTTCCACTAAAAATTTGGCAAAATCTTCTTTAATAAAAACTTTTGACTTTTTAGCACTGTACCCGTCCGCTTGCCTTTTAATATATGCTACCAAATTTGTATATTTTTTAATATCAATATTCCTTTTCAGATTTAGTTCAGACCTTAACATTGAGTAAAGTGTCCATAATGTGGAAACTTTTAGATCTTTCTTACCCTCAAAATATGCAAGTAAAACTTTCTCATGTTTAATTTTCTTCTCATCACACCACGTAACAAATTTTTCGTATGCCAAATCATAAACTGCCTTTGACTTTTTGGGAATTACTGATAATAGAGCATTACCTGCTGCCTCTTCAATATCGCTTGGTAGCTCTTCAGAACTTGAATCACTCATTTTTTTAAAATAAAACTAAAAATATATCAATCTCGCTAAAAACCTTCCGTCTAGACTTTTTTACAAAATGTCAAACTGACAACTAACATGAAGTAACAGCAACAAGCTAAATTTATGTTTTCCAAATTTTTATCAATTATATTAAATTTTATTTTTTCATTACTTTCTTCAAAATTAGAAAAAATCTTGTATGCAATACGTTACGAAATGAAATTTTGTGTAATTTGTGAGTTTTTGCGGAACGAACGAAGTTACACAAAATTAGGCATTTCGTAACTGATGGCATAAATAGCTATTTGTGTCATAGTTTGTACAATTGATACTATTGAATGAATACAAATAGTAGGGGACCCAAGCGGGGATTTTGGGATTTACTCAAGCGTGGCAGAATAATATATTGGGGGAAACCTTGCACCCTGTTAAGTATCCCCACCATACATGAACCCTTAATATGGGGGCGTTCGTCTAGGGCAGCCGATCAGATTAGTAAAAAAAAATCGATAGTTCGAAAAACTCGAGCGCGTCAGATTAAGGCAAGGTGAGTTAATTACATGCAGAAGAGTATGCATTTCACTAATTAGACGATTTGCACGTGGCATAAGGAAATAGGAGACTAAAAAAGTTGCAAAAAGAAAACGTCATCTTGACATTCTCGAGCACGGTTGAATTTTTATTTTTATTTCTAAGGAAATGCCACGATTTTTGTTTGCATTTTCGAATATCGGCGATGAGTTTTCATCTCGTACGGTCACCCCCACCATGAAAACCGGCAGATTAACTTACCTTCGTTATCAGAGACATGTGGGGTGTGTGAACTATTAATATCTGACGCGCTCGAGTATTTATATATAACGATTTTTACCCCGAGGCGAAGCTAAAGGGATTATAGTCTCACGACAAAATGTTGGTAACTGGCCCGATTTTAAAAATTCCAACGGATATCGATAAAATACGTATGATTTAATCAGAGAAGTTTTGTTCCCAATTTTTTCCCAACGAAGAATAAAAAATTATACCGTTTTTTAGATAGGCATTACGACACGCGCATGCGCCAAGGTCGATATGTACGAAGTCCTACAAAACATGCGTCGAAGTGCTCTATGTGCCACGGTAACCAAGCGACGTTGATAGCTTAAGATTGATTCTGCGTCTGTGTCTGCTTCCCATCCATAGAGATATCTTATCAATTTGATTCATAAATTGCATCAAAATGAGCCGGGATAGGATATTCAAATTCGACAGTCAAACAATGAATTTTTTTGCTAAATTTCCACGGATTTGATTCGTAAAATCGACTTATTAATACATTTATTGCAATTTTCCTTCATTTCATTCGTAAAATCGACTTTCATTGTTATTTAATTTATATAATAGGTACATTCAATAGTTATTTATGTATCAAGGGCGTAAATAAAGCGTTTTTTGCCCGATGGCGCAAGTTGTTTTCCGAGACCGCAGGTCGAGGAAAACAAGCGACTGAGGGCAAAACACGCATTTGCGCCCGTGATGCATACAACATTTTTTGCACGACCTTAAAAGTAATAAATTAAGAAGTATATTTTACGATGATTTTGATAACAATAATGTTCATAGAGATATTCTTAAAATCATCTCAGCTGTGGTTTAAAATAATTATAAGGTATCCTTGGAAACGCGCATCATATTCTATAACTAGCGTGTAAATAAATCCAACTGACAAATCTATTTGAATTAGATGACATTTCTAAAACTTTTACTCTAAATAATTGCAGTAATTTTAAGATTGAAGTAGATATTGGCAAAAAATAGTATTGTAATGTTTATTTAATAAAATATGAGTTATATGTTTCTCTGTTCTACAAAATTTCACTACCGGGCAAAAAAAGTTTTTTTCGCCCTAGGGCAAAAAAAGTTTTTCAGCCCTAGGGCAAAAAAAGCCTTCTTTACGCTCTATTCGTAGGGCAAAAAAACAGCATTTTATGACCGGTCGTGCAAAAAAAATATTGACAACATGCACATGCGCCGAGGGATTTTATCATTCCTAGTGCTACGCAGTAAGGTGTCCTTCATTTTTTTTTTCATTTTTGAAAATCTGCATAAGTTTTCACCCCCAATCAAATGGCATACATCATATGACTTTTTTTGTTTTAGCATCTAATCTACTCAATCCAAAAGGTCCCCACGACGCTCGATTAAATCCCCATTTAGCATCTCGGCGTCCCCTACTAAAATCATTAAATAAGCTTCTCAATGAAACTCATAATTGTTTTCCATTTTATTATATATATATATATATATATATATATATATATATATATATATATATATATGTATATATATATATATATATATATATATATATATATATATATATATATATATATATATATATATATATATATATATATATATATATATAAATATATATATATATATATATATTTATTTTTTTTTTTTTTTTACTGTCATGCACCTAGCGGCGGGGGGCTATTCAATTCAAATAGCATCTCAACATGCTTCGCTGTCACTACACGATGCACTTCGCGATTTTTTCAATAGAGGGTTGAAATGTGGTACACGGATTGACTTCCTGTTGAGGTACGTTCTTTCGTTGATTTCAAATTTTTTCCTCGATAAACGATGCAAATTTTCTTCAAATAAAATAAATTGTTTCCATTTTTCCATTCGGTTTGCTATTTAAGCGCGATTTTTCAAAATATGATTCAATCTGGTAGAATCACATCTCGACCCGATGCATTTCGAGCTAAAAATACTACCCAAGTGATGGAACTCCTGCTGGTCACGAGTATTCTCAAAGAATCCTCTATATGTATTCCGCAATATGCCAGTGTCGTTGAGAAGACACCTTTATATCAGGACGTATTTGTTCTCTCGACAGGATTCTGTATTTTCAGTCTAAACACTGAATTGTTGGTTCCTAATATCTTTGATAGAGGGCGTTATGGGTTGTTATCCATATAGTAGCCCCGACCGCGATTTGAATTGGGGAACAATAAGAAATATGTCATCTTCCTCCGAGTCGAGTATGTTCCACTGAAGAGATCTAATAAAATCGAAACAGCTTTATGAATACCTCAAGTAGGGGTAACTCGACATTTTCTATAATTCACAGTTGCATTGGGAATGCAGATTTTCCGTCGCATAATACATATAACCAGCTCCCTTGGAGGATTATTTGATAATTTTGAATTATTGAAGAATTTTCCTTGTTCACTTTATGTAGGGTTGCCATCACCTAAACTGCTGACGCCGGACAAAAAATTTAAAAACCCCGGACATTTGGGTGGAATTTAGTTTCTTTCCCGGACACCCCGTGAAATATATTTTTTTCGATTAAAATAAAACATCGTTTATATTTTAATTTTTCATTCATTCAAACTTCAAACCGCTTGTTTGCGATATAAACAAACAACAAAAAACAAATAAAGTTTCTACTATAACACAGTTCACAGTTTTCTCTTTTTGAAATAATGTGGTAATAATCAGAAACACTTTTTTTTGGTATCATCAAATAAAAAATAACTTATAATGATAACTTTTGGTAGATCAAATAGATCAAATAGACTACATTCTACATTGTAACTACAAATTATAGGATAGGTAATCTAGTTCGGTTAGATAGGTTAGGTAACCAAAAGCCTAAATTATTTATTAACTATAAATTAAAAGTAAGTAACAAGTTTCAATTTTAACGAGGTCAAGTTCTTCTTACTGACTTAACTTAACTTGATATTTTTCAGACTTGCCAATTTCTGCCAACGTGTCTTTCTTCTCCATCAGGAATTTTTAAAAGAGGAAGCAACTCAAATCTTTAAAATTATGCTTTATTTTGGTCAGAGGAGAAACGGTATGTGTATTTAGCAAGTTTCTCTCTGGATTTAGCTTGTATACGGCTTACGATTATAAATTAACTTAACTTAACTTGATACTTTTCAGACTTGCCAATTTCTGCCAAAGTGTCTTTCTTGTCCACCAGGAATTTTTAAAAGAGGAAGAAACTCAAATCTTTAAAATTATACTTTATTTTGGTCAGAGGAGAAACGGTATTTGTATTTAGCAAGTTTCTCTCTGGATTTAGCTTGTATACGGCTTACGATTATAAATTAACTTAACTTAATTTGATACTTTTCAGGCTTGCCAATTTCTGCCAAAGTGTCTTTCTTGTCCACCAGGAATTTTTAAAAGAGGAAGCAACTCAAATCTT
Source organism: Cynegetis impunctata (assembly GCA_030704885.1). NCBI lineage: Eukaryota > Metazoa > Arthropoda > Insecta > Coleoptera > Coccinellidae > Cynegetis > Cynegetis impunctata. Next base: position 131,325 of record JARQZK010003633.1, read on the forward strand.
TAAAATTATACTTTATTTTGGTCAGAGGAGAAACGGTATGTGTATTTAGCAAGTTTCTTTCTGGATTTAGCTTGTATACGGCTTACGATTATAAATTAACTTAACTTAACTTGATATTTTTCAGACTTGCCAATTTCTGCCAAAGTGTCTTTCTTGTCCACCAGGAATTTTTAAAAGAGGGAGCAACTCAAATCTTTAAAATTATACTTTATTTTGGTCAGAGGAGAAACGGTATGTGTATTTAGCAAGTTTCTCTCTGGATTTAGCTTGTATACGGCTTACGATTATAAATTAACTTAACTTAACTTGATATTTTTCAGACTTGCCAATTTCTGCCAAAGGGTCTTTCTTCTCCATCAGGAATTTTTAAAAGAGGAAGCAACTCAAATCTTTAAAATTATACTTTATTTTGGTCAGAGGAGAAACGGTATGTGTATTTAGCAAGTTTCTCTCTGGATTTAGCTTGTATACGGCTTACGATTATAAATTAATTAATTTTTGACTATGATTTGTTTTAATATATTGCTCATCTTAAAATAAATCGGGATTCCCCGGACACAAAATTTGTCCGGGTTTCACCCGGACATATTTTGAAGGCTCCGTCCGTACGAACCACGGACATCCCCTAAACTAGGACAAATCCGGGGAAACCCGACGGATGGCAACCCTAACTTTATGTGATATATTCAAAGTAATTATGATTGCAGTATAAAATCAACGTGTTTCAACGTTCCTTCCGGAATATATATCTGTTAATATCACTCCCATTTTGAAAATAGAATTTCAATTGAGTTAGTTCGAGACATTGCTCACGTAGACCGTTGTTGGGGCTGAAAAAATCAACCACCACACCCCTCATTACATCTCGCTTACGTGCAAAGTGTACACGCTCATCCCAAAAATAAATAATTCTGTTCAAACGGATCAAACTCCGGAGCTGTTCACCTTGGCAGAAAGAAATAACTAGTTTCAAACATTTCATTTGAGCTTTGACAATATGCAATTTACTGTTCACTTCGTGTAAAAACAACCAAACAAATAATTCAACCATTTTCATAGTATTACAAAAAATGTCTGAAGTTTAAAAGTACATGTTTAGTTATGGTTTAGAAATAACAAAATTTCAATAAATGGATATGTAGGTTATACATTGAAAGTGAACTTTTTGAATGCAAAAAAAGGTGTGATTAAGAGAGCTCCATCAATAAGGTCGCATTTTCCACGAGAAGTGCATCGCGTCGAACAGAATAAATTCTTGTTTGAAAAAAATCACGCTTTAATAACAAACTGAAAAAAAAATGATAAAATAATATATTTTATTCAAAAAAAAAATATATATATATATATTAATATATATATAAGAATATATTTGCTGTAGGATACAATAGCTCATTTGTGGCTTTCAATGGAACTGACTAGTTTAGGAGAAATTGTCTTTTTTCTTTACCGCTATGGTGACTCAATGTAAGGACCCCCTTTCCCAATTCCCAATATATTCATCATCTTATATTATAAATATATATATATATATATATATATATATATATATATATATATATATATATATATATATATATATATATATATATATATATATATATATATATATATATATATATATATATATATATATATATATATATATATATATATATATATATATATATATATATATATATATTATTTCGGAATTCATGATCATTTTCATAAGAAAACTATTTTCGTCTCAAATTTCCACATAAAAATACCTATATATAAGAAAAATATTACATTAATGATGGAGAGTGAAAAAATAGAAATTGTAGAAACAATTCAAGTATCTGCGACTTGTATTGGCTGAAAATTCAACTTTCAAGTAACACTTAACAACAATTCATAAAAAAATATCAAAAAAACTATTTTTCTTCTCAAGAATAGCTGCTCAGATATCAATGAAAGCAAGAATGACAGTCTATAATAGTATCATTCAACCACATTTTGATAACTGTTCTACAATACTCTTTCTTCTAGACAATAACAGTAAAGCTTCTCTTCAAAAAATTTCAAATCGTTATATGAGCTTAATTCTGAAATGTACTAGGTATTCACCTATAGGCGCTTCACATGCAAGAGACTTCACAATGGCAACCAGTAATCAGAAGATTGACTTTTTTTTTATCTTCAAAAAAATCAAAGGAATTATGCCATCCTATTTAAATCGATTTATCAGGTGCAATAATGAAATTCACGAATACTATGCTAGAAGTGCAAACAACTTCCTGATAGACAGATCCAATACCAGAAATCGTACGAACTCATTATTTCTTCGAGGTCTAATTGAATACAACTCCTCAACAAATGAAATTAAAAACTATAATACACTTATAAACTTTAAGAGAAAACTGTTAAAATACCTGTGATATAGTTGGGGATGTATTTGTATTTTATTCTAAATGTATACTGGTGGATTAAGTTATTGTGTTGTTGATTTTTTCTTTTTCATTAATTTATTTATCAATCTTATATTGTTCCTTTAAGAAATGTATTGTGAATATTAGGATTTTCCAATTCAATAAATAAAGAAACCTATACTTCAAAGAATAATTGTTGGAAACACTGTTTTGTGGATATAAAGTTCTTCATTGACCCAGTTAAGCAAGGTTGCAAAAAATGTCTACAAAGGACTATCATTGTGTCAACTCTGTTTCATATGTTCAGGATGAATACATAATCAATATTTATTGAATTGTCACAGAGTTCCTTCCATAAGGCAAACACTCATCTCAAGACATTTGTAATTAATAATTATTAAATATACTCAATATTATGTATCTCGTTATATTTTACGGTATATTTAAGAGTGGACAGAGTAAGTAAACAATTTGTGTTTATTTATCGTGATAACATTAACTACTTGCTTTTATATTATATTTTAACAATTACAAAATTCGAATCGAATATTTTCCTCTTGTTTTCCGAATGAATGTTTTTTTTTAATATGAAGGAGTAGGTAATTTTTAATAAATTTCAAGTCGAAAACGATGTTTTTTAGTATTGACTAGGCCTATATCAATTTTTTCGAAAGGTGGGTACTCCGAAAATTTTTTGTAGTTAGATATATTTCAGTAAAGTATGTTTTCAGTTTTTCAAACTAAGTTGGATTTTGAATTTTTGAATAGTTATGTAATAATAGTTTCTTATGATACTATTGTTAAAAGTGATACTTCATTTTGTGAGTGGAGAACAAAATAAAGTCACTTTTAACACAAATATCATACACTATACAATATTGTACATCTCTCCTATTTTGCTAACAAAATAGAAGTTGAAATCGCATACTTTTGACATCTCTTGACTACTAATTATTTTTGATTTTTTAACAAACATCGCGTAAGTTGTGGGTTGTGGTAACCATCCTAATAAGTAAGTGACCAGTTCAAAAAATGTCAGTCCATAAAAACACTCATCCAAATAAAAGTGATGATTTGTCACCAATGGACATTGAAGAGGCTGCAAAAGGAGCCACACTAGAAATGCTGCCAGAAAAGTCGCGCCAGCAGTAGGAAATTGCATGTACTAATTTTCTCGCCTGTTGTAGATTGAAGAACATAGAAGAAAATTTCAGTGAAACTGTCTTTAAAAATGTTCGTTTATAAGGAATTTTCTTTTAACACTAGGTACGTGTTGAAAATATTTTCAACACGAGTTTTAAAAATATTTACACTTTTAAAACTCAGAGAAGGCATTAAAAACGTCACTTTTAATAGCTGGTGTACATTTATTTTAGGACATCAGCGAGAGCAGCCCCGCAGGTAAAAGCTAGTATAAATAAATAAATATATATATATATATATATATATATATATATATATATATATATATATATATATATATATATATATATATATATATATATATATATATGTACTGCTAGTGATTAAAAATATTTCAAAACTGGTAAAAAAACGAATGAAGTTTTTGAAAGAGCCGTTTTAGCCTAATATATTACTCATAGGCTCTTGCACCGTATATTATTAAACTAAGTTTAATGGTTAACCGAGTTTAATATGATATTTTCGCTTGCACCAAAATATAAACGGCGTTCAAGACGCCCTAAACTCCGCATAAATTAAACGCTCAATTTTCGGCGTTTAATTTGAAGTTTAAGTAAACTTTGAAGTTATTTGTAGAAGAAACGGTTTATTTCTTCCTCAAAAATTAAATTTTTGCCGGCGGAAACTCGAATTTTTGTTTAAAATGTTTTATGAAGAGTTTGATATCTATAATGACAACTTGGACGTTCTAGAACTTCTTTACTATTAAAACTATGTTAGAAAAGTAGAACAATAAATTCTTTTTTTTCTTTTTATTTCATGTACATCGCTGTTTCATCCAAAATAATACAAAAAAGCAATTTAGCAATGGGTCGGTTATAATTCCTTGGTGCAACGACCAAAAAATAAACGTAGCTTAAAAATTAAACCAAGTTTAGTTAAACGACGTTGTATAATAAAACGGTGCGAGAGCCTATTAAACTTTTCCCTATAGAAACTGAAAAGCTTATTTGCAAACATAGTGAACGCTAGTGTATAAATGAATATGCCACGCTCAATCATCGAGAAGACGTCCATTGGACCACAATCTAACCATCTGCATTGAGGAGGGTAGTCGTATATACATATATAAAAGAATTTCTCTGCAATCCTTCCATTTGAAATTTGATCGCAAACATTACATAACAGATATTGGTACATTAATGTAAACGAACATTTCTCAAAGTATAAATTCCAATTTAGCCGATTTCAAAATGACCCGTTTAGGAAGATGCGTAATGTGTGTTTCAGTGTTGATAATTGCCAGTGTTTCGACAATTATTGCGGCAAAATTGCGTAAGTTTTCTTATACCAATCGACCATTTTTTTGGTCTACTTATTGAAGAACTAGAAGTTATTTGTTTTCGGCTTCACTGCATTGAAATATTATATTTGAAGAAAGTTGTCAAAATTTAAATATTGTCATACTATTTTCAATCATTTTGAAGATATTTTAATTTGACATGAACTTTGAAAATAGGAAAAATGTCTGATAATTTAGTCAGTACTATTTGATTCTTGAACCTAATTATATTTCTTTGATTGAAATAATATAACACGAATTTTGAATAATCAAAATATTAATAATAATGATAATAATAACTGTATTAATTCCACTAAATGTCAAGTACATTATGGGATCGTCAAAAATGAAAAATTACATTCTACATCATAAAAAAAATTTATGCGTCGGCATTGTTATAGTTTTCAATATTTTATTAACTTCAATCTCTTAATTTTTTATTGTGCACAAATATAAGTATCACTACATATGATAGTTATTTATGTACCAAGTGCGTTATATAGATCCTAACGATGGGCGTTAGGATCTAGTAAAGCACGCGGTGCGTACAAGATTTTATTTTTCATGAAAAAATTATTTTATTATAATGAAAAATCGATTTTAAAATCGGTTCATTGCTCCTTTACTTTCCATTTTCCTTCTCATATTAGGCATGTCGTTTGTGAATACTTTTATCATCATATTTAGTAAATGTCATTACTGCTTCCTTTGTGTAGTCTTATAGAAATAATGAAAATGAAAATGAATTTACTCAAGAATATCATAGAAAATGTAGCCAAAGCTGCAAATAATTCAGGAGAAATCCAGAGTCGTATACGACAAGGATTATGAAGTATTTAATCAATGGAAGTTGCTTCAGCTATCCTCGTACAATGAGCGGGCGTTATGATCCATAATGCCTGATCATAACACCCTAGTGCATAATGAGTGTATTTATAGCAACAGTATCTAAGGTAAAATCAACAAATAATATACAAGTGAAAAATAAATAAATAAACTACACTCTAAAATCAAAAATGAATTGACGGTTAGGATGCTGTTGTATGTGTTGCATCATATATTATACCTATGTATCAACGATTGTCGGTATACCCTAATTATTAGGGTATACTATCAAAAGTATTGTTGGAGTTTACTCCTCATATATAAGGATAAGGGCCTAATATATGCGGGTAAACACCAACAATACTTTAAATAACAAAAGTAATGATATAAAATATGAAAGATATATTCAATTGATCAAACATATATACATACATACATTAAATAACAGACAGCTGTTCGTTAATTCAATTGATATTAATATTCATATTAAAATGAATCGCATCCACGTATTTTTCAGATTCGTCTTCTTCGTTATTCATTGTCATTGAAATCATTTTTACCCCGAGGCGAAGCTAAAGGGGTTATAGTCTCACGACAAAAAGTTGGTAACTGGCCCGATTTTAAAAATTCCAACGGATATCGATAAAACACATATGATTTCATTGAGGAATTTGAATTCCCAATTTTTCCCAAGGAAGAATAAAAAATTATAGCGTTTTTTAGATAGGCATTACGACATGCGCATGCGCCAAGGTCGATATGTACGAAGTCCTACAAAACATGCGTCGAAGTGCTCTGTGTGCCACGGTAACCAAGCGACGTTGATAGCTTAAGATTGATTATGCGTCTGTGTCTGCTTCCCATCCATAGAGATATCTTATCAATTTGATTCATAATTTGCAGCAAAATGAGCCGGGATAGGATATTCAAATTCGACAGTGAAACAATGATTTTTTTTGCTGAATTTTCACGAATTTTATTCGTAATATCGACTTATTAATACATTTATTGCGATTTTCCTTCATTTCATTCGTAAAATCGACTTTCATTGTTATTTAATTTATATAATAGGTATTTCAAAAAATATTGACGACATGCACATGCGCCGAGGGGTTTTATCATTCCTAGTGCTACGCAGTAGGGTGTCCTTCATTTTTTATACACATCTTTCAATATTTTATTAACTTCAATCACTTAAGAATTTTGTTTATTGTGCTCAAATATAAATATCACTAGATATAAATACCTATACATGCATCATCTGTTTCCGATATACCCTAATATATGCGGCGGTATACTAATAATCTCGAAGTGAAAGGTGCGCATAGTACGTTGCGCAAAGGAACGTAACATTTCACTTTTAGTTAACGCTCGATTTTACTCCTCATAAAATTTTCATACTGCGGTCTCAATATGAAAATCATTTCTTAAGGAGTAAACTCCAATAAAAAAATAAAATATATAGCACAGCTCTGCGATACAAAAAAATACACAAACGATACAAAACAATACAAGAAACCTGCTTTTACATACGAAAACTATTTCAATTCTTTTATAATCTTATGGTCTAAATTTGCATATCTAAAACTGAATTTGCTGCTTTTCTAACTGATACTTTTGAATTATGTTAAAAAAACTGAAAAATCACGTTTTTATAAACCAAACTAAACATTAGAAAATGATTTATTTTATAGTGAAGAAGCGTGGGTTGAATGATAACAAATATTTTATTGGTAACTATTTATAGAAGTAATATTATTAACAATATATAGTTTTTTTTCAATAAATTATTTTCTACTTTTGAGTTTGTTTTGATAACAAAGCTTGTTTATGCATTTGTTTCACAGTTTAATTCATTCTCATCCACATCTACGATTTATTGAATAGAACAGATTAAAAACTGAAAAGTACCCTCTGAGTATAAGGCTATATTTCATATGAAAAAAAGTATTACTAGAGAGTCTTCCTGAACGTTCTAAAAAAAAGTTTATAATCAGGTTTGATAAAATACTCAGCTGATAAGTACAATAATAAATGAGGAAAAAATTTACTCTGTTTTTCATCAATAAACTAAAATTATAGTGTTTAAAAATAACGTTTATTGTTTCTCATTTTTAGTTGAAATGTTTTATCACGGAGTAAATTATTTACAATAATTAAAATTCTGATCATCTTAAAAATGTTTACAATCTGCTTGTTGTAATATATATTGTGAATGTCGCAAAATTTTTTCGAATATAAAATTTTAAAATTTAGATTGAATAATATCAGTTATTGGATATCTAGAAAAATTGGTAAAAATTTATAATTTATATCACATTTTTCAACAACTACTGTCATGCAATTGCAGAGTTTTCGATTCTAAATGAATAATAAAATAATTTTTTCTTCTTTATTCTCAGCTCAAGATTGGATAAAATGCAGTCTGGCAAAAACAGAATCAGAAGATTGCATCAGTAAAGCTGTGGAATATGCGATCCACAATCTGAAATCAGGCGCCCCTGACTTATCTATGTCCTCCCTCGAACCTTTACTGATTCCGTCCCTGACAATAGGAGCAGGGACGGGCCCAGTCAACGTAGATCAACGTTTTAAGGAAATAAAATTGCACGGACTTACTGGATCGAAAGTTCTTACTGGATCGTGAGTACCACTATTGTTTAATTATTATATGTATCAACAATTTAATCAATAACCAACGGTTATTATTAGCTTATTACAGATAAGCCTTGTATTTTAGTCGACGTTTCGATTCGTTTATATAATCTTCATCGGATTGAATAAACGAATCGAAACGTCAGCTTAAACATCCATGGCATTTTTTGTTGAGGTGTTTTTTGTTTGGCCATATACCCAGCTATTTTGAGTCTCAATTTGTAACTATCGGCTGTTACTTCTTTGAGTATAATTTATTATTATTATTCAATATGGGGTTATACTGCATTTACAAGCTTAAGGTTTATTTTGCTCCCCATC
>JARQZK010003633.1:145000-395000 GCA_030704885.1 Cynegetis impunctata
CTTTTTACAAATCATAGGTTCTCTAGGAGGAGTTTTTTCATCTTTCTATTGAAACTGTCAATGGACGGACTGTTTTTAATATGTTCGGGAATTTTGTTGAACCATTGTAGTGCTTGAAATGTAGTCCTTTTTTTCCCAACATTAGTTGCATTTGGTAGTATGTGGAAATGTTGATTTGTTCTCGTGTTGTAATGATGTATGTCACAATTTTGAGTTAGGTTGACTTCTGTTTCAGTTTGGTTGTTTTCGATTTTGTAAATAATTTTGACACTATCCAGTTTAACTATATCAGGGACTTTCAAAATTTTTAGATCTTTGTAAAGCATTGTATTTATCCTATATGGAAAATTAAATAAAGTTTTAACTATTTCATTCTGGGCTATTTGTAATCTATTGATATATTGTTGTCTTGCTTGGCCCCAAAAAGCAGCTAAGTAAATCAGATGTGAATACACATTCGAATAGTAAATTTGGAATTTAGTTTTTTGTTGAACTTCATGGCACTGTGTTTTAGGTGATAACATAGATAGTTATGTTGCCACCAGCGGCATCTTGTGACACCGCTCAAAACTAAACGAGAGGTGATAGACACTTACCTCCTTTTCAACGCTATTGGCATTGGCATTTAGAATCGTTTCAGTGAAAAAAATAATTTTCGGCAATTTTGGCACTTACCTCCTTTTCGCCTCAATTGTGGTGATTGTTACGTTGGTAGAACTTATGAGCTTTCAGACTAGAATTTCAGAACACAAACGTAGCTTTGTTAATCAAAAGTCGTGTTCACATTATTAATCCAAATTATTCAATCCAAAAAATCACACATTCAATTTTGACTTTAAAATATTAAGCTGAAAGTAAGGGAATTAAACTAAATTTCCTAGAATCATTATTAGTAGGTTGTCTCAAGCAAGGTCGACCTTCACTCATCTGCTTGCCAAACGAAATAAATACAGTACAACTTCAGTAGTTCGGACACTCGCTAAAACGGACACTCCAGTAATCCGGTTTGCTCTGTTAGGCCGGCCGCACATTTCCTACAATCGGTTCCGATTGTCTGAAACGATTGTCGGATCAGGGCATCTGACGCTCAAATTTCTATACTTTTATACGATCATATCGCACACCTACGATCCGATATCGGATCGGACGTCCGACTCGGATGCACGAGCAGTGCGTCCTACCAATCGGACCGATTAAAAGTCTGATCCGACTACCGGAAGGCAAGCCGTGCATTGTTTTTGCATAGTCTACCGCAAACATACGATTATTTCTGTCAGTTTTTGACAGGGAGTATAGAAAAAGGAATTGTCAAACCATGTGCGATACTGAAAATTTGATTACCACGGTCGAAAAATATCCCTGCTTGTGACATTCAAATAAAATCGGACGTATTTTGTCGGCAGTGTGCGCTAGTGGTCCGATTTGAAATCGTTTCAGACAATAGGATCCGATTGTAGTAAATGTGCGGCCGCCCTAAACCGGACGTTGAAACGTTATGCAAGAAAATCATAGAACCATAGCAATATTTCTCCTGTCTTAACGAGTTTGACGCGATTTGAAAATTGTGGGCTTTTTTGCATTCATTTCATTCTGCGTCATACGTAAGAATATAGTTATCTTTTCTGTTGGGGATGGCTCCAAATAAAAGGCCCACAAAACATTAACACTCAATAACAAATGTGAAATATTAGATAGTCTAGATAAATCCGGAAGTATCCGTCAAACGGCAGCAAATTTTGGCGTGCCTAGATCCAAGATTTTTGACATAAAGAAAAATAAGGACAAAATGAGAAACTTTGTGTCAAAATCATATCAAGGACGCTGCGAGGTCATTATCATTATACATTCAATGGGCAGAGGAAAATGATTTTCCAATTCAAGACATATTGCTACTCAAAAGACTGAAAGAAAAAGCATTTGAACTAGCCAATACAGGAGCATTCAAACCAACTTAGACACCTTTTTCCCAAAAAAAATGCATTAACTTACACAGTTTAAGTTATACCTACATACTTTTACAAAATAAAGGTATTTTTGTATGCAATTTTGCGATTTTTAATCAAAAAATAAATAGTCCTAGTAGTCCGGATACCTCGATAATCCAGCATTGACCGGAACGATTTGTGTCCGGATTACTGAAGTTGTACTGTATTAGAATTAAGGTAATTTTATTGCGAATGCAAGAGTATAGGGTTGCCTGCAAAAATCCGGTCATGAATATGGGTTGCCAAGCTTTTAAATTGAAAAATTTAAGGGATCAAATAGTACTGGATTCTTGTAAAAATAATCTGGGTGAGCTGGATTCAATTCCGAAGTTGTCGAAATTTTGAGGAATTATTTGGGGATGATAGGGAATGTTTTTGCTGATTTTTCGAACACGAGGACTCGGAGCTTTTGACGGTGGGTCAAAAAAACTGCGATTTTTTTCAAGCCGTTACGGGTTTTCTTCCCATATCTTCTAAAAGATGTGGTTAAGCGAAAATTTGGCGAAAGCTCCGTGTCCTCGTGTTCGAAAACTCAGCAAAGACACCCTCTATCATCTCCAAATAATTCCTCTAAATTTCGTTAACTTCGGAATTGAGTCCAGCTCACCCCGATTATTTTTACAAGAATCCTGTACTATTTGCTCGCTTAAATTTTTTAATTTAAAAGTCTGGCAACCCTTACTCATGACCGGATTTTTGCAGGCAACCCTATACTATTGTATTCGCAATAAAATTACCTTAATTTTAACATATATTTCGTTTGGCAAGCAGATGAGTGAAGGTCGACCTTATTTGGGATCTTACACTATATAGCTTAATAAATACAAACATTCAGGTCTCCTATTGAATAGCCGAATTGATCATACTAGAAGCCCCCTTCTTAATATTTTCAAAATTACGGAACTACCTGATTAGCAGTCTAGAATAGAATTTCCTCTCTTACTAATTATTTGTAAAATCTTTATATTTAGTCTTTCTAGATAATTTGTTATTTATTTATTTTTTGTATTGGATATATCGGAGAAATGTAATCACTCTGCACTGAAGAAGTTTCACCGAAACGTGCGTCATGCGTATTTTGTCTAATAAAAGTTTAAATTGTTTTTATTAACCATTGTTTTAATACCAATATTTTGTATTAACCCTATTAAACATTCTCACCAAGACATATTGTTCCTTATTGTAGCTCGAGTTGGACAAAGTAGAACTTTTTTCAGTTTTCAGTGCTGAAATAGTTTCAAACTTTGATTTCAGAAATCCTTCGATAGTATATGAGACTCTAAATTACGCAGGCGAATTTTTTAGGGGTACAATTTTGGTACCTATTATTTTGCATGGAAATGATTCCTTCCATCTCTTTGGAGCTTTCTTTCGTTTACGTTAGTTACTAACTAACCCAAATTAATTCCACTGATAAACTTAAAAAATAAAGGCAAGAATAATATGCTTTTGATTTAATTTATATTTAAAAGAAGCATCATATGTCAATATATATTTCACAGTAGAAAATATATATTGACAATATAGAAGGAACATTACCAACCTATCAGATAATAATCTAATTTAAAAAAAATAACAAAATTTATCTACAAAAACATAAACAAACACGTTTTATCTATAGAATATTATAGGCAATTTAACTAGTAGGTAGACTAGATAATATACATAGTAATGCAACAAACCTCCGCTCCGAGATGATTTCAACAAATGACGATTTATGCTGTTTTTAAATCATTGAATGATGAAAGGTTATGAGTATAAAAATAATTGCGTGAACAACAAACACAAAAATTTACTTCTAGGAAACCTACCTAACTTACAGTACGAAAGAATTTGGGATGAAAAAATCAACTTAGAATTGGAACTGGAACATAATAAATTTGTTTTTTGAATGATTTACTCAATTTTTTTTTGGACTTTTTTGTTATCAATAAATAATAATATTATTTATGATAATTTCATATAGTTATACATATATATATATATATATATATATATATATATATATATATATATAATATATATATATGTATATATATATATAATTGAAGATTTAATAGTGGGTTGAAACGGATAAATAATAGCCTAGTACTTGTACTTCATTTATTTATGTCGACATTTCGGTTAATGTTATAACCTTCTTCAGGACACTACAATAATACAATTTGTTTTGCAGAGTAGGAGATGTTCCTAAAGATGTTCTATGACATGTCGCTTTTATTTTTAATTTCAACTATTTCGCTGGCAATGTTTTATTTTCGTAATTTTTTAATCATCGTATTATTGCAATGCCCTGAAGAAGGTTATAACAGTAACCGAAACGTCGACAAAAATAAATGAAGTACACACATTAGGCTATTATTTATCCGTTTCAACCCCTTATTACATCTTAAATAATGATAATAATATATCAAAATACGGAGGTATATCTCCACAAAGTTATATAATTATATACATATATATATATATATATATATATATATATATATATATATATATATATATATATATATATATATATATATATATATATATATATATATATATATTATATATATATTATATATAATAAGTATATATATACTATATATATATATATATATATATATATATATATATATTATATATATATATATATATATATATATATATATATATATATATAATCATCGATTTATCTTATTTTCGAAGTTCTGCCGATTCTGATACGTGAAAAAAATACGTTTCATGCAAAAACATTAATAATAATCGTACTGGAAGTTGATGTTTTTTATATTTACCAATGTTTCCAAATTTATTGAATGTGTGATCAAATAATTATTATACCTATGCTAGGTAAACATTTAGAGGTTATGAATCGAGTATTAGTTTATACAATAGCTCATTCCGTTGAAATTATTCAGAAACAATTTATTTATATTTAAGATAGATGTGCTTTTGACGATAGTTAGCAAATTATTTTACCTGCGTTATACCTAATTACTCTTTTCTCTGCATTTCAGTCTGCCTTCGAAGACTGGGCGGTTTCAATGTAATTATCTCATTAATATTCAGAAGTGTGTTTGTCAAAATACTATAAATACTTGAATTTTCTCTCAAAGCGTCTCCCAGTCAATGTTCTACAATGTATTTGTTTGGCACAATATCGATCTTTGTGTCGTTCACAATTTTAACCAATGCTGTGAAATTACGTGAGTATTATATATTTTTTTCTCGATTGCGAATTTTTCTCATAATTTTTTTGATAGTACATATTTTTCTCGTGAATACTTCCAACCAGTGGTGGATTAACGTTTTTGGGTTTAGTGGGGGCCTCGTAAATGGGATGAGAATTCTCAAATTTCACGGTTCTCTGTCATGTGACTTTCATACTTCAGTATGAATTTCGAGTCATAGATTATTAAATTCATATAGTTTAGCGAAAAAAATTGAATTTCGAGCTTTAAAAGTATCGAAGTTCTTCAAGTGTACGTGTTCACATTAAAGTGTTAGAGAGAAGACATATGCATTTTTAGAAATTTCATTACCGCAAACTCAATTAATAAATTTTCATTAAAAAAATTTTATTTATTCATTTGTATACCTTGAACTTTAATCTATTGATTCGGAAGGTGCAATATATTTATCTATTCTTCCAGAGCTCAGGCTTGCATAGAGCCCCCTGTTGTTACTATGCTCATACTACTAGAATATAATCGGGGGTAATAACCACTAGAGCTCAGATTTAGCCGGATATTTTTTCGTCGTTGTTTTCGAATACTTACTTTCATTGGCAATTTAACGAGAGCTGTTCTGACAAAATCACGAGAGCGTAGCTCGAGTTAAATTGCCAATGAAAGTAAGTATTCGAAAACAACCACAAAAAATATCCTGCTAAATCTGAGCTCGCGTGGTATTTGGTACGACAATTCCATGAATTATTGTTAATGCCAAATCAGTGAAAGGATTGAAAGTTACATTAAATTTCTCGAAATACATGGTTTGTAACATTTTCGCGGTTGTGTTCCACATTGTTTTCACCACATATTCTTTATAATCTTTCCCATTCTGTTTCTTCATATTAAAGCCCCAGTCCATCAATATTCCTGCCACATTTTCCACTAACTGTTCGGTTTCCAAATTGAAGTTTCGTTGTTTACAAAACTCGCTAAATTGATTCCAAATGGAAGAATGACTTTTTTTTGTATTTTCAGGAGTTGATTTTTCGATCTCCCTTATTATTTCTGCCTCGCTAATATTTCCAAATCTCAACATATTTACTGAAATATTAGGTATTTGTTGTAAAATTCTGTTTTCGACATTTACAATTGTCAAACTGATGCAACGCTTGCTAAACGAATAATTGCTAGCGTTGGTAAGGTAACGTAATTTATCCGATATTTTTATCCACTTGCATTTCTGTTCCTTCCTATTTATTCGATAGCAAACTACGATTTTCGTTTTCTCAAATGGGAATTATTATACATGATTGGAATTGTCATATATAATACCAATAGAGATGAAATTTTGCCAGCAAAAACAAAGAGAGAAATTTTACCTGCTTAAATTTCATCTCGAGTGGTATTCGACATGACTATTTCACGAGAAAATATGTCTAACAGTAATATGGTCACATTTCAGAAAGTCAAGGAAATAACGATTCATGTGAGAAATGTCAATATATTATCAGTAATAATATCACAAGAGCATCGAAAATAATCGATTATACTACCGAGTCACGAGACGTATTTTGCGAAACACCACGAGAGCGCAGCTCGAGTGGTGTTTTAAAAAAATACGCCGAGTGACGAGGTCAGTATAATCGATTATTTTCGATTGCTCGAGTGGTATTCGTTACGATTATATAACGAATAAAAAATATAAATTTTTTTTTGACAAACGTCAAAACACCGTGAATATGAAAATATATATACATTTTGACACGAGGCGAAACACCAAAACGATTATATCACGTCGTCAAGGGTATATTCACTTATCTATACTACGTCGTTATGCAAAATTCACGGATTCTATTGGCTTATTCATACATGAGTTATATAATCGCTGAAATACTAACATAGTAAGTTTTGCCGGCTTGCATGTTTTATCACTGTGAAACGAGAGTAGCTATGGAAACTTTCTCACTAAAAATGGAATGAGTGAAATAGTCATTGATATTTTAATGCTCAATACTAACAGAAATTGTTGTACTAAGTAACAACTTTTTCAGACTCATTTTCCGTGTTGTGTGTAGTTTGATCATTCAAACGTGCATCACTCATCATAGTACATAATCACTACAAAATTTTCTCTCCACAAATCTCAGTTTTGGTGGGGTCCCCTTGAGTGTCTACAGACTGCAGCCTACTACACCCTATTGGTAAATCCAGCCCTGCTTCCAACATTGAAATAAAATTTCAATTCTTTTATTTGATTTATTATTGAGTATTTTAAATTATAATTAAAATATAATCATCCACAATATTCTGGTTTTTATTTACTAACACCTCATTTGCTTTCAATTGGAGCATTGACATATACAACTCTGTTTTTTTTTAAATAGTGAGACGATTTTTACTAATTTATAATTTGCAATACTTTTTGATTCAATTTAATTTCTAATTTCATGATTTTTAATATTTCTGTCATAATTATATTATACTTAGTTTGTGATTTAATTCAAAATTCATCTCGATATATTATTCGAATTGATTACTTGTTTAATATCCTATATTTTTCTAATTTTTAGCCCCCAGTTATATAAAATGTGCAGTAGAAGACAAATATTGTTTGGGTATTAACTTCGAAGCAGGTATAAGGAAAGCATCTAAAGGTAAATTCGACTAACATCGAAAACCTGTTATGATACATTATGTTTACTCTGCTCATACTCACCTATCTATTTTTCGTTTTTGCTATTATATCTCAATATTTTGCGGATTCAATTTTACACAGTATTATCAAATTGAAGAAATATGTGATAAATTGTGTCTATAGGGCTATTGTCACATATATATATATATATATATATATATATATATATATATATATATATATATATATATATATATATATATATATATCTTATATATAAAATTCTCGTGTCACAATGTTCGTTCCCATACTCCTCCGAAACGGCTTGACCGATTCTCATGAAATTTTGTGAGCATATTGAGTAGGTCTGCGAATCGGCCAACATCTATTTTTCATCCCCCTAAATGTTAAGGGTAGTCCACCCCTAATTTTATATTTTATTTTTTAGACAAAATTTTTTGTTTTTATTTTTTTATGATACAGCATACAAAAATACATACAATCCTAAATTTTCACCCTTCTACGATCAACCCTTATTTTTTATTTGTTGAACTCCTTCGAAATGACTCGACCGATTCCCATGAAATTTTGTGTGCATATCGGTTAGGTCTGAGAATCCGACGAAATCTATTTTTCATCCCCCTAAATGTTAAGGGTAGTCCACACCTCAATTTTTTTCTTTATTTTTCTGACAACATTTTCTGTTCTATTTTTTTATGATACAGCATTCAAAATTATATACAACCCTAAATTTTCACCCCTCTACGATCAACCCCTATTTAGATAGATAAAAATAATTTATATGGCAGAACAACGTTTGCCGGGTCAGATAGATAGATAGATAGATATGTAGATAGATAGATAGATAGATAGAAAGATAGATAACTATCTAGATAGATAGATAGAGATACATTAGCAGATAGATGAATATATAGAAAGACAGATAGATAAAAATAATTTTTATGGCGGAACAACGTTTGCCGGGTTATATAGATATGTAGATAGATAGATAGAAAGACAGATAACTATCTAGATAGATAGATAGATAGTTAGATAAGTAGATATACATCGGCAGATAGATGAATAGATAGAAAGATAGATAGATAAAAATAATTTATATGGCAGAACAACGTTTGCCGGGTCAGCTAGTATATATATATATATATATATATATATATATATATATATATATATATATATATATATATATATATATATATATATTAGGTATTTTTTCATTATATTGTTTGTGGAATGAAAATTTTATCCCACATAGTGAAATATAAACTGTAAATTACATTGAAATTTGATGAATTTTTTTAACTTTGAACAAGCTAATATTACATTTGGTGATTATATAAATTGAAAAAAATTTTAAAAGTCTAATATTCAGTCAGTTTTTCATATATATCTAGTATATTAGAATACCAGGAATTGTTTTGGGATGAAAACATTAATTTCAAATAGTGGTGATATATAAATGGAAAAAAATTGTGAAAAATTATGCCAGTAAGGCTCAAATTAACATATACATACATTGTAGGCAGTTTTTCATTATTTTTATTGAATTGGAATATTATTAACTTATCTTTTTGACAAAAAATTTTAAAAAAATATAAATTTTCACAAAGTGGTATTATTTCCATTAAACATACTTATTTTTATATAGCTCTATTATATAGGAATATTATAAATTTCTTAGGATTACCTTCTTACGGATTGCCATCACTTGACCCATTACTACTTCCAGAATTGAAAATCGGTGCAGGAAAAAGTGTAGTACACATACAACAGTGTTATAAAAATGTCAGTTGGACAGGTTTTGCAGCCATCAAAGTCGATGACTTCGTGTAAGTAATACTAATAATTTTATAAATTTCGAAATGAAATATACCTTTTTGATACCATTTACAAATACCAAGATTATAATCGGATACGATATTCTAGGCTACAGAAACAACTACAATTTTTTTTTGAACTTCCACTGAAAATCATCAAATAATTTCAAAACTAAAACCAATAAATTTTACACTATCAGACCTCTGTTAAAACCAATGTACTTTTTGAGCATGAAAAAACTGAACTAGATAGCACCCTAACACTTCTAACTTGAATAACTTCTTTGAATGAAGATTAACGAAGAAGTCCATTTATAAACTTAGTTAACGATAACTAATATTGAAATTTCCTTTATCTCTTGGTAAAACATGATTAAATACTGATATTTAAAATAAAACTCATGACTTAACGTTTCACAAATATATTGAAAAATAAATAAAAACAGTCAAGTTGTTTCGGATTATAAACCCATTATCAAGAAATTTATTTATTTTTCAATATATTTGTGAAACGTTGAGCCAAGTATTTTATTTTAAATATCAGTATTTGGTTTACGATATTTAAATAAAACAAACATTTCCGTGAGTTCTAATGGCAGTGAGCTATTTTGGCGACAATTTGTGATATTCAGTAGTGTAATATTGTTTCGTTCCTCATGGTATATCATCATGAAATAACAGCAGATTTCATCAACAACCTGACATGATGAAATTGAATAGTACACATACACACTTATTAAAATGTCAATGCTACATTAATATCTCTACATATATTATGGCAGTCAGTCCAATTTCAACATTAATTAATTAAAAATCAATAATTAAAAGTCAAAAATTTTCTTTTAAAAAGTCCATACTATGATATGAGAGAGTTCTTGTCAGAAGAAATCTCCCTATCAGATTTTGTTTGAATCTCTTGTCATCTATGATTTAAAATTTTATAATTTTAAATGTATTTGTTTTGAATTTTATACTTTAACTGAAAATACGGTGACTTGCAGTAGCTGTGATATTATATTTTGTAAATTATTTTGACGTATTGTAAAACTTTGTTGTGAACTTCAATAAATCTATTTCTATTTCTCAACAGTTTTACAGTATTGTCTTCCTTCTCTGCAGTAGGTACTAAAAACTACGGAAAATGATCAATAAATTGGTACCTACTAACAAGAAATTCATACATTGTTTATAGCTACATGTTTGTCGGAGTATACTACAGAATTATGATCAAACGTCTTATGAAGAATTCGTGAGTTTAAATGCGTTATGAGGCTGAGCCATTTTCACCATTTAATTTTATTAGCGGATTCCACATTTTGCAAAAACGTGTAGCGAGTTTGGCCTCTCTTTATTTTATTCACTAGCGCATTCTCCAATTTGTATATAATTAAGGAAATATAGTCTGTCCAGCAAGACTTGGCGTTCACGTCATAGACATGCGCAAATAACGACGCAATGCTGCCTACCCAAATATCCTGTCCATAACATATCAAATCGCGTGTATCCCTCAAGAAAAATTAATATTCCAAGTAATTTAAATTGAATGTAAAGTTGTTATTCTGTTTTAAAATTTGCAATGTTATCGGACTATCTCTACCTACTTTCACTATTGACTCCATATCTCATTCCCGTTGAAAATTGGGTCAGCTATTAAGATTTAATATTATTTATTACGTCTGGCAACACTGTTCCCGATGGACGTCATATAGAATTGATGACGTGAACGCCAAGTCTCCCTGGACAGACTATATTACTTAATTTTTCAACAAATTAATATCCTTGTCAATACAATTATTATAATAACCTATATTATATCTGGTGGAATTTATTCTCTCTGTCAAGTTTCATTGATTTGTATGTCTTTAGATTGGACTTGAGGAAAGGAAATTTGACTATTAAGATGTCGTATCCAGGATTTAAAATGAATGCACAGTATAACATGCTGGGGAGAATACTGGTGTTACCAGTATTTGGAAATGGCAGTTGTACCATCACTCTAGGTAAGGAAAATGTTTAAGCAGCGATTTCCCAAATATTCAGATTAAAATAGCTATCTACGTTGCTACATGTCACATCATAATAATTCTCATTTACGTGCATCAGTATGGAAATATCAGAGATGGATGAAAGTTTTAAATATATTCATTTTTATTTTTCACTTGTATATTATTTGTTGATTTTACCTTAGATACGGTTGCTATAAATATAATCATTATGCCCTAGGGCGTTATGAGCGGGCGTTATGGATCATAACGCCCGCTCATTGTACGAGGAGAAATGAAGTAACTTCCATTATTTAAATACTTCATAATCCTTGTCGTATACGACTCTGGATTTCTCCGGCAATAAATTATTCGCAGCTTTGGCTGCATTTTCGATTATATTATTGGGTAAATTCATATTCATTTCTATTATTTCTATAAAACTACACAAATAAAGCAGCAATGACATTCACTAAATATAATGATGACAAAAATATTCAAAAAATGGCATGCCTACTATGAAAAGGAAAATGGAATGTATAGGAGCAATGAATCGATTGAAAAATCGATTTTTCATTATAATAAGATAATATTCTCGTGAAAAATGAAATCTTGTATGCACCACGGCCGAATGTTTACCTCCGGGCGTTAGGATCTATATAAAGCGCCTGGTACATAAATAACTATTAAATAAAATCAGTACCAATATAAAAACACAAACAGAAAGAATTTCAGAAAACAGGTTGAACATTTAAAGAACAATTAAAGATTCATGATTTCTTAATGTCTTTTTATGGTTTTCAATATATTAATAGTCGATTATGTATAGCTCCAATCTATAAATTTAAATTTAAATAAATACAAAAGATATATGCAATTAATCAAACATACCTACTTACATACATTAAATAACAGACAGCTGTTTGTTAATTCAATTAATAATAATAATAATAATAATGATAATAATAATAATAATAATAATAATGATGATAATAATAATAATAATAATAATAATAATAGTAGATACTCTCAGGGTAGTCTATAAAAGATTTTACCTCTCACACGGACTATGCGACTAACTTATTCTCAAAAATTGATATATTACAAATTTCATTTCCAGAAAACGTCAAACCAATATACCAAGCCAGATTCGACATAACACCAAGAAAAGGCGAAGAGTACATGAAAATTAAGAGCCAAGTGTACACATTAAACCCCGCTTTTGCTAAGTATTACTTTGAAAATCTTTTCAATGGCGATAAACTTTTGGGGGATGAGATCAATAAAGTTATAAACGAGAACTGGAAGGAAATATACTACGAGGTAGTTTCTGGTTACGAAGCAGCTGTAGGAATGTTACTAACCACCATAGCTAACAGATTTTTAAACAGAGTGCCAGTATCGGCATTGTTTTTATAACGAAAATGAAAGTAGTGAAGATAAAAGTTGTTATCTTGATAAAGTTGTTTGAAAAGGGTCGATCGAATATTGCAGATTATAGTTCATATTTTATATTAGGTAGTCTATATGTATCTAACTTCTCTAGTTTATGTAGTATTCATTCATTTATTATTGAAGAAATAAATTTTTTTCTTGTGAATTATTTTTACTTGAATGTTGTACACATGAACGCTTGTTTGATATTCTTTCATAATGAAAATTTCCTTGTTTTTTTACGATCTTGAAGTTTTAATGCTTGAAATTATAAAAACAAACTATTCATTATTTCTATAGAATCTAAAGTGCTGAAGATGATCGTTTCGAATGAAATATACAATTACTTAGTTCAATACCCATAACATATTTTATTTTTCAGTTGTATGTTATTTGTTGATTTTACCTTAGATACAGTTGCTATAAATACACTCATTATGCCCTAGGGCGTAATGAGCGACCATAATGGATCCTAACGCCCGCTAATTGTAAGAGGAGAAATAAAGCAACTTCCATTGATTAAATACTTCATAATCCTCGTCGTACACGACTCTGGATTTCTCCGGCAATGAATTATTCGCAGCTTTGGCTGCATTTTCTATGATATTCTTGGATAAATTCATTTTCATTTCCATTATTTCTATAAGACTACACAAAGAAAGCAGCAATGACATTCACTGAATATGATGACAAAAATATTAAGAAACGTCAAAATATCAACAAATGACATGCCTACTATGAGAAGGAAAATGGATAGGAGCAATGAAACGATTTTAAAATCGATTTTTCATTATAATAAAATAATTTTTTCGTGAAAAATAAAATCTTGTATGCACCACCACGTGCGTAAGTAGATCCTAACGCCCATCGGGCAATATTCATCCTTCGGGCCAAAGGCCCTCGGGCCGATTGTTTTCCTCTGGGCGTTAGGATCTATATAACGCACTTGGTACATAAATAGCTATTATAACTAGTGATCGACACTACATTTTCTACGACTATAACATATAATAGAGAAATTATTATACAATTGAACTTTGAACTTCAAAGGACCCCGCACATTTAGTTAGAAAAAATAACGACAGCTAAATTCGCCAATTTTTGGATATATTATAGACACTGGCTACCTACACAACATATCAATTTTAAATTCTGTTCCCACGACTGATTTAGGATATAGAGTGGTCCAAATATATATGTCCAAAAAAATCATATTCATAATTTCAGAAAATGATGTTAACATACAAATTTTTACTGTAATATGATAACTTCACTAAAAAACCGTTCTTTAAAGGAAGCCATCCAAATAACTTGAAAATTAGCCCGGGATATACAGGCTGTTTACTCGTTGAGTTTGTGTATGCGGCTTCAACTTCGACATTTTTATGCCAAAAAACTCTATTTCTAGCTTCATTGATAACAAAAGATATCTAAAACAGTGAAACAAAATACAGCTTCCTACCATGTATAGTTTAGAAAAAAAAAGTGGTCCAAAAGTTAAAATCACAGAATTTTTTTTCTTTGTTACTTGAAAACCTTTTATTTGTGAGGTACTGGACAGTAAGTGAGTCGAATAGTCTATAAAAAGTACATATCATGTTGAAACTGACGTTTTTATACCGTATGTTCATTTTTACAGGCATACCTCGTAGATAAAAATGTATTAATTATTTTTCATCTTGAGGTGATCAAGATATTAATTTAGAAATTGATGAAGCTCATCTCGATATTAACTTCGTTAGGTTGAGACTATTTTCGAGATATAAAAATGTTGCAAATATTCAAAATAATGAAGACCGAGAGCCGGTGTCGGGGTATTACTGTACCTGTAAATCAGGTCCAAGAACACTCGGAACATGTGCTCATGTGGCAATGGTGTTGTGGTACCTTGGTTATTCTGGTATGCTCCCGCATGTGAAATATCCTTTTACTGAAATTATAGATTCGGTAAACAACGCGATTTCAATTGATATTCAAATGTGAAAATAATTATTCATTCAGAATACTAGACTTATGGTCAAAGAACGTATTTCACTGTATCTGTATCTTGAAAAGTGAGTCTATGGATCTGGAAGAAGCGATTCCAAACCACCCTGAACAATACAAACTGAATATAAGTACTATTCTTACTTGTCTCGTTGAAATCCAATGAGTCCTATTAGAATCATTAGATACACTCCCATTTTTTGACATTAGGAAACGAACATACGGTATATGAACTTTAGTTTTAACATGAATGTGGCCTGTTTTTTAACTATCCGATTTGGCAATGAACTCATTTATTTTTCCAGTACCTCACAAATAATCCCTGTACAAAATATAAAGAAGAAAAATTCGGTGATGTCAAATTAGACCATCATTCTTTCTAAATTGTACATGGTAGAGAGTTGTACTTTTCGTCTACAATTTCGGGTATCCTCTGTCATTATTAAGTAAGAAATAAAGCCTTTTGAAACATAATTGTCGAAGTTGAGACCGTGTACACAAATCCATCGAGTAAACAGCCTGTATATGTCGGACTCAATTTTGAGTTATATGAGTGACTATCATCAAGCTATAGCTTCCCACTGAAATTATCGTATTTCACAGAAAATCTGTATGTTAACAGCATTTTCTAAAATTGTAAAGATGGTTTATCGAGACATTGACATTTGGACCACTCTATATCCCAAACCAGCCGTGGGAACAGAATTTAAAATTGATATGTTTCATAGCTGGCCAGTATCTATAATATATCCAAAAACTAGCGAATTTAGCTGTCGTCATTTTTTCTAACTAAATGTGCGGGGTCCTTTGATTATATTAGAAATCTCAAATTAAGTACAATTTATTTAAATATTGACAATATTCAGTTATGAATTGTTATCTTTGATGCCTTTGGACACGGCAATGAAATGCTTTTATTCTTCTTGTTCTCCAAAAAATAGGATCTTGAAGGAAATGGTAGGTTTTCAGATTCATCATTTGTTTTTCCTTAAACAAGCGTCGAATATATTCCAGTGTCTACAGTTCTGTTAATATTTAACATGGACCATTTCGCCCATAAAGTTGAGGACTTCAACTGTTGAGATAATATTGTAACATACGAGAAATACAGTTTATCAGTTTCGTGCAGTAGCCCTTTTCCTTTGCTAAACTGTGAATGTTTTTTAGGCTTTCGCATATTCTTCTTTTGATATTTCTTGGATTAAATTGACAAATTTCTGGGTTACATCTTCAACAATTTTTGGGGGAGTAAGTTCTAAGTCACATTCGCTGCTCTTCATTTAATTCAAGTTCTTATTCTTCACAACTTTACATCATTCTCAAATTGCAGAAGAGAGCAATTCGTTACACGTTTGTACTGAAAAATAGGGCTTTTGCAAATCTTGTTTGAAGAAAAATGGAATTTTATCTACAACCGTGCGTAAATTATGTCTTTAACACCCATATTAGTGCGGTAACTCTTACTTCAACGCACTAGTGCGGTAAAAATCATTATTATTATTATTGCCTATGGTTTTTCTTTTCAAATAAGCTATCAATCTTGGAAATTTGTCTATCTGCATTTTCTTTTTTATGGACAAGGTGGACTTCAGCATTCTTCTTTTCCTTGAACTCATCTTCAAAACAGGCAATTAATACATCTTCATTATTGTTATCCACTTTTTTATGGGAGCACCATTCGATTAACATATCATAGGCCTTTTCGTAGCGAATTCCGGATTTCTGTGGTAGCAAGTTCGCCGTAGCAGCTTCAACTAGCCGTGAAATCTCCATATTTTCGACTGACATTTTGACCGACAACTTCAAAGTGACGTTGCTTTTTTTTGTCGCTATGACATCCTAATTTTCATAACGATAAAAAAAGTTAAAACGTTGCTGGTGACCAAGTTGGGAAATTTTAGACTATGATTAATTTGTATTTAATCAAAACGAACGGTTGTAGATAAAATAGTATACATAACTCGCGTGGTAAAGGTTTTTAGCACACTTAAGTGAATGAAAAGACTCGCCTGCGGCTCGTTTTTCAAACTTCACTTAGCGTGTGCTAAAAACCTAGTTACCACACTTATTATGTAATATAATAATAATAATAATAATAATAATAATAACTTTATTCAGAAGATCAAATGAGTTTACAAGATTAAATGAGTTCACAAACAGTATACAATGTGAATAAAGTTGATTTGGCGATAAGTGTTTTTGCACTTGTTTCGCAGAATACAATACATTAACAATAAGTAAAACTACATCAACAAGATAAATAAACAGAAATGAACATTGATAATATGTAAAATTATGACGACACAATGGGAGTAAAAAATTATTAACCCTATGACAGAAATCTATCAATAAAAATATAAACAATAAAAGCATCAAAACAAGCATGCTACTAAGTTGTCGTATTAAACAAGTGAAGAATACTTGTTTCGGGACATAAAATCTGATATAAAACAGAAACCAACCAATTCATCTAAACTAAAACAGCCATAAACATAATCATGCACATTCTCACACTTCATCATGTAATATCACATAATCGGATTCACAGTCATCTTTGGTTAGTTTATATATTCAATATACTATCTATTTAGTCTTTTCAACTATATTCGTGGGAATTTCTCTTCCTAGTTCTAGGATATATGATTTCAGTATTTTCCTGTATCTGTATAGATTTGTTATATCTCTGATATGCTATTGGATGGTGTTATACAGCTTCGGAGCCAGAAAAGAGTATGATCGTTTCCCGATTTTCTTCTGCATCAGTGGTACAAGCTGTGATTGCTTTTGGCGAGTATCATATGAGTGACTCGGATAGGAGAATTTTTTCAACCTGTGATATCTCTCAACAGCTCTCAAGTAGTATAGCTGACGAATGTCTAACACCTCAGCTTCCAGGAATAATAGGTCGGACGAAAATGATCTTTTTCTTTTATAAATTATTTTGAGGTGGTATTTTTGTAGTATTTGAAGTGGGTAGAGATGACTCTTCAGGGCACTTCCCCATACAACCAATCCATATCTCAGATGACTTCCAACCAGTGAATAGTAGAGAATTTTCAACTGTGGTACAGATAGTATTTCACTCAAGCGCTTGAATCTCGATAGCATTGATCTGATATTTTTGCATACGTAATTAATGTGCACATTCCATTTCAAATGTGCATCTAAGAATATTCCCAGGTATTTAGTTGTTTTCTTCACTTCGATGTTGTAGGTCCCATTGTCATCATGAATAGACAAGTGATCAAAGTATGGAAATTTGGAAGTATTGCAACAGAATGGTACACAGCATGTTTTATCAATGTTGAGCGTTAGTAATTTATATCTTGAGCATTTTTGTATCTTGGTGAAGTCTGATTCTGCCTTATTCTTAAGTTCTGGCCAAGTGTCCGCGGTATATAGAACCACCGTATCATCAGCAAACCCCACAATCGTTCCACGAGAAGCCACAGAAAACAAATTGTTCACATATATGTTAAACAGTATAGGGCCCAGGACACTACCCTGGGGAACACCATATTGTACTAGAAGGTTTTCACTTTTTGAGCTTCCTATTTTAACTACCTGGCTTCTATTTCCCAAATAACTTTCGAAAAGGCTGTATTCCGTCCCACGAACTCCTATATCCTCCAAACTCCCCAGCAGCAGTTGGTGGCTTACCGTGTCAAAAGCCTTCGACAAATCAAGAAATATACCTAGACATGGCATGCCGATATCCATTGCATCATTTATTTTTTCAGTCAAAAGTAGTATGGCATCCTCGGCTGTGGAGTATACTATTAACGCTTCCTGCTTTATATTAACTTGAATGTGTATGCTTGATTCATAACTATTTTCATGCCGTACCCTTGGTGCCACAGCACTAGATCTGCGGTACATCATGTTCACCTTCCTTTCTCTGAATCAACAAAAACGTCCATCATTTACAATGCTAAGAAAATTTACAATGACCTTCCAGATGAATTAAAATCTATAACTTCCTTGTCCAATTTTCGGAAACGAACAAAATCTTATTTCCTTGATAAACCTTACTACTCTGTAGAGGATTACTTTTCTGAGTATTGATTGATCGATGTGACTAAATTGAATAGCACAGGCATTAGCTTCGATTAAAAAAAATTGACACTTACCTCGGTTTTATTGTTGATTATATAAAATTTGTATGTATTTTGAAATGTGGTTTGATGTGTTTTTATTTCTATGTTACACATTGTTTAGTTTTTCCTTTGTCGATGAATTGTATAATTTTAAAGACAATAAAGCATATTTTGATTTGATAAAAT
Organism: Cynegetis impunctata; assembly: GCA_030704885.1. Classification (NCBI taxonomy): domain Eukaryota; kingdom Metazoa; phylum Arthropoda; class Insecta; order Coleoptera; family Coccinellidae; genus Cynegetis; species Cynegetis impunctata. The sequence goes on from JARQZK010003633.1 coordinate 164,302, forward strand.
CTAACTAAACAGATCTGTCGCTATTTGTTGCTTGAATTTTGACATTCCATGGGAGTTTTGATAAACTGTATAAGGATAACATAATGACTTAATTGTGTTATCAGGTAACGAAATGAACTTGAAGAAATGTACACTTACCTCGGTTCTATTGTTGATTATATAAAATTTGTATTTATTTTGTTTGAAAATGTGGTTTGATGTGTTTTTATTTCTATGTTACACATTGTTTAGTTTTTCCTTTGTCGATGAATTGTATAATTTTAAAGACAGTAAAGCATATTTTGATTTGATAAAATCTAACTAAACAGATCTGTCGCTATTTGTTGCTTGAATTTTGACATTCCATGGGAGATGTGATAAACTGTATAAGGATAACATTGTCATTATGACTTCATTGTGTTATCAGGTAAAGAAATTAACTTGAAGAAATTTACCTTGTTGTTTAAATAAAAACAGTTAGAAAAGAGCAATATTCATTGCCGGATTAAGCCAGCGCGGGGCCTGTAGCAAATTCGGCCAAAGGGCCTTGGTTTGCTTTAGGTTCTCAAGTTTATGGTATTAAACTCAGATTAGAGAATAAAACCGAAAATGTGTGTGCGTGACAACCCGGAGCGGCTATGTAGGAACACGTTTATCTGTGTGCGTGTGATGATACCAGTTTTTGAAATAAACTCCCTATATTTCTTTTATTACTTTTACAAATCAAACTGGTTGGCTTTTTTTTAACTTTGGTAATAAAATAGTTCGTATATTATTTTAAATATTCATTAGGTACAATCAAAGCTATATACGCACAATCAAATTTATATTCATGTAAGTATGACATCCATGATACTTGTGAAAGAGCTATTTGAACCAATTTTCCTACGGCCAGTTAGCTAACTGGGATGCAGCCATGAGAACTGATAAGAAACTTTGGCCACTCTTTTTCATTCGCCATATAATAATATGGTGGAATGTAAACTGATGCAACTAAAATACAATGCTAGACTAACATCTAAAGAGCTTTTTACAGTTTTTTACGTTGTGATAAATATAAACTTACATCAAATTCTAATAGTTTGATAGTCAATAGAATCCTATTCTATTTGTTCTGGTTTTACGACTGGCTCGATAGATGACAATATCAGGGAATTCCCCTGAAGGTTTTGCAGTGCTACAAACTTGCAGTGCAAGTAGTACAAACACATAACTTGTGCGGCCAGCGCTCAATTATTAGAGCTGTGGTATAACTTTGAATTATTGTTGTAGATTTTGACACCAACGTTTCTCGTGGTAGGTGTTATAAAACCTATACCTAAGATTTAACGTGACGAAATCGAGTTTTAGATTTTCAGGTGAGAGTGAAGCATAGCCTAAGCGCTTCGCGTTTAAGACTTTCAAGATATTTTACGCTTATTTAAACTTTTTTTTTTACTGTCAGACAGGCGTTGGAGCGTGGGGCCCCTCAATGCGAGGGGCCCGTAGCATTTGCTACCCTTGCTACGTCGCTAATCCGGCACTGGCAATATTGTGTAATGATCGTAGAAAAAATACTTATCTCTGTATATGGCTGGAAACTACTCGGACTACCCTCGTACTCTTCAAAATTACTTTTGAAATATTTACGAGCATTTAAAATCATCCAAATTTTTTTTTTATGGATGAACGGTGATAGGATTGTAACGACTTTGTAATTTTCAATGAGATAAAATCAACTTATGTTATCAGAAGGAATCCAGTATTTAGAAGACTACGCGACATCACGTAGGTACACAATAAGAAACAAGTTGTTGACGTTAGTTAGCTTCACCAGATAACGAAAAATACATAAAAGTTATATAAACGAAGAAAATTGAGTAAGCATATCAATTGATTGGAAGGTTGTAACATAATAACATTTTTATTCAAAATGAAGTTACTAGTTGTGATTTTGATAGTTGTGGGTAACAGCTTTGCTGCTAAATTACGTAAGTAAAGTACCAAATAAAAAAAATTTTGAATACAAGAAATTTTATACATTTTATTTGCTAATTCAACGTTGTTTTTTAAAAGTTCTTTATCGAACGTTACACACCAAGAACTAAGCGAATGGAAGCTAGGCCTAAACCGATAAAACGTACTATAAGCGTAACATTCTCAAGGTCAGCTACATTCATATATGTGTACATGTGTACTGATATGTGTTTTGGAAAGCAGATTCAATGAAGGCGTATGAATTGAAGTTATGCCATATTTCTTCTTTCATCTATAAAAATATTCGTGCAATTATGAATTGGTTATATATGTATATGAATATATATATATATATATATATATATATATATATATATATATATATATATATATATATATATATAAATATAAATATATATACATATAGATATATACATATATATATAGGTATATATATATATATATATATATATATATATATATATATATATATATATATATATATATATATATATATATATTATATATATATATATATATATATATATATATATATATATATATATATATATATATATATATATATATACATTGATCTCCAAAATTACAAGTAATGTATATTTTAAAGACAAATCCAACAATCAAATATTTCAAACTTATTTTGTACATTACGTGGGTGAAGGTTTCTGTGGTTTCCTTCCCATCTAATATCAACATACCTAACTGTTGATATTGGACTAAATAGCACGTAACTAATAACTGAAGACGGCCACAGCCGTGATGTGATTATTACTAATTTTTTCGAGGAAGTCGTGGACAAAGTATAGTATTCTACTCGCACAAAATTACAATTTTTCACTCGGGTGAATTGCGACACTCGCTTGCAGCTCGTGTCGCAAACTTCACCCTCGTGAAAAATATATACTATTAAAACACAATTTTAACCAAAGGTAGGTGTGAATATAAGTCATAAAAAAATCTAATTTTTTTAAACGAAAAAACAAAATGAATGTAAAATTATTTTTTTGTTATGGATTTGTGCAGTTTGTGCTAGAAAATGAGAAAGTATATTTAAATATACAAAAGAGAGACAATAAAAACGAAACCTCAAAACAAAATGTAAATCAAAAGAACCCAAGAAGTCTAGTTATCATCACAGACACTGCTGTTATCTTCAGGATCTTTGTTTTGTTTTCTTTATCCTGTGCATTCTTGGATCTGTCTATTATCAAAGATTCGTAGAATTCAATGTTTTCTTTGCTACCTAATACTGCACAAGAAGCATTTGTAGGTCTTTAATTTTTGCTGGGTTAATTGATATAGGTTGCCAATGCAGGTAGACGTGGGAGCTATTATTTTGACAATATTATTAATCTGTTTCCCTTCAAAAACAATATGTCAGCAACAAGTGCGGTTTTTGCCGAATCCCTTATAATTCAACCACACTCTGTGAGTCAATAGGCGTCCAAAATTAAGATCGTAGCGCCGGAACGGCTAATATCGGTACTAGAGCATGGGAGATTAGCTGTTTGTTTACATTGGTTGTAATGGTATTTACATTCATTTTGTTTTGAGTTTTCGAACGTTTATCGTCGTAATTTGTGTTTTTTTTTGGACTTTGTATTTTCCTGTGATATATTGTGTTTGGATTGAGGACAATTTTATCTCTGTTCAACAGTAGATAACCTACCTACATCAAGTTGAAATTTACACTGAGTTTTTATCATTGAAGATGAAAATCAATAATAAAATAAAGTAGAGGACGAATAAATTAATTGGTTGAAGGAACTATGTATACCTCATGAAAAGGATGTATGATAGAACACCTATTTATTTAAAAAAATAAAAAACTTTCAAAAGCTTCAAGAAAACATCTCTGACATGTCTACTTCCATTACGAACTGAAGAATTTTTGAGTATAATGGACAAAACTAAGTACTTACCAGCTAAACTGAAAGAAACAACATGAAATGAGAGAAGAATTAATATGAATACTCTGCTTGAATGGTTTGAACGTAATAAGTTATTATATTTTTTGAATTTTCCTGACGTATAACAGCTATCCTAAAAGTACGGTGGACTTCTGAGAGTCTGGTTTTTTTGATACAATCTCTGTTTTCCTGATTATATAATTGAATATTCTAGTTTTTACCTAGCTATAGTGTCCAGATTTATTTCATATTCTTGATGTTATGATAAACTGTTATTTTGGTTGCGCAAATAAACATCATTTCTTATTATTATTTTAATAGTATCTCTGGTTGTTACATGAAAGAAAATAGAATAATCTAGAATCTCTGGATGATGGCCCAGGTTCAGATTCCGATAAAAGTGGAAGATTTTTCGTTGGAATAGCCTTGGACTTCAAAAACTCTACGTTTTTGGTTAGCTGAAAATTACACATCATTAGTTGGTATAATTCTATAAGGAAAAATCCACAAACTTACTGCAGGGAAAATAACTATTCTCAGTAAACTGTAAAGAACAACTCTCTTATGTTCAGACATTTTTTTTCAATCTTCAAGTTATGAATCCACACCTTTCTTCTGTCCATCATTTCCTTGTTTCCCAACTTTGTTTGGAATGCAACTTTGAATTGTCCAGCTTTCGGAAAGGTATGTAAGCTATATTCGATTTTTTTTTTGCCCAATATGAACAATAGAATACACAACAATAGTGATTGTTGTGTATTCTATTGTTCATATTGGGCAAAAAAAAACCGAATGATTAGGAGGCTCCGTGGCTGAGCGGTATAGGTAACGCTATGCCGTCTTCGTTGACGGAGTTGGTGGGTTCGATTCCCACCGTGTTCCTGGGTGTTTGTATGCGTCCGGATTTAAGTGGTTCCCCTCATTATAGTAAATTGATGGCTAAATCTTCAAGTTGACGAAGCCAAAATTGTACGGAGGTCGGGCGCGTGTGAGAGGGCACACGTCCCACCTCTTTAAAAAAAAAAAACAATAGTGATTCATCTCTTCTGAACGTTTGTAAACGATCCAAAATACAATTCAAACTCAACAACCTCTCATATAAAATACACGTAAGCAGATGTAAACAAAGCAATCTATCTCCCATGCTCTAGTAATGTTCGACACCGGTAGGGGGCGTATCGATTATTATGTTTTCCCTATAAACAGAAAGTTTTTAAAAATGGTGTTGTAAATAGCAATGCTGACGATACTTTTCGTCTCGAATGTTTATTTGACTATATACACAAGATTGTTTTTTCAGACAATTCAACTTTGACATACTAAAATCTTTTCCTGATGTCTGATGGAGTTCTCAGTTCGTTCCGGCATGAATCTATCCTTTCTGTATAACATACCAAAACTTCAGACCGCTAGCGTTTTTAGTTTGGGAATGAATAACTTTTCGGCGACCTTTAAATCTCTATTTTTCGCACCACTCACATGAGCAAGCTAAGTGAAAACTATTTCCGAAATCATTATTTTCAATCGAAGTTACCTGATTAAACCGATTTTCAATCAGAAATAAAAGGTTTAATATGTATATTATATTCTCGATCGAGTTGCTTTCATTATGAATTTTTTAAAGTATTTTGAAACTCCCTCATCAATTATACCAGTAGTAGATGCGAAAAACTTTTTAAAAATCTTATAATGTTAAAAGAATTTGTTGATAGTATAGTATAAATGGCTTCTACGTATAAAATGACTAAAAATATCAAAAATGTTGTGAATAAAATTATTTATAATAGCTACTTTTATTTAGTGTGTAATAAAGGATTTATAAAGGCTAATTCCGATAATATACCAAATCTGAAACATACTGTGGAACATTTAAAAACATTTTTTGAGAAGTTGTTTGGGTATTTTTAGTACATAATGATACGGAGGAAGCACGATAACTTTTTAGGTCTGTCAATTTAGATATATTTATTAATATATTGACGATAAATACAAGATTTAATCGATTAAAAGCCAGAACACTGTATCAGCTGCGTGCTACGATGAGCAGAAATTGACATTGTGGCGTCACACGCGCTTTTATTTGTTAGGGAACTGTCGGCGAGTTTTCAGTATTGGTTTCAAAAATTTATTTTTTATTTGATGAACTTTAATTAGAGCAAAAATGAAAACTAAAAATTTTTTTCATGAAACGTATAATTGATCTTTTTATTTATCACAAATTTTTTTTTTCAAAAACCCAATCGTAATGAAAATCAAAAAGAGAAGTTTCATTCACATTATTTGATGACATTAATACATATGACGATGAATGTAATGCAGCTTCAATAATGTAGTACGTATTCATCCCATTTTCAGCTTCCAGTTTCCAGAGATGCCATCTAAAAGACAGTGTATGCCTCAAGAACGCAGTGCAAGATGCTTTACCAAAATTCAAAAACGGTTAGTAAATAATCATTAATTCTTTAATGATAAGCTTGATTATGTAACTCATGTGTGAGTAAGCCAATAGAATCCGTGAATTTTGTATAATTACTGCGTATTGATAAGTGAATATACCCTTGACGACGTGATATAATCGTTTTGGTGTTTCTCCCCGTGTCAAAATGTGAATATTATAATATTGACGATGTTTTGACGTTTGTCAAAAAAAATTAATATTTTTTATTCGTTATATAATCCTAACGAATACCACTCGAGCAATCGAAAATAATCGGTATACGTCACTCGACGTATTTTCTTAAAACATCACTCGAGCTGCTCTCTCGTGATGTTTCGCAAAATACGTCTCGTGACTCGGAAGTATAATCAATTATTTTCGATGCTCTTGTGATATTATAACTGAGTATTTCTCGTCTTATTAATTTATGAAATTGTTATTTTAATGTGGGATTTACAATCTACAATGCTTCAATATTTGTAGATATTCAATTCAGAAAAAATATAGTACAATTGCATATTTCGAAGATGGAAGATTATCATCATTTTTATAAAATTTGTTACTGATGGACTCAGTATAGAAAGAAATAATTTGAGTAATCGCAATTAAGAAAAATTATTTTTTCGAATTTTCAAACAATCTAATAATTTCAAATCAGCAGCAGTGTTTATTCATATTGTATCTTATTGAGGAAGAACTAATTGCATAACTAAAAATATTGCTTTTTTGTTAATTTTTCAAGCTTTTTTACTATAGGTACCATATCATAGCTTGTTTCAAAAATATTTTTTTGCAGGACTCCCAGAATACGGTTTGCCTTCTAGTGATCCTCTCTTGATTCCTGAAATTGTAATTGGAGCTGGAGAAAAATTAGTTCAATTCACACAGAACTACAGAAATGCCATTTTGACAGGATTTTCGAAATCTACTCTCACAGACTTCAAGTAAGTTTGATATATGTTGAAAAGAAACCTGAAAATATGATGTTATTGTTCACTATTATTAGAAAAACACATGTTTGAGTTTAACGGTTACTATATTTGAATCTATCACGCGGCGTTTCACCACACGGTGGCTTCTTTGGATAGAATGAAATAGTGAAATCTTTCAATATTTTAATTTATAAAGGTAATCTGAGTATAGTTATTAACATAACAAGGCCGATATGTAGCAAATAACGGATGAGGTTGGATATTGTATTATAACTAACCGAATCCGTTATTTGCGTATCGGCCGTGTGTCGTTAAAAATTTTTCGTAATCCCATTGAAAGATTATATTTTGATTCCGAAGAAAGAAAAAACCCCGTACCTCGCAATTCTGAAGAAAAATCCCAACGTCGTGCACTCTGTTGTCATGGAACAGTTTGACAGTTTTATAAACAACGTCAGTTTTTTGTGTTCTCAAGATCGCTTTAACGACGACCATGGATGAAATTGAGGAACAAAATCAAATTCCTTTAGAAATATTGGGAGAATCATGTGCAGTGCAGCGAGTGTTGATTAACTGCCAAAAATAACTCAAGAGCGATATCAAAAAGAATATGAAAATTTTGAAATGTGGCGTAAAAGCAAGAATGTAAAGGTGGTTAATTAAGATGTATTATTAGCCTATGCGAAATGAAAATCAGAGGTTTATTTTCCCAACTCGCTGTGGACCAAGATTTCAATGTTTTTATTGTAAGCAGAATGATGTTTTGAAATAAATATTTGAACAAGTGATTTCTTAACGGCCGCCGGCCGTTATGAAATTATAACTGCCGGCGGCCGTTAACACTGACTTTTCAATTGTCATCTGAATACCGTTAAATCAAAATAACAGTATGGGATTACGAAAAGAAAATAACATCAATTCTTTCACATTATAATTTCAATATCGTTTACCGTACAAAAAATTCTTTACGCCAATTTATAAACAACAACTAATCAAAAACGGATAATCAATATCGCGTACCGTACAAATGATTCTTTACGTCAATTTATAAACAACAACGAATCGAAAACGGATAAACTCTCACAATCGGGTGTCTATAATAGTTATTTATGTACCGAGTGCGTTATATAGATCCTAACGCCCGATGGGCGCTAGGTTCTAATAACGCACGTGGTGTATACAAAATTTTGTTTTTCACGAAAAAGTCATTTTATTATAAAGAAAAATCGATTTTAAAATCGGTTCATTGCTACTATACTTTCCATTTTCCATCTTATAGTAGGCATGTCATTTGTTTATATTTTGACGTTTGTGAATATTTACCCCGAGGCGAAGCTAAGGGGTTATAGTATCACGACAAAAAGTTAGTAGCTGGTCCGATTTTAAAAATTCCAACGGATATCGATAAAACACATATGATTTCATAAAAAAAAAAGATTTCAAAAATTTTTCCCCACGAAGAATAAAAAAATTATAGCGTTTCTTAGATTTTTTTTACATAGACATGTGGTGCTATCTATAAATCTTGAACCTAAACCGATTTTTACAATAATAAAATAAAATGATAGCATTTGATGTGTAGTTTTTTAATTTATATAATACATTCAAAAAATATTGACGTGGCGTCACCTAGAAATAAAAAATTTAGTAAAAATTATGAATTTCACTCAAATTTTTGATTATATCTCAAATAGGTACTATACATTTCCGGATATAGTCACCATGAGGAAAAATTATCTGCAATAGACTCATTAGGCATTACGACATGCACACGCGTCAAGGGGTTTTATCATTCCTAGTGCTACGCAGTAGGGTGTCCGGATTTTTTTTTCATCATATTTAGTGAATATCATTGCTGCTTTCTTTGTATAGTCTTATAAAAATAATGGAAATGAAAATGAATTTACCCAAGAATATCCTAGAAAATGCAGCCAAAGCTGCGAATAATTCATTGCCGGAGAAATCCAGAGTCGTATACGACAAGGATTATGAAGTATTTAATCAATGGAAGTTGCTTCATTTCTCCTCGTACAATTAGCGGGCGTTATGATCCATTATGCCCGCTCATTACGCCCTAGGGCATAATGAGTGTATTTATAGCAACCGTATCTAAGGGACCATACCCAAACTACGTGACCCGTTCAGGGGGGGAGGGGGGTCTTCAAAATACTACGATTGGTCACAGGGGCGGGGGTAGGGGTTAGGCTTTTGTCACGTAGTCAATGTCCTTACTTTTGTTTTAGTGAATTAAGTTCCTGGTATATATGTTTTTTCTTCTTGATATTTTTTTCACCTGTAAATTATAGGTATGTACATGGTAGCCCCAATTTTCGATGTTTGTATGGAGTATCTCAACTATAGAAGGTAAAAAAAAATTGAGGGCGCATACTCAATCTCTTTTGTCGAGACAAATTCACTGGCGAAACCCAAAATTCGCTGTCTTCTTTAGTTTTCGAGTTATAAACAAAAATTTCATTTTTCCACCTTAAGACAAGTATGCATATCATGGTTGTTTGTGAAAAAAAGTGCATTAAGAATGTCTCGTAATTTCACAAAAAACCATGATATGCACACTTGTCTGAAAGTCAAACTTTTGTTTATAACTCCAAAATAAAAGCCGATTTCATATTTTGGTTTTCGTCATTAAATTTGACTCGAGAAAAGAGATCAAAAATGCGCCCTCCATTTTTTGTATCTCCTATAGTTACCGAGATACCTCATACAAACATCGAAATTTGCCCACTCTGTACGCACTCTTATCTTCACGCCACAAGCGTTGTATTAATAAAGACAAATATGAGCCAAATTATTTTTTTTAACTTTCTGTCTACAAGAAAATGATTAAAAAAATATTTATGATTTACTACGTGAAAACTAGAGGGGGAGGGAAGGGGTCTTGGAATATACTACGGATGGTCACCGAGGGGGGAGGGGGATAAAAAGTTGTAAAAAATAGGTCACGTAGTTTGGGTACGTTCCCTAAGGTAAAATCAACAAATAATATACAAGTGAAAAATAAATTATAATGTGGTGATTGCAACAAAATGTATATAGGTAGAACACATAGAAATTTCGTTAAAAGAATTCAAGAAAAAGAGCGCTGCTTCGTAAACGATAACAGAGATTATAATTTATTATTCCAATCATTTGCTAGATGAGAATCATGCATTTAATAAAGATTGCCATATTTCACATAGAGAGAATAGAGGATTGAAGTTAAACTTTTGCGAAGCACTAGAAATTACCAGGTATAAGAATTCTGATCTGTTACTGAACGAACAAATTGACTTAAATCATTCTCCACCTCTAAATATGTTTTATACATGATGTAGTTTGAGCAAGTTTTCTGGAAGGATTACCTACCCTTCAGCCTAATTTAATTTCTTGTTGTAATCGTTTCAAGGTACTTCAAATTTTATGTATAACTAAGATTTCAGTATTTCATTCTATCCGAAGAAGCCACGTTGAAATCAAACATGTGTTTTTCCAATAATATCAAATATGGGTTTTAAACAATTAAAAAAATATATTTTTCACATAACAAATGAAGCATCCAATTAATGTAGAACTGAATTCCTTTTATGTTCTGTTGTTTATTTGTATATTTTTCTACTATAATGTGATTGTACTTGAAATTATTAAAATTGGAATTGGAATAGTGACTTAAAAACGATTTTCAGCATGGACCTAGCAAAAGGAAGAATGAAACTGAATTTCATAGCGGATAAACTGATTTTAAGCGGAAAATATCAAGCTGAAGGAAAGATACTAGTGATTCCAGTTAATGCTAAAGGTGACTTTGAAATCACATTAGGTAAGTTAAATGAGTACATTAATAGTAAATTTTCAATATGATTTAATGTTCAATTAGTTCCGTGATGATATATTGACATTTTAAATATTAGGAACGACTGTCGATATACGAGGGAAGGTCAAGAACGAATCCACCAAACCATAGAATTATCTATTTAAAGACGCGGTGAAAAGTTGAAATGAAACGGAAACGAATAAATTTAATATTCAATTTTAATTTTTCAAATTCAAAATCCGGATCTTTCTTTGTCAGAGAAAAATGAATGTATCACCCAGTTTCGTTATACTAAGTTTATTATAGAATCTTCGTAATAGACCAGTCAGTTGAGATAATCATCATCATCATCATGCTTAGCTCGACAATCCTTTGTGGATCTTGGCCTGCTCACAAATTCTACGCCACTCCTGTTTGTTCCCGACGACCTCCCTCCATCTACGGACTCTTATGATCTTCAGGTCCTCTTCCACATCATCCATCCATGTTTTAAATCATAGTCCTTATTTCGTTTGCAAGTTCGTCTTCGGTTAGGCAGTCCGGCTTTTTCCTTTGTAGCTTTCATAACAAGACAGTTTTTAAAGGGTTGGGTCGTTAGCCCAACGCGAAACCCCCTTTTCGGAGGGCCATTTCACCCACTCTCGTCCGGCGATTGTAAATTGCAGCGGCGGTCAGAGTTTCTATAATCCTTACATGTAAATTGCAGCGAATGGTCATGTATGGGTTCGTAGTAACTATGTAAATTGCAGCGCACGGCCAACAAAGATCGTTAATCTTACCTGTAAATTGCAGCGGCAAAATTTATGAAGAGCTTCTGAGTAATACTTGAAACAAACTGTAGATTATTTATACTGCATTACTTATCTATAATAAAGAAAAGAAAAATACTTTTTAATATTTATTAATTGATGACCAAATACACATTACACATACATACGAGTAACTAAGTCATTTTTTGCACATATATCTACAATAAATTTTAAACATTTTTTGTAGGAGTCGCATGTTTCATCTTTAACTAAACAAAACAACAAAGGTAAATAGTGGCCATTTTTGTAGCCATGAATTGTAAACAGTTGCTTGAAATAGCGAGTACAGTATGAAAATGTTTCATGGGCGTAAATAATGTCACAGAAGTTGCATAAAAACTTTAAATTGGTTACACACGAAAATATTATAATGTTGTCACTGCTGTTGTTTAATAACACGAAGTTTTCACCACAATTTGTGTTCCAAATGTTTGACTCCAAAGCAGAATGGGTGTCCATAATAGATTTCGGTAGCGGTGGATATTCTCGGCGTCGGGCATTGTAAATATTCCTTTTGATACAATTCACATCAGAAACGGCTAGATGAACATCCGAAACGTTTTTTAAAATGCCACGGCATATTTTTGCTGGCTTTACAGAAATGTCTTCTGTCGCTTTACGTTTACAAGAAACACTCACAATATGCTTTTGAATTTTCTTCTCGTCACTCTGATGATTATGTTCCAAATTCTTCCTTGAAATTATCCGTTCGGGTCCATCTTCAATGCTGTAGATCTTGGCGGTGCACTTCCTTGTGGTACAACATCACTTGACTTCTCCAGATTTCAACGTTTCTTTTTTAAAGAACTTATAGTTAATTAATAGTAACAACACGTTTCCACGTTCACTAACAATTTCTGTTACTTCGCTCATGTTAGATAGCAAAAACTAATGATAAAATATAAAATCTACTTATTTATATATAGGTAAATGGGGGACAACCCCATAACGGGGGCGGCACCGAGTTGCGCCACCAATTAGATAGGTTCTTAATCTATAACAACTCCAGGAATAGATAAGCTGTAACACCTGCTTAGTGAAATTCTTAAAAGAATTTAATCGCTGCAATTTACAAGTCGGATTGAAATCTCAAATTTGACCATCCCTGCAATTTACAGATTCTATTATCAACTCTTATCAGGTATACGGATTAAGGATTACCAAGCGCTGCAATTTACATCTGCCCCTCTCGTCTGTTCCTGACCCAACCTTCCACCCGGGTTGGTTACCAGATCTCCAGTTGACTTGCTCAAGTTAACAGGGGGCACCTGCGCAGCGCGTATTCGTGAAGGTTAGAGTTGAATTTGAGTAGAAGAGGCTAAGTGAAGCTAACTGGGAGCAGCTCCATGTGTTCGCATTCTACCCCTTTGCCCCCCAGTTGAGATAATCAATTGACAATAATTCCAAAAGTTTTCAAATTTTAATGTAGGGCCGGGAAAGAGATAAAAACAAATTATGAAATTTTGCAGCTACGAAGTCCGGAACATTGTTAAAATTGCAATAACATTGAGTTTTGCCTTATGATCGTGTAAAAAATTCCAAAAGTTCTGCGGACTTGTAGTATTGAATATATTATTTCATATCACGTATCAAATTTGCAACCATTTGAAGGGTACGGAACATTTTTTCGATTCAAAATTAACGTTTTTCTTTGATAAACTGACCTAAAAAATTCCTAAATTACTGCAAACTCAAAGAAAAAATATACCGAACAGTTGTATAAATTTGCAACCTTTTTGCATTTATTAGTGGAAATTTTTTCGGACAAAATGGTCTCGAAATAATTACAAAAGTTTTGAAACTTGGTCGCAAATTTAGAAAACATCTATTCTGATGCATTTGAAAATTTGCAACCTTGTACGCGGTCCGGAACTTTATGCAATTTGCAAAAATATGATTTCTGGAGTTTCATATTTTTGGAAATTGCATACAGTTCCGGACCGCGTACAAGGTTGCAATTTGCAAAAGCATCAGAATAGATGTTTTCTAAATTTGCAACCAAATTTTAAAACTATTGTAATTATTTGGAAATCATCTTGCCCGAAAAAATTACCACGAATTAAAAAATTTTAAATAAACATGCTCTGATCAACGTAAAAGGTTGCAAATTTATACAACTGTTCGGTATATTTTTTCTTTAAGTTTGCAGTACTTTAGGAATTTTTTAGGTCAGTTTACCAAAGAAAAACGTTAATTTCGAATTAAAAAAAAAAAAGTTCCGTATCCTTAATTTGGTTGCAAATTTGATACATGATATGAAATAATATATTTAATACTACCTACTCCAAGTTTACAGAACTTTTGTAATTTTTTTCACAAGCATACAATAAAATTTAATGTTATTGCATATTTAACAATGTTCCGGACTTCGGAAAAGGTTACGAAATGAGATTTTATCCTTTCTCTATGTAGCATTCACTTGACCAAAGTTTAAAAACTTTTAGAATTATTGTTAAATTTTCGATTTTCAATGTCTTAACTGACTGATCCTATAACACAGGTTAGTTGTTTATATAATCATTCTCCTAAGGCAGAGGTCGTCTTGATTATTTTCATGTTTAAATGCAACATGCGTTGTGGTCATCTAAATAAATGACTGTTATTTACGATTTGAAATTTTCTACACTACTTTGAAGTGTTCTTGCTACTCGTTAAAAAGTTTTAAATAGTAGGTACAGAGTACAATTTGTTCTATAGTTGAACATTTCTTCCGGATTGAGAAGTACAACATGGAATTACTAGTAAATAAATAATGTTTAATTGTCGAAAGGTGGCAAAAACTGAGATTAATTATTGAAAATTATTTCCAGTTGATTTATTTAATTTATTTGTCATGGTAATGAAGGAGTTACAGATATATGTATATATATATATATATATATATATATATATATATATACATATATATATATATATATATATATATATATATATATATATATATATATATATTATATATATATATATATATATATATATATATATATATATATATATATATATATATATATATATATATATATATATATATATACATATATATATATATATATATGCCTATATATAATATGTATGTATATATATATATATATATATATATATATATATATATATAATATTGAAGTTTCGCTTATCACTTGGTGAAACATGATTAAATACTGATATTTAAAATAAAAACACTTGGCTTTAAGTTTCACAAATATATTGAATAAAAATTAACAATTACATTAGTCAACTAGTTTCGGGTTATGGGCCCATTATCAAGACTGAACAGAAAAATACTTAACAAGATTATTTATAATATTGATTGTAGTAGAGGGGAAATTTGGTATTCAACTTGTTCATTTACGATGGGGTAATTCCTCTTAATGGCACTACTAATTTCTAAAATTTCCAACAGGTCCAGACGTTTGCCCTTTTTACCTGGGTGGAGGCATATCGTTTTCTCGAAGTCGATGAAATGGTTAAATTTTATACAATGCTCTGAGAAACCAGTGGTGTTTTTGTTAAACAAAATTGACTTTTTATGTTCTTCTACGCGAGTGTTGATTTTTCTGCCTGTTTGTCCGATATAAAATGATGGGCATTCATTACAAAAGATTTTGTAAACACCACTGTTTTCTCCAATATTGTTCCTATCCTTGTTATTGACTAAGAGTGACTTTAAATTACGTTTATTTGTACATATGCTTTTAATACCGTTTTGTGATAATCTGTTGATGATTTTATTACTAATTCCTGGAATATAGTTTATTAAATGATATTTTTGTTCGCTTTTTATGACTGGTGAGGGATAAATTGAATTTAGAATATTCTTATGTCTTTTTTTCTTTATCATTTGATCAATCAAGATGTCTTTATAGCCGTTATTTATTGCTAATAATTTTAAAATATTAACTTCTTTAGTAAAATTTTCTTCAGAAAGAGGAATGGCAAAAAGTCTATGTATGAATGAGTGAAATGCACTTAATTTAATTTTAATTGGTTGACTGCTATCATTGTGTATTAGCGTATCTGTAAAAGTAGGTTTTCTGTAGATATTAAATGTAAGAGCATGTTCTTTTCTAGTTATTTGGATATCTAAAAAGTTAAGGGAATGTTGTTCATTTTCTATTTCTTTTGTGAATTGAATTGAAGGGTGAAAAGATTTAATGTATTTGAGAAAATTATCTAACTGTCTATCCGTCCCACACCATATACAAAAAATGTCATCAACATAACGCCGCCATAATAAAACATTACTAATCAGGCTATTATGGCGGCGTTATGTTGATGACATTTTTTGTATATGGTGTGGGACGGATAGACAGTTAGATAATTTTCTCAAATACATTAACTCTTTTCACCCTTCAATTCAATTCACAAAAGAAATAGAAAATGAACAACATTCCCTTAACTTTTTAGATATCCAAATAACTAGAAAAGAACATGCTCTTACATTTAATATCTACAGAAAACCTACTTTTACAGATACGCTAATACACAATGATAGCAGTCAACCAATTAAAATTAAATTAAGTGCATTTCACTCATTCATACATAGACTTTTTGCCATTCCTCTTTCTGAAGAAAATTTTACTAAAGAAGTTAATATTTTAAAATTATTAGCAATAAATAACGGCTATAAAGACATCTTGATTGATCAAATGATAAAGAAAAAAAGACATAAGAATATTCTAAATTCAATTTATCCCTCACCAGTCATAAAAAGCGAACAAAAATATCATTTAATAAACTATATTCCAGGAATTAGTAATAAAATCATCAACAGATTATCACAAAACGGTATTAAAAGCATATGTACAAATAAACGTAATTTAAAGTCACTCTTAGTCAATAACAAGGATAGGAACAATATTGGAGAAAACAGTGGTGTTTACAAAATCTTTTGTAATGAATGCCCATCATTTTATATCGGACAAACAGGCAGAAAAATCAACACTCGCGTAGAAGAACATAAAAAGTCAATTTTGTTTAACAAAAACACCACTGGTTTCTCAGAGCATTGTATAAAATTTAACCATTTCATCGACTTCGAGAAAACGATATGCCTCCACCCAGGTAAAAAGGGCAAACGTCTGGACCTGTTGGAAATTTTAGAAATTAGTAGTGCCATTAAGAGGAATTACCCCATCGTAAATGAACAAGTTGAATACCAAATTTCCCCTCTACTACAATCAATATTATAAATAATCTTGTTAAGTATTTTTCTGTTCAGTCTTGATAATGGGCCCATAACCCGAAACTAGTTGACTAATGTAATTGTTAATTTTTATTCAATATATTTGTGAAACTTAAAGCCAAGTGTTTTTATTTTAAATATATATATATATATATATATATATATATATATATATATATATATATATATATATATATATATATATATATATATATATATATATATATATATATATATATATATATATATATATATCTATATATATATATATATATATATTTATATATAATTATATATATATATATATATATATTAAAATATATATATATAAATATATATATATATAAATATATATATATATATATATATATATATATATATTAATATATATATATATATATATATATATATATATATATGTATATATATATATATAATCTCTTGATAATTATTAGCAATAACAGGCTTGTTGAATCTCAAAAAACTCGATTTTATTAAAAAGTTGACGTTTCGCCACGACATTCGTGGCTTTTTCAAAACATTTGGAATATTGAAATTTCTTTGACATTTATTGATTTGAAAAAATTTGAATAGTTGAAAAAGACTTCTATGTTTCATCAAAAATTTTTCGGCTGGGGCCGTTCTTTGTTATTTATTACGTGCTATCAGTCCAATATTAACATTCAAATATGTTATTATCAGATGGTAAGGGAATCCACAGAAACCTTTACCCACGTAATGTTCGAAATAGGTTCAAATTATTTCAATTTTGAAAAGTCAAAATATAGGGTACCTACTATTTATCTTTCTTTCAAAATTTTTTTATTATTACGGCTGTGGCCGTCTTCAGTTACTAATTACGTGCTATTTAGTCCAATATCAATAGTCAGGTCTGTTGATATTAGATGGAAAGGGAACCACAGAAACCTTCACCCACGTAATGTACAAAATAGGTTTAAAATATTTGATTGTTTTTGTGGTTCCCTTCCTATCTAATATCAACAGACCTGACTGTTGATATTGGACTAAATAGCATGTAATTAATAACTGAAGACGGCCACAGCCGCAATGAGACATTTTTGAAAAAAAGATAAATAGTACCCTATTCTTTGACTTTACAAAATCAAAATAATTTGAACCTATTTCGAGCATTACGTGGGTAAAGGTTTCTGTGGTTTCCCTTACCATCTAATAATAACAGATTTGAATGTTAATATTGGACTGAATAGCACGTAATAAATAACAAAGAACGGCCACAGCCGAAAAATTTTAGTGAAACATAGTAGTCTTTTTCTATTCAAATTTTTTCAAATCAATAAATGTTAAAGAAATTTCAATTTTTTCAAAAGTTTTGATAAAGCTACGAATGTCGGGCGAAACGTCAACTTTTTAATAAAATCGAGTTTTTTGAGATTCAACAAGCCTGTTAGTGCTAATAATTATCAACAGATTAGAAATAGTTCACAGGCAACAACAATTCGAATGAATATATATATATATATATATATATATATATATATATATATATATATATATATATATATATATATATATATATATATATATACAGGGCTCAAATTCGAGTCTATGCATGGAAATTTCGATAACGGTAAGAGATAAATGGGGGCAAAGTGACATATTTCAGAGGTCAATTATATGGATAAAAAGAATCTGATCTAGCTTCTTTAGTTCTGGAGTTATACAGAAATAATCGAAATTCTTCTTTTGCCTATATCTTTTTATTTTAGGAATTTTTTTCAAACTAATTGTCATTTTTGTAGGCTTTCCAAATATCTGAATAAAAATTTCTTTCAGATAAACCAGTGTCAACCTTAACATTCGACATAGAAGTTTTCACAAAAAACAACGTTCGGCACCTCAGAGCAACTGCCGTTAAACTTGACGTGGAAGTTGAACACGCTACCTATAAATTCGAAAATTTGTTGAGCAAAAATAAGGAAATCGGCGAAAACATAAATAAAGTATTGAACGATAACTGGAAAAGTATATTTGATGAACTTGCACCTTCGTATAATGAAGCATATGGCAAGGTGATGATGCAGATGATGAATCATTTGTTTGCTAAAGTACCCTTGTCTGATTTATTTTTGGACCAGTGAGAAGTTAAGTAGTTGTATTGTGATTGTTTGTAAGTAGATAGGGAGAAATAAAGTATGTTAATTGAATTATTTGAGATCTACTGAATCCATTGGTTCCTGTATCTACTGATATTCTAACAATTATTCCTAAACTTCAATAGTTTCCTTCTGCCTCGAAAAAATCCCAGATAACAAATTTCAGCTCATTTGATTTGATGGGGGTCTATGGAGACGTAATAATATATATATATATATATATATATATATATATATATATATATATATATATATATATATATATATATATATATATATATACGAGGTGTGGCTAGAAAAAAACCGAACTGATGCTATAAAAAAATTTTATTTTCCATTATTTACAATTTGATGTTATCTCCTTCAATGTACTCTCCTCCTCGGTCTACACACCGCTCCATACGAATTTTCCACTGTTCATAGCAATGCTGCAGATCATTTTCGGTAAGTCCATACATTACTTCCGTCGCTTTTTCTTTTACTGCTTCAACACTCTCAAATCTAGTTCCTTTCAAAGCTGACTTGACTTTAGGGAAAAGAAAAAAATCACAGGGGGCCAAATCAGGTGAGTAGGGTGGATGGTCTAAGATGGGAATGTTGTGATTGGCTAAAAACGTCTTCACTAACAACGCATTGTGAGCTGGGGCATTGTCTTGGTGCAGGATCCATGTCTTTTTTTTCCACAAATCGTTCCGTGATTGTTAAACGGCGATCTTTTCGAACAAGTTTACCGATTTTTTCAATGTTTGCATCAGTTTTTGCTGACAATGGTCTGCCAGTGCGAGCGTCATCACTTGTGTCTTCGCGGCCATCTTTAAATCGTTTAAACCACTCAAACACTTGTGTTCGCGATAAACAATCATCGCCGTACACTTGTTGCAACATTACAAACGTTTCACTTGCAGATTTTCCAAGTTTGAAAAGAAATTTGATGTTAACACGCTGTTCTTTCTGTACACTCAACATTTTTCCGACGCACAGACAAAACGTCAACTACTTAGAACAGACGCTACAGGCAGACTGAGTGCAGGAGGCAGATAAAACTCGAGCAGTAGGCGGAGCAAGAGTCACGTGACAGGCCAGACGACTTTCAGCCTTATTGCATTCGTTTTATTGTTTCACCTGTGCGAGTTCGGTTTTTTTCTAGCCACACCTCGTATATATATATATATATATATATAAATATATATATATATATATATATATATATATATATATATGTATATATACCTATATATATATATATATATATATATATATATATATACCTATATATATATATATATATATATATATATATATATATATATATATATATATATATATATATATATATATATATATATATATATATATATATATATAAATATACACATTTTCATTTTTCACTTGTATATTATTCGTTTATTTTACATTAAATACGGTTGCTATAAATACACTCATAACGCCCTAGGGCATTATGAGCGGGCGTTATGGATCATAACGCCCGCTAGTTGTACGAGGAGGCAATCCTCGAAGTTGCTTCAATAAGCAACTTCCATTGATTAAATACTTCATATTCGTTGTCGTATACTACTCTGGATTTCTACGGCAATAAATTATTCGCAGCTTTGGCTGCATTTTCTATGATAGTCTTGGGTAAATTCATACTCATTTCCATTATTTCTATTAGACTTCACAAAGAAAGCAGCAATGATATTCACTGAACATAATGGTGACAGAAATATTCAACAAACGTCAAAATATCAACAATTGACATGCCTGCTATGAGAAGAAAAATGGAAAGAAAATGCTAGTTGCAATGAATCGATTTTAAAATCGATTTTCATTATAATAAAATAATTTTTTTCGTGGAAAATAAAATCTTGTATGCACCACGAACGTTACGGGCGTTAGGTTCTATATAACGCACTTGGTGACAAATCAACTTAATCGGTCATACTCTCTATATTTCGTCACTAATTGGTGACTTCCTCAGGAGAAAATACAATAATTAAAAACACACAATATAAGCACAATACAGAGATGGAAATACAATTTTTTCAAACATAAAAATATAACTCGCCAACGGACACTACTTGCGTACCTATATGTTTTTATTTCTATTTATAATAAGTGACCAACTTTGCTAAGTTATATTTTCAAATTTTTGATTTTTTGATGTTCAAAAAGATTTTATTTTACATCTCTGTATTGTGCTTATATTGTGTTTTATGTATTATTGTAGTTTCTCTTGAGGAAGTATAGAGAATATGACCAATTAAGTTAATTTGTCACAGACCTAATCCCGATATTCATTTTTGAATAATTTATGAGTATTTACGGTCGATAATACATTCATTACTATATATAATAATATATAAATATATATATATATATATATATATATATATATATATATATACATATATATATATATATATATATATATATATATATATATATATATATATATGAAATATAGTATATATATATATATATATATATATATATATAATATATATATATATACATTATATATATATATATATATATATATATATATATATATATAATATACATTATTATATATACATATATATATATATATATATATCATATATATATATATATATATATATATAAAATTCTCGTGTCACAAAGTTAGTTACCGTACTCCTCCGAAACGGCTTCACTGATTTTCACCAAATTTTACATGCATATTTAGTAAGTCTCAGAATCGGCTACTAGTTATATTTCATACCCCTAAGTGATAAGGGTTATTCGCCCTCAACATTTTTTGGTTTAATTTTCAGAAAAAAATTTTTGTTCTATATCTTTTATGATACAACATTCAAAAATACATACAACCCTAAATTTTCACTCCTCTAAGATCAACCCCTATTTTTTGTTTGTTAAACTCCTTCGAAATGACTCGACCGATTCTCATGAAATTTTGTGTGCATATCGGTTAGGTTTGAGAATCTGACAAAATTTATTTTTCATCCCCCTTGATATTAAGGGAGGTCCACCAATCAAGTTTTTATTTTTATTTTTCAGACAAAATTTTTTGTTCTATTTTTTTTATGATACAACATTCAAAAATACATACAACCCTGAATTTTCACCCCTTTACGATCAACCCCTATTTTTTATTTGTTAATTATAAACATCAATTTTTTTGGCAAGATTGTCATTTTTATTTTGTCATGACATAGAATAAAAAAATTCATATTACTCTCAATCGTTTACCCTTCTACGATCAACCCCTATTTTTGCATCGAGATTTTCATTTTTTAAATTTTATCCACAGATCCGCAATAGGGTTGCATGATGGCAATCGAAAATAACAATAGTCGGTTTTAGAATAGGTAGTAATATATTTTTCATATTCCTAATGATTAACATTTTTATGAATTTTTTGAACAAAATTTTTTATTTTAATTTTTGTGTGATGTTGCTTTGAAAAATACATACAACTCTAAATTTATATATTAAATAGAAAGATAACTATCTAGATAGATAGATGTATAGTTAGATAGGTAGATATACATCGGCAGATAGATAATTTATATGGCAGAACAACGTTTGCCGGGTCAGCTAGTATATATATATATATATATATATATATATATATATATATAATATATATATATTTATATATATATACAGGGTGTCCCACCGGGAAAGAACGCGATCTATATATGGAAAACTACACATAGGAAACTTTTGAAAATTTGACAGTATACTAATGTTGATAGGGGCAACTCGACTGTTTTCAAGATGGTGGCACTTCCGGTTATACCGGAAGTAGATACCAACTTGCTTATTTTAAATTGGATACCCTATATATTAATACAGTTTTAGATTCTACGCAAGATTCTATGTATTATGTCCTATCCCTAAGTCTAAGCGTTTTTGACATATTAAGGTTTTTATGTCAAAAATGACGAGTGCAAGCCCTAATATAATTATCAATTGTTCCTATAAGAATTCCCGTATTACTTATTTGGGGTGGATTCCTTATTGAAAAAGACTTGCTTCAATAAATTTTGTATAGTATTTGGATAACTAATCATACATGGTGTTCGAAAAAAAAGATCTAAAATGAGATTGAGAAACCCCACATTTTTCTTATTTTGTAGTATTTAGCATTTAAAAAGAAGGTAACTTCGTATGAAGTTATCTATACCTAAAATTTGAAGTTTTCGAAATATTGCCAATTTAATATTTTCATATGGCGATTTTGCATTTAATCGTTAAACAATTAGATCTAGGATAGCCACGATCGTATTTGACATTGACACAAACAACGAAAATTATTTAAACTTTTAAGGCTTATTTAAATCATTTTCATTTAAATGCTGCACTAATGAAAATATGGATAGCATAGGGATGATATTTGTGTTTCGGTAAAATTCTTAGAACTGACGATTTAGATAAGCCTGATTCTAATGCTATCTGCCTTGAAGAATTTGTTGGATATGCTTCAAAATATCCCAAAATTGCTATTTCAATATTTTCATTGTTAACAACTGGTTTCTTTCTGTACACTTATGCCTTTACGGATCCAAAATTCTTGAAGTTTTCTATAATTCGTTTAACAGTATTTGGTGATGGTTTTTGTTTATGAGGATATCGGGTCGCACATGTATCACATGTTCTTGAAATAATTTGTCACATTGTCCATAAATAATAAATAAGTTTAAATAATTTCGTTTGTATAATTTAACCGGGGTGCCATTACGATGATTTGAAATGTCAAATACGATCGTGGCTATCCTAGATCTAATTGTTTAACGATTAAATGCGAAATCGCCATATAAAAATATTAAATTGGCAATATTTCGAAAACTTCAAATTTTAGGTATAGATAACTTCATACAAAGTTAACTTCTTTTTAAATGCTAAATACTATAAAATAAGAAAAATGGGGTGTTTCCATTTGAAAAAATTGATTTTTGTCAGTTTTCTCAATCTCATTTTAAATCTTTTTTTCGAACACCCTGTATGATTAGTTATTCAAATACTATACAAATTTTATTAAAGCAAGTCTTTTTCAATAAGGAATCCACCCCAAAGTAAGTGATACGGGAATCCTTATAGGAACAATTGATAATTATATTAGGGCTTGCAATCGTCATTTTTGACATAAAAACCTACATATGTCAAAAACACTTAGACTTAGGTATAGGACATAATACATAAAATCTACCTAGAATCTTGCGTAAAATCTAAAAATGTATTAATATATAGGGTATTCAATTTAAAATAAGCAAGTTGGTATCTACTTCCGGTATAACCGGAAGTGCCACCATCTTGAAAATATTTTAGTCGAGTTGCCGCTATCAACATTAGTATACTGTCAAATTTTCAAAAGTTTCCTATGTGTAGTTTTCCATATACAGATCGCGTTCTTTCCCGGTGGGACACCCTGTATATATACTAGCTGACATTGTTCTGCCATATAAATTATTTTTATCTGTCTATCTTTCCATTTATTTATCTATCTGTCGATGTATATCTACCTATCTAACTATCTATCTAGATAGTTATATCTATCTTTCTATCTAACAATCTATCTATCATTATATCCATCTATTTATCAATATATCTGACCCGGAAAACGTTGTTTAAATTATTAATATGACTATTAAAAAATATGGGTTGTTGATTGAAGGGTGAAAATTTAGAGTTGTATGTATTTTTTAATGTAACATCATAAAAATAAAAATAAAAAATTTTGTCCAAAAAATTCATAAAAATATTATGGGCGGACCACCCTCACTTAGGAGTATGAAAAATATATTACGACCTATTCTCAGACGGACTATTGTCATGTTTCATTGCCATCTTGCAACACTATCGTGGATCTGTGGATAAAATAAAAAAAATGAAAATCGCAATGGAAAAATAGGGGTTGATCGTAGAAGGGAAGTCAAGACAAAATAAAAATAAAAATCTTGCCCAAAAAATTGAAGTTTATAATTAACAAATAAAGAATAGGGGTTGATCGAAGATAGGTGAAGATTTAGGTTTGTATGTATTTTTGAATGATGTATAGAACAGAAAATTTTGTCTGAAAAATAAAAAATAAAATTAAGGGGTGGACCACCTTCGACATTGAGGGAGATGAAATATAGATGTTGTCCGATTCTCAGACCTACCCGATATGCGCACAAAATTTTATGAGAATTGGTCGAGCCATTTCAGAGGAATTTAACAAATAAAAAATAGGGGTTGATCGTAGACGGGTGAAAATACATGGTTGTATGTATATTTGTATATATCATAAAAAAAATAGAACAGAAAATTTTGTCTGAAAAATAAAAAATAAAAATTAAGGGATAAACCACCCTTAGCATTTAGGGGAATGAAAAATTTTGTCTGATTCTCAGACCTAACCGATATGCACACAAAATTTCATGAGAATCGGTCTAGCCATTTCGGAGGAGTTTAACAAATAAAAAATAGGGGTTGCTCGTAGAGGAGTGAAAATTTAGGGTTGTATGTATTTTCAAATGTTGTATCATAACAAAAATAGAACAGAAAATTTTGTTTGAAAAATAATAATGCAAAATCGAGGGGTGAACCACCCTTAACATCTAGGAGGATCAAAAATAGATGTTGGCCGATTCTCAGACCTACCCGATATGCACACAAAATTTCATGAGAATCGGTCGAGCAATTTCGGAGGAGTTCAGTTTATAACACCGTGACACGAGAATTTTATATATTAGATATATATATATATATATATATATATATATATATATATATATATATATATATATATATATATATATATATATATATATATATATATATATATTCGAAAAGCTGCAATAGTCTATTATTTTCGGAGAAAATACGACTTATGAACAGTTTTCGGATGTACTACGTACACTATTTTTCCAGCAACATTGTGGAATTTCAAATCCATATATTAAATCTAGAATTATAATCATATATGAAATGTTTTTTTGAAAATAAGCAAGTTCACTTCTACTTCCGATATAACCGGAAGTACCCACACCATATTGAGAATATTTTATCCTGATAACAGACTTAATTCGACTGAAAATTCTCAGAAATTTTTTGTAAGTAGTTTTTAATTTATAGATTGAAGAAGTTTTCTGTGCGACACTCTATATAAAAAATAGTTTTTATTCTTTATCTGATTTATTTTAAGATGTTCATTTCCTTATATCAATCAAGAAATATTTCCTCGATAGGTATTTTAGTGAAAAATTTATTGATAAGGTTCAATAAACCGATACCAATGGCCTTCATGTAGCCCGGACCTAATTCATCGTAAATTTCTTTCCAATTGTCATTCAGAACTTTGTTGATGTTGTCTCCAAGTTGTTTATTACCATCGAAGATATTTTCAAATAGATATACAGCATGTTCACAATTAAGTACCAGATCGGAATTCGAAGCTTTCAAGAATTTTTGATTGTTTTTAGTGTATGTTTCCAGGTCGACCGTAAATTTTCCATCTACGCGTTCTGGAATGAAATGAAAAAACTTCATACTAAAATTATTCCTTTTCTAGATTGTGTAATTTAAAATAATGTTTTTAGTTCAATACGAATATCCACACTCTCTAACTGGCATCAATAAAAAAAAAATAAAAATACAAACAGGTGAATTTCACACTCAAAATAGTATTTATTCACTGAGTAAACTTGAATGACAAGGACGGAGAAAAAAACTCAAACCTAATAGTGAAGAAAGAGAAACAAAAAAAACAAATAACATTGCTCACGAGATATACAAAGCGAAAAATGTTTCACAATTCATTGGGAGATTGTCTAGGCAACTTAGCACTTTTTACCTTCCATTGAGGAATACTTAAAGCGTTCAGAATTTTCCTCTATATAGAATACTCAGAGACTCTAATCATCATATGATTTAACGGGCAATTAGTTCCTTGATGATATATTGACAATTTAAATATTAGGAATGAATGTCGATATACTAGGGAAGTTCTAAAACGAATCTACCAAACTATAGAATAAGCTATTTAAAGACGTGGTAAAAAGTTGAAATTAAATGGAAACGCATACATTTCATATTCAATTATAATTTTTCGAATTCAAAATCAGGATCTTTCATTGTCAGAGAAAAATAAATTTACCACTCAGTTTCGTTAGACTAAGTTTATTATGGAATCTTCGTAACACAGGTTTGTTTATCTAATCATTCTCCTTAGGCAGAGGTCGACTTAATTATATTCATGTTTGAGTGAAACATGCGTTGTGGTCATCTAAATAAATGACTTATTTACGATTTAAAATTTTCCTTGGTGTACCTGCAACTCGTTAAAAACTTTTAAATAGAAGGTACAGAGTACAATTTGTTCTATAGTTGAACATTTTTTCCGGATTGACAAGTACAACATGGAATTACTAGTGAATAAAAATGATGTTTAATTATCGAAAGGTGGCAAAAACTGGGATTAATTATTGAAATTTTTTCTGGTTAATTTATTTTATTTATTTGTCATGGTAATGAAGGAGTTACACATATATGTTTATATATATATATATATATATATATATATATATATATATATATATATATATATATATATATATATATATATATATATACAGGGCTATTCAAATTCGAGTCTATGCATGGAGATTTCGATAACGTTAAGAGATAAACGGGGGCAAAGTGGCATATTTCAGAGGTCAATTATATGGATAAAAAGAATCTGATCTAGCTTCTTTAGTTCTGGAGTTATACAGGAATAATCGAAATTCTTCCTTTGCCTATATCTTTTTATTTTAGGAATTTTTTTCAAACAAATTGTCATTTTTGTATGCTTTCCAAATATCTGAATGAAAATTATAATTCAGTAATTTTAAAATACGGACGTGTATTTTTTTATTAATTTTTTTGATATATATATATATATATATATATATATATATATATATAAAAATATATGTATATATATATATATATATATCTCTATATACACACATATATATCTATATATATATATATATATATATATATATATATAAATTTTACAAATTCTTTTATAGTATTTATTTATATATTTCTAAGGAATACAAGCAGATGAATTTCACACTCAAAATAGTATTCACTGAGTAAACTTAAATAACAAGGACGGAGAAAAAAAAATTAAATCTAACTAACTGAAAATCAACTAACGATTACGCTAATGGCGAAGAAAGAGAAACAAAAAAAAAACAAATAACATTGCTCACGAGATATACACAGCGCAAAATTTTTCACAATTCATTGGAAGATTGTCTAGGCAACAAAGCACTTTTCACCTACCGTTGTGGAATACTAAAAGCGTTCAGAATTTTCCTCTATATAGAATACTCAGAGACTCTATTCATTAAGCATGTAACATCGATATTTTTGATGATAATATAAATACAGTTAAGAGGATATTGATGGAGAAATTATATATATATATATATATATATATATATATATATATATATATATATATATATATATATATATATATATATATATATATATTTATATATATATATATATATATATATATAATGAAGTAAACTAGGACATTTATTTGAAACTAATCAAACAAACCTCCTAGCGGAGCTGGTTATACGAGTTCACGAAACATCGAAATATTTCCATATACCTTTAGACGGTAAATATTAGAAATATTAAGTTGTTTATCACAATTCACGGAAATGATAGACAGACTGTGTTGCCCTCAACATCCAGGGGGATGAAAAATAGATGCTTTCCGATTCTCAGACCTAACCGATATGCACACAAAATTTCATGAGAATTGGTTGAGCCATTTCGGAGGAATTTAAAAAATAAAAAATAGTGGTTGATCGTAGAGGGGTGAAAATTTAGGGTTGTATGTATTTTTGAATGCTTTATCATAAAAAAAATAGAACAGAAAATTTTGTCTGAAAAAAAAAAAATTAAGGGCCACCCTTAACATTAAGGGGGATGAAAAATAGATGTTGGCCGATTCTCAGACCTACCTGATATGCACACAAAATTTCATGAAAATCGGTCGAGCCATATCGGAGGAGCTCAACTTCTAACACCGTGACACGAGAATGTTATAGGTATATTAGATTTCTAATATCCCCATCGATAGTATGTGTTTCTTTGTTTAACTGATTAATCAAAATATTTCGTTAAATTTTTGTACCTAATCGTATCATGCTTGGTCCTTTTCCATAAACATCCAATATCATTATCTTGCCTTTCATATGATAACTGGAGTTCATTTCCGCCAAATGATTCTCCATGATGAGTTCTAATTTTCCCTTTTGCAAATCCAGACTGAAATAAATCGTTTAGTTATGTTTTTACCTAATCACCTATTTTTCATGGACTCACTCGAAATGATTTAGTTTGGCACTAGCAAAACCATAGATTTTTGAGTTTTCGTAGTATTGCACCAAGTTAACAATATTTCCAGCTCCAATTGTGATTTTGGGTAGTAACAGAGGGTCCAAAGATGGTACTCCAAGTCCCTTAATACCTGCAGAATTAATAATACAAAGGTCTTTCAAATAATACTTTTACTAATAAACTGTTAAAGGCTTCAGTTTAAAATTTTCAGAAAGTTTGATTCTCACAAATCTTTTTAAACTCACCGTCTTTAAATTTAGGAATCGCATCTTGTATAGCATCTTTCAGGCATGAGATATCTTTCGACCTACATCGCTTGAAATTTGATGCTGTAATAGAGAAACACATAATTTTGTATCAATATGGACTACAATTACGAAATCATATTATTTAGGAAATTGTAGAATTCCAGTCTATAAATGAAGTGGTATTCCCCTTAGTATTTTTTGAAATTTCCAATATAATCTTTATCTTAGTTTAAGGAAAATTTGTCTTTCATACATCATATGAATATTATGTAAAATTTCTAAATTGCCAAGGTAAGTGAAAACAGTCTAGTAAGAATTGAATTGAATTGGCATTTACTTCTCAAGTTCATATTCATAACTTTATAAAGAAATAAAATTTACTTTTCACAGGTTGAAATAAAAATCTATTGAGTAAACGCGTTTCGTCATAAGATTGACTTCATCTAACTATGGCATGGAAAAAAGGAAAGGAAACACACGTGTTTCATTCCTCCCTGAAGTATGTGTCAGGGAGGCGGGCAGCTTGAGTTTGGGATTAACTCCTTCAGCCAGATTAGAGGATACACTTGTATGTACAAGTGCATTAAGGAAAGGTGAGACGGGATATTTATATATAGTGTGGGTAGGGTTCAGAGGATTAATACTAGCTCAGCATTTGCCTTATAAGTTTGCAAGCAGTGACTTACATTACCATGAGGAAAACTCTGAAGGAAACTCATGGCAGACCAGTCGGTCCCGGGGTTTGAACCCGAGACTTCCCAAATACTAGCCAGCGTACGCTAAGTACTAGACTAACTAGGTTGGTGTATAATTCCTCTCGAAAGGAATTGCATATAATTAAGCAAATGGCAGTAAATAATGGTTATTCACCTAATATGATTGACAGTCTCATTCAGAGGAAAAAATACAAAATGGCAATTTCAGAAGTTTACCCACTTATATCCGAGAAATGTAGACTATTCTACAGTTTAACATACTTGGGCAAACCTTCCGAAATCCTGAAATGTTTTTTTCATAAACAAAATTTCATATAAAACGAACAATAGCATTGGAAAATTGATTAAAAATAACAAATCAAAAATTCATAGAGGTGAACGTACTGGTGTTTATAGACTCGACTGTAACGATTGTGAAAAATACGTACAATTAGAAATTTCAAAACTCGAATACACGAACA
The DNA here is from genome assembly GCA_030704885.1 of Cynegetis impunctata. Classification (NCBI taxonomy): domain Eukaryota; kingdom Metazoa; phylum Arthropoda; class Insecta; order Coleoptera; family Coccinellidae; genus Cynegetis; species Cynegetis impunctata. The sequence continues at coordinate 195,273 of JARQZK010003633.1, forward strand.
CCAACGTAGCTATATTAAGCAGAAAACTGACTCTAATTATGCGTGCCATCTTATTCAAGAAAACCATACCTTTAATCACAATTATAAGATATTACAGTTAGAAAATAGTCTCCATAAAACCAACTGTTGGGAATCCCGATACATCAATAAATATAAAAATTCCGGAAACCTAGTTAACGACCAGATTGAAGTAAATCCTTCTCCTCTCCTTAATCTGTTAAATGTACCTACTAATAACTCTCCTAAATCTATTCAATGTACCTACCAATAACTCTGAATGAATTGCTTATTGTTATTTAGCTTCTCTAGGAACCCCTCTGTTATATTCAATTTTCGTATAAACAGATTGTTTTGTAATACCATAATTTAGAAGAAGATGAAGTCTATGTTATGACGAAACGCGTTTACTCAATAGATTTTTATTCTAACCTGTGAAAAGTTAGTTTTTTTTTAAATTTATTTATAAAATTATGTCTAGTAAGAAATTAGCCATAATACTCACGTAAGTTTGTCGCTAATATACATAACATTAACGAAAATGATACGAAAAATATCACCGAGAATTTCATACTGCTTTGATTGCGATTCAAAGTGAATCAGTGTTTTTATATAACTACAAACTTCTACAGGGACGATTATAAGAATTTCCATTAAATCCATGTCGATTGTATGTTACTTCCGAGTATCAATTATTTTTACAAGTTCTCAATCAACAAATATTTTCTTTACAAAAATCAAGTAATGATTGTGTTGTTTCGAAATAATTATATTCGAATGAATAAAAAACGAGACGCTTCGTGGAACGATGTTTCTTTCGCTATAAATTATATACTAGCTATGAAAGCAGGCGGTGACCTGGTCGAACTTTTGTATATTTGATAATAAAAACTTCTGAATAATTCACTTTCGCTATTAGTTTTTGAGTACCTACTTCGCTTGTGAATGATCTTTAGACCATACCTGAGACTTGACTGACAAAAAAACAATGAACTTCGGCACAACGATCGAAATTTCTAGTTTTAAAACATTCTAGAACACACAATTATATTTGAATGCAATCTGGAATATTTCAGAGATGTCCACATCATTGTTACACACATTTATATACGTAACTTCATTCAACACAACCTGGAGTTTAGATAAGATATACAATGTGTTAAAAAAAAGACATTTTCTAATAGAAATTTTTGCTACCCACAACCATTTACTTTCACCCGCCAAGATTCAAATCGCTAGGCTTCAAGTGACGAAATAAAATTTCTGGACATAAAGATGGATTGGATTCATTGGCGTAGCGTGCCTTGGAGGGGCCCTGTATCAAGTTGCGGAGGTCCAAATTGAGGATTTCTCACAAAAAAACAAAAATGCTTACGTTAAATTAAAATGAATGTTATCAATTTCTTCTAGAAATTGAGCTAGGAAACAATTCAAATTAAATATACACTTTTCTTGCTTTTTTTTCGGCAAATTGATTTATAAAATCATCTATAACTGAAGACGATTACAGTTTTTCTAACATTTCTGCCTCGATAGACAATAGTGCTAAGTCTGATAGCCGTTCCTGTAGTTAATATTTATCAGTTTCAATTTCAAAAAACTTCTTTCAGCTGTTGCGGTTGTAACTGGTAAGGTCAAGAATATAAAGCATGCTGTTATTACCTCCGGGAAACTGGATGCAAGGCTATTGAATTTTATCAGCAATAATTCCATGACTTCCTTAATGGAATTAATTTTTTGAATTTCAGATTTTAAGCATTTTTTCACAGCAATTAATTGTTCATAAAGATTAACTCAGATGTCTTATGTCAAAAAACCAAATTTACCCTTCGCTAGTGGTAGAAAAAAAAGAAGTAGTTGCCATTGCAATCTATATCACTCACAGAAGCTCATTGCTAAAAAAATGAAGAAATTTTGGTCAATTTTTTCATAACCTCCTCCCTTTTCTGTTTATATTTGCTTTTTATAACTCCACTGGGATAATCTCTTTTTTTTCACTCATTCTTTTCACAAATCAAACTAAGTAACCAACAAATAATCAGAAGAACAAGATTGTATTGTATTACAATGTAAATAACGTTTGAACCGGGATGAAATAAAAGGCGTGAATATAATTGCTCTCCGTGGTTTGTCATTGTACATCGGTTAATGCGATATTCCCCCGTTTAAGGGAATGACTTAAATGGGGGAATCCCGCAATAACCGATGTACGATGTTGCCAACTTTTGGGAGCACGCTTAACCCGGGAAAAAAAGAAATCGCTTTTTGACTTTTCTCATTTCTGAAGTGAAAACTCTGTAGGCACGTTAGGGGCCCTTGTAGACCGGGGGCCCCGTATCATTGATACGGCTGATACGGCGGTAGCTACGCCCCTGAATGTATTTTTAAAAAAAGAAATTTTCCAATAGAAATTTTTTCTACCCACAACTACTTACTTTTACCCGCCACGATCCAAATCGCAAGGCTTCACGTTGGAAAAGTGACGAAATAAAATTTCTGGACATAAAGATAGATCATAAATTTGATTGGAAAGGTTATATCACATCGCTATCTGTGGAGCTTAGCAAGTACTGTTACGCCTTGAGAGTTTTGTCATCGGAAGTAGACAAGCAAACAGCACTGATCACCTATCATGCATATGTACCCAGTTCAGGATGAGATATGGTATCAGCTATTGGCGTCTGAAATTAAGATCGTAGCGCCGGAACGGCTAATATCGGTACTACAGCATGGGCCATTAACGGTTTGTTTACATTGTTTGTAATGGTATTTACGTTCATTTCGTTTTCGAACGTTTATCGTCGTAATTTGTTTTTTTCAATCTTCAAGTTATGAATCCACATATTTCTTCTGACCATCATTTCCTTATTTCCCAACTTTGTTTGGAATACAACTTTGAATTGTCCAGCTTTCGGAAAGGTATGTAAGCTATGTTTGGGTTTTTTTTGCCCAAGATGAACAATAGGATACACAACAATAGTGATTCATCTCTTCTGAACATTTGTGAACGATCCCAAACAAAACTAAACACAATTAAAACTCCTCATATAAAATACACGTAAACAGATGTAAACAAAGCAATCTATGGCCCATGCGTTAGTGACATTCTACACCGGTAGGGGGCGTATCGCTTATATACGTTCGCCAATAGGGCGGGGTCTTCAGACTTTGAAAGAGTTCCTTTTTATTCTCCAAAAAAAGAATGCTCTATACTAAGCCTTCAATGCTAGTTGTGGATCTCATTTATTGTAATTGTTGTATGTTCAGTAGCCTGGGTGCCATGCACTCCTTGCAACCCCCGCACTGGCCGGCCCTACGTAGAACATACCTCTTCATTACCGGACTATGTGAACTAGTTTTCTAAGATTTGATTAAACTTATAACAGATATTAAGAGTTGTTAAATGTATGTTTATATGGTATTTTGGTATACCTGTCTTCCCAAAATTAAAGTGTAGAAAACGAATTTCAATAAATGTCAGCTAGAAATGCCAACAATAAGACGTATTTAGTTGAGAAATAATGAATGTTTGCAAATATTTGATATTCCGACAAATTAAATTGTTTAAGTTGTGATAAGCACTTTATTAACTTCCGTAAATTCAACAGTACATACTTGCTGTTATTAATACGCAAATATAATGAATATGTTATCTTGTAGGTAAAATATATATAGTAACACTGCTGGCGATTTTTACACTGAATGCATTTTAATCTTTCACGATTTCAGATGATTTTTATTTTGTATTATATTTATTTAAGTACTCCTTGAATGAGTTTTATGTATGATCCACACCATCATATGGAAATTCATGTCGATTAGTACCTACCAAATGTCATCCTCTTATTCCATTTATAAGAATATCCTATTATTAATTGGTTAACTAGAACTTTTAGTTTTTGCATGAACTTGAAAGCCCGAAAATGTTCAAGTTTCATGAAATTCCTTGATAAATTTAAACGCCTAATAAAATTTTTATGTCTAGTTAATTACAAACGTGGCTCCACAAGTGAGCACGACAACGCTACTACCGTTGCACTACTACTGTTTGACACTGTAAACGCTAAGTAAAAGTTATTATATTCTTGTTCGTGTTTTGCCTCTATATTCGTTATGATGAAGAATTTCGTATGGAATAAAGTGATACTTAAGACTCTGGCAGTGATTGTGAAGCGACAACTGCTCAAGAGAGTGATTCAAGTAACGTTAGTTTCTCTAGCATTATAGTTTAATGCGAAATAAATATGAGTGCAGCATTTCCTCCCGCACTTTCAAGATTGCTTTTTACTTTTCGACTTCATCCAAAACGGCTCTTCAGATTTCATGGAATATGTGAATGGAATAACTGCGGATGATATAGTGACTATTTTAGCCACAAAAACTAACCGATATGCTGGAAATAAGAACATTATTTATTGAAAGAACATTGAAAATGATGAAATGAGTATTTCCTTTAGTGTACTGCTAAGTATTTTAAAAAACCAAGCTATCGAATGTGTTGTTCTGATTATTTTTTTCGTATGATTTTCAACCAATCAGAAGGATCAATTTAGTTAAGTTACCTTGTATAATTCCGATAATACCTGATTATACATAGAGTAACTCTACCAATGGGAAACTAACAGGACCGTCAAATTTTGACGTTTATCAATAACTGTTCAAAAATGAGTCGATTCGGAGATTTTACTCAATTTACTCAACAAATATGCGTATCAAATACGATACGTACTTCAAAATAAATACGGTTATACATATCAAACTTCCTGCATAATTACAAATCGTGTCAGTTTGACAGAATATTAAGACTGTCAAACTGACACTCTTTGTAATTATGCAACAAGTTGTCGATGTATAACCTGATTATTTTGAAGTACTTATAGTGTTACTACTGATAATACCTGATTATTCATAGAGTAGCTCTACCAATCGAAAACTAACAGGACCGTCAAATTTTGACGATTATCAATAACTATTCAGAAATGAGTCGATTCGGAGATTTTTACTTAATATACTCAACAAATAATCGTATCAAATACAATGCGTACTTCAAAATAAATACGGTTATACATCTCAAACTTCCTGCATAATTACAAATCGTGACAGTTTGACAGAATATTTAAACTGTCAAACTGACACCCTTTGTAATTATGCAACAAGTTATCGATGTATAACCTGATTATTTTGAAGTACTTATAGTATTACTACTGAACATATTACAATTGAAAGCTCTGTGCTGACTCTATTCATGATTGTCTTTACATATACCTATGAGGCCATCATATTTGTTCATAAAAAGAGAAACTTATTTCAGAAATGTACAAGAGATCACACATATAATACTCGTCTCAGAGATGATATGATATGTGAAAAATATAATTTCACAAACTTACAGAAAAATGTTCATTTCAACATCATAAAATTGTACAATAGATTACCTGTATACATATCTTCGGGTTTCCTCCAGAATGAATTAAAATGATGCCTTCTGGAAAAAGCATACTACTCAAAACGAATATATAGCAGATGGGTTTGGTATAAAGTAGGATTTGTTCAATACTTAGTACTAAATGTGTATATTTTACTAAATTTCATTTTTTAGCAAGTTTTGGATTGATTGGGCCGATACTTGGTGTAAATTAATAAACATATTAAAACAATGGTTAAAAATAACAATATACACATTTATTATAAGAAATAACGCATGACGCACGTTTCGGTGGAACTTCACCTTCTTCAGATGCTAATGGCAAACTAACTATTATTCTCTGTTATATCGAAAACAAGAAATGACAAATTATGTAGAAGGGGTAAATACAAAGATGGTTACAAATAATTATTAGAAAAGGAAAAACCAATTTTGAACTGCTAGTCAGGTAGTTCGGTAATTTTGAAAAGATTAAGAAGGGGGCTTGAAGTATGATCGATTTGGCTATTCAATAGGAGACCGGAATGCTTGTATTTATTTATCTGTAATGATTTTTCAGAACACAAACGTAGCTTTGTTAATCAGAAGTCGGATTCACATTATGCAAACCATTTAATCCAAGAAAATCACACATTCAATTTCGATTTTAAAATATTAAATACTGAAAGTAAGGGAATTAAACTTAATTTTTTAGAATCATTACAGATAAATAAATACAAGCATTCCGGTCTCCTATTGAATAGCCAAATCGATCATACTTCAAGCCCCCTTCTTAATCTTTTCATAATTACCGAACTACCTGACTAGCAGTTCAGAAATGGTTTTTCCTTTTCTAATAATTATTTGTAACCATCTTTGTATTTACCCCTTCTACATAATTTGTCATTTCTTGTTTTCGATATAACAGAGAATCATAGTTAGTTTGCCATTAGCATCTGAAGAAGGTGAAGTTCCACCGAAACGTGCGTCATGCGTTATTTCTTATAATAAATGTGTATATTGTTATTTTTAACCATTGTTTTAATATATTTTAGCAAGTTTTCACTTTGAAAACCTGCTTATTAAAATGGTTGCGATTAGCAAAGTTGGACCTAGGACCAAGATAGTTTTTCGTTTCATGACTTGGCACCAAAAATTTAATTTCACATCTCTCTCTATTTTAATAGTGAACTATGTAAGTAAAATATATCCGAAAAATAATTTAAGAGTTTCAGTTTCAAGAGATACCACCTTAAGGACACTTAATGTCCCCAAATGCTCTACCAAAATAAAAAAATGGTTGGCATATAATGATTAAATCAACGATAATTAACTTGAAAATAAAAAATTCAATAATTTCACTAGCGTTTTCATTTAAATAATTCAGTAAAATACCTCCGTTTGTAAGTTTGTTCAATTACTGATGTAGAAGTTAATTAGCCACCAAGGTTATAATTTATTAATAGACATGTATAGAAAAAACGTGTTTTTTTATGACAGGACGAGAAATAGTCAAAAGTCTATTAACGGAATTTGTATGAATATTAGAACTGTGCATTTCTCGTGTTATTGTTTAAATTATTATTTTTAATATGTATAAAGTATAAACTTTAAAATAAAACACACTTGGCTTAGGCTTCACTATATAAAAATATTTAGATACTGTATTTAGCAGTAACGAATAGTCGACATGTTTCGAGTTAGGAACTCATTATCAAGACTGACTACAGGAGAGTATTACATCCTATTTTATAAAACAGACAAAAGCAAAGGGGATACCTGAATATCAATTTGTTCGTTTACAATAGGTAATTTTCTATTATGGGAGGAAGTTATTTCGAGAATTTCAGGAAGGTTAAGGCGCTTTCCTTTGTTACCTGAATGTAACAATTGGGTTTTGTTGGAATCCAGGAAATGATTAAATTTTATACAATATTAGGAGTAGCCAGTGGTATTTTTATTTTGTAATATTGACCTTTTATGTTCTTCAACACGAATGTTTATATTCCTTCCTGTTTGTCCAATATAGAAAGCAGGACATTCGTCGCAAAATATTTTGTAAACACCACTGTTTTCTCCGATGTTAGATTCTCCTTTATTATTGACCAAGAATGACTTCAAGTTTCTTTTATTTGTACAAATTGTCTTAACGTTATTTTTCGATAGTCTGTTACAAATTTTGCTACTCAAATTCGGCACATAATTTTTTTGATAGTCTGTTACAAATTTTGAGTAGCAAAAAAACGTTAAGTCAATTTGTCAGTCTTGATAATGAGTTCATAACTCGAAACATGTCGACTATCCTTCACTGCTAAATACAGTATCTAAATATTTTTTATATTGTGAAACATAGGCCAAGTGTTTTTTATTTTAAAGTTTATACTTTATTCTTTATGATGTTTCACCAAGTGATGTGCGAGAATTCAATCTCAGTTATTTTTAATATGGGTTGTTCAATCTAAAATGCTTCTATATTTGTGGACATTCAATTAAGGAGAAAATTGAGTACAGTAAGATATTTCTAGAAAGAAAGATTTATTATTATAAGTTCTATAATAGGTGAGGTATATTAGGATTTTCAGAAACAAGTTTTGCTATAGTCGTAATTTTCCCCTCCTTTATGTTTTTTGAGTTGCTGAACACGAATTTGTAGTTTTCTGGTAAAAATTTTGCCGGGAACTTTGTTTCGTCGATAAAAAAAAATGCTTCCTATTTGAGATATATCCCGAAATCTGAAAAAAGTACCAATATTTAGTCAAAAAGTGAACAAAAAACAAAGTTTCGGGTGAAATTTTTGCCAGCAAACTTTAAATTCGTGTTGAGCGACCCAAAAACATGGAGAGTAAGAAACGAAATTATACTCGCTATATTGAAGATGTTCCCGATTACCTTTTTTCTTCATTTTAAGCCTATAAATTTGATTTTAAATATATATTTATTTTCTTATATCAATCAAGAAACATTTCCTCGAGTGGTATTTTATTGAAAAATTCATTGGCGAGGTTCAATAAACTGATAGCTATGGCCTTCATGTAGCTCGGACTTACTTCGTTGAAAAGTTCTTTCCAATTGTTATTCAGCACTTTGTTGATGTTGTCTCCAAGTTGTTTGTTACCGTCGAAGAGATTATCAAATTGATTCGTAGAATGTTCACAATGAAGTACTAGATCGGAATTCTTACCCTTCAAGAATTTCTGATTGTTTTTCGTATAGGTTTCCAGGTCGACCGTGAATTTTCCATCTACGCGTTCTGGAATGATAAGAAAAATACATTATTCTAAATTTTTTTAACTTCTACATTGTGTTAATAGCATAAATAATGAATTCATTCAATATGTAAGATGAGTGTTTCATTTGTCTACCTGATATAAATCGAAACTTTCCCCAAAAATTATAGTGCAGTCATTGAAGCGTAAAATAGATTTTTACCTCCGAAATTTTTTACTATGAACCGATTTACATGAAATTTTGGAATTAGGCTTATCTTACCCTTAACTTCAGAAGTGATATTGATCCGAACTCCGTTTTCACTCTGGGGGTGGTTGACACCCTTTTTCGGTGGTGGAAATTTTTTTTCGGATATCGATAGAAGACCTAATTTTGAGCAAAAAATGTTACATAAAGTTTTGAGGTATACCAAACTAAGGATATAATTTGACCGCTGTGCGCAATTTACCTATACAGAGACTTAATCCCCTGGCTGCAACTACCTGACGAACCCTTCCCAAATTTGGGAAACTTCTTGACCACTGTGCGCAATCAGCAGGTTGCAATTTTATTATCCAGCAACCAGAATTGATATTTCTTTTGTTATACTTATAGGTTCGATTTTTAAATTGAGAGGGTATGATGTTGAGTATCTTTGGGGCAACATAATGAAGTGATCTTTGTATTGATGTAAAGGAGGTGCTTGGAAATTTAACATGTCTCAGACTTACAGCTCGGGTAGTGATACAATGAGAAATTTCCTGTGTCATATACTTATTGTTCAGTAATAACCTACAAATATTGTGTAATTGTTCTAGGTTCAGAACTCTAGCCTGGTCAAACACTTGCTCTGTGGAGAATCTTCTATTTTTGAATAATATGATTTTTAGGATTCTTTTTTGGGCTATGATTAGTCGGGACAAAACAGATTTACAGGACGAGCCCCAAGCGATAATACCATAATTTATAACAGATTCCACTAAGGCCCTGTATACATTTATTAGGTTTTTCCTTGATATATATATATATATATATATATATATATATATATATATATATATATATATATATATATATATATATATAATTATTTATTCGAATTGTTGTTGCCTGTGAACTATTTCTAATCTCTTGAAAATTATTAGCAATAACAGGCTTGTTGAATCTTAAAAAACTCGATTTTATTAAAAAGTTGACGTTTCGCCACGACATTCGTGGCTTTATCAAAAGTTTTGATAAAGCCACGAATGTCGTGGCGAAACGTCAACTTTTTAATAAAATCGAGTTTTTTAAGATTCAACAAGCCTGTTATTGCTAATAATTTTCAAGAGATTATATATATATATATATATATATATATATATATATATATATATATATATATATAATTATTTATTTGTATTGTTTTTGCGTGTGTAAATATTTTTATATTTTTTATGTTTGTTTGCAATATCAAATTAACCACGTCTGTTTTTGCAAATAATAATCTAAAAAATATATATCTATATATATATATATATATATATATATATATATATATATATATATATACATATAATATCTTGATAATTATTAGCAATAACAGGCTTGTTGAATCTTAAAAAACTCGATTTTATTAAAAAGTTGACTTTTCGCCACGACATTCGTCGCTTTATCAAAACTTTTCAATATACAAACACTTTTTAATAAAATCGAGTTTTTTAAAATTCAACAAGCCTGTTATTGCTAATAATTATCAAGAGATTAGAAATAGTTCACAGGCAACAACAATTCGAATAAATATATATATATATATATATATATATATATATATATATATATATATATATATATATATATATATATATATATATATATATATATATATATTACTATTTAATAATATATATATATATATATATATATATATAAACATAAATATATATATATATATATATATAGATAGATATATATATATATATATATATATATATATATATATATATATATATATATATATATATATCTATATATAATATATATATATATATATATATATATACTGAGAAACTATTTTATTTTCAGAAAAAGTTTTGAGAATGTCAAGTAATTCGTGCCGAAACGTCAACTTGTACATAAAATCGGTTTTCAAACGTAAATGGACTGTTTTTGCTTATTAAAAATAAAGAAGTAAAAAACACCTCAGGCAATATTACGATTAATAGAACCTATTTCTTAGAATGCTGATAAATAAAAATATTTCGTTAACCACACTTACCCCATCTTATCTTGCTTGGTCCATTTCCATAAATGTCCATTTCCATTATTTTGCCTTTAACATTATAAGTGGAGTTCAACTCCACCAAGGGAGCTTCAATTCCGATAACCAATTTTCCCATTTTCAAATCCAGACTGAAATAATTTTATTATTTTTGTTGTTACCTAAGCACATATTCTTCAGAGACTCACCTAACGTCATTTATTTTGAAAGTGGCAAGACCAATGCATTTTGTGTTTTCGTAGTTTAGTACTAATTTAACAATACTACTAGCACCAATTGACATTTTGGGTATCAAAAGAGGGTCCAAAGATGGCACTCCAAGTTCTTTGATACCTGCAGAATTTGTAATATGATGAAATTTCGAATAATATTTTTACTAATAGAATAATAAAACTTCCTTTTCGAAAATATTAGAAAGTTTGATTTTCACAAATTTTTTGAACTCACCATCGTTAAATTTCGGAAGCGCATCCTGTATAGCATCTTTTAAACATGAGTTATCTTGCGCACTACATCGCTTGAAGTTTGATGCTGTAATAGAGAAATATATAATTAGCAGGTTTTCACTTTGAAAACCTGCTTATTAAAATGGGTGCGATTAGCAAAGTTGGGCCTGAGACCTTGATAGTTTTTCGTTTCAAGACTTTTTATGATGCCTGGCACCAAAAACTCATTTATATATATATATATATATATATATATATATATATATATATATATATATATATATATATATATATATATATATATATATATATATATATATATATATATATATATATATATATATATATTCATACAAAGAGGAAATTTATCGCGGGGAAATGGTATATGAAACAAGCAGAATTATCGGTCTAGCCCGCATATGTCGAAGCAGCCGTTGACACGTGTTTCGGACTCTTTGGTCCTCATCAGAACGGCGTAGCCAAGTATGCGATGGAAAACCTGGAATTGAAACAGCAACAACAAGCAGAATCCCCTGCTTCGGAAGACAATCACACATTTGTGGTACATTGTTCGAACTCTCCGGTTTGGGAGATTTGGTCAAACTCTGACCACGGAGGCGATTAATGCCATCCGCGAGATCCTGGACCGTGGAAATAAACTACAAAGAGGAAATTTATCGCGGGGAAATGGTATATGAAACAAGCAGAATTATCGGTCTAGCCCGCATATGTCGAAGCAGCCGTTGACACGTGTTTCGGACTCTTTGGTCCTCATCAGAACGGCGTAGCCAAGTATGCGATGGAAAACCTGGAATTGAAACAGCAACAACAAGCAGAATCCCCTGCTTCGGAAGACAATCACACATTTGTGGTACATTGTTCGAACTCTCCGGTTTGGGAGATTTGGTCAAACTCTGACCACGGAGGCGATTAATGCCATCCGCGAGATCCTGGACCGTGGAAATAAACTACAAAGAGGAAATTTATCGCGGGGAAATGGTATATGAAACAAGCAGAATTATCGGTCTAGCCCGCATATGTCGAAGCAGCCGTTGACACGTGTTTCGGACTCTTCTGCTTGTTTCATATACCATTTCCCCGCGATAAATTTCCTCTTTGTAGTTTATTTCCACGGTCCAGGATCTCGCGGATGGCATTAATCGCCTCCGTGGTCAGAGTTTGACCAAATCTCCCAAACCGGAGAGTTCGAACAATGTACCACAAATGTGTGATTGTCTTCCGAAGCAGGGGATTCTGCTTGTTGTTGCTGTTTCAATTCCAGGTTTTCCATCGCATACTTGGCTACGCCGTTCTGATGAGGACCAAAGAGTCCGAAACACGTGTCAACGGCTGCTTCGACATATGCGGGCTAGACCGATAATTTTGCTTGTTTCATATATATTCATATATATATATATATCTATATATATAAATATATATTTATATATTTATATATATATATATATATATATATATAAATATATATTAATTTATATTTATATATTTATATATTTATATATATATATATATATATATATATATATATATATATTTGAACAAAAACTAAATTTGAATTTACTAGGTATATTATCACAAAAATATTTTGAAAAATATAACACTGCGATTGCAATTTCGGTCACTAGACCATCATGGGGCAGATTGAGTTAAGAAGTGAATAGAAGTGGATTTCCAAAATTGGTACAATAAAATGTTCTTAGAAAAATCATTATTGTTTAAATACACTAAATATAGGAGAATATATTAAGTCAATCTGGTCGTTCAGCAAGATATTTCTTTCATTATGATTGAGTTTAAAAATTTCTAATGATTCTAAGTAAGTAAGTTTGGTTCCTTTCGGTAATTTGTGCATAATTTGAAAGTTATCTAATTGTGGACACGGGTGGTGATTTTCACGGCAATGATTTGAAAACGTTGAATCCGTTTTATTTTTCAAGAAAGATTGTTGGTGTTCTTTGAATCTCGTCTTGAACGATCGACCAGTCTGACCTATATACACTCCTTTACATACAGGACAAATCGACCTATAAACTCCTGAACTTTCAAATTTTGAAGTGATATCTTTGGCATTGAATAAAAATTCTGAGAGTTTTATATTAGGTTTGAAAGCAATTTTAACATTACATTTAGGTATGACATTAGCAACTTTTTCTGTTAGAGGACCAAAATATGTTAAAGATGTTAATTTTTCCGATTTTTCTACTTTCGATTGAGCATATATGCTGTTGTACGCTAGTTGACTACGTTTCTTGTTTATCATTTATAATAATAGTACTTTGAGTTTCGATATATCTATATAGAAAACCAACTTTCACGGATATATGTATTCCGTCGAATTCAGATCATCCTCTTTCCCATAAACATTCAGCTTTTAATCCAATGATCCACAATTTTCGTTTTCAATTCCATTATCCGTAACAAATTTAGCAAAAGAAATTTCGACTATAAAAATAATTGCTTCAAATAATGGTTTTCATACAAGTTTGATAGATAAAATGATAAACAAGAAACGTATAGTCAACTAGGGTACAACAGCATATATCCTTAATCGAAAGCAGACAAATCGGAAAAATTCACATCTTTATCATATTTTGGTCCTCTAACAGAAAAAGTTGCTAATGTTATACCTAATTGTAATTTTAAAATTGCTTTCAAACCTAAGACAAATCTCTCAGGATTTTTATTCAATGCCAAAGATATCACTTCAAAATTTGAAAGTTCAGGAGTTTATAAGTTGATTTGTCCTGTATGTAAAGGAGTGTATATAGGTCAGACTGGTCGATCGTTCAAGACAAGATTTACAGAACACCAACAATCTTTTTTGAAAAATAAAGCGGATTCAACGTTTTCAAATCATTGCCGTGAAAACCACCACCCGTTTCCACAAATAGATAACTTTCAAATTATGCACAAATTACCGAAAGGAACCAAACTTACTTAGAATCATTAGAAATTTTTAAACTCAATCATAATGCAAAAGATATCTTGCTGAACGACCAGATTGACTTAATATATTCTCCTATATTTAGTGTATTCAAACAATAATGATTTTTCTAAGAACATTTTATTGTACAAATTGGGGAAATCCACTTCTATCAGCCCTTCTTGAAATGTGTTCCTCTTGTCTATTTAGGTACCTGCAATAATTCTTTCCCACCCGTAAGCGCAAATCTATAATAATTATGTATTCAGTTCTTAACTCAATCTGCCCGATGATGGTCTAGTGACCGAAATTGCAATCGCAGTGTTATATTTTTCAAAGTATTTTTGTGATAAACGTAGTAAATTCAACTTTAGTTTTTATTCATCATGTTAAATTATTACGTAGTAACGACGGATTCCATCAACTATATATATATATATATATATATATATATATATATATATATATATATATATATGTATATATATATATATATATATATATATATATATATATATATATATATATAAAAAAAGTATAAACTTTAAAATAAAAACACTTGGCTTATGTTTCACAATATAAAAAATATTTAGATATTGTATTTAGCAGTAATGTAAAGTCGACATGTTTCGAGTTATGAACTCATTATCAAGACTGTCTTGATAATGAGTTCATAACTCGAAACATGTCGACTTTTCATTACTGCTAAATACAGTAACTAAATATTTTTTATATTGTGAAGCATAAGCCAAGTGTTTTTATTTTAAAGTTTATACTTTATTCTTTATGATGTTTCACCAAGTGATGTGCGAGAATTCAATCTCAGTTATATATATATATATATATATATATATATATATATATATATATATATATATATATATATATATATATATATATATGTTCAGAAAGATTTCCGCGGTCGGAAGTATTTGAAAAACTTGGTTCACGGAATTAACCGCGTGAAAGATTTGAAAAATCTCGACGTTTCGGCTCCTTTTGCGAAGCCATCATCAGGAGAATTAGAAGAGGAATAATTCAGAATTGTGGCCTCAATCTGCCTACTCCACGATTCGAATTAGGAGGAATCGGAAACAATACGATTGCGTGGTCTCAACCTGCCTACTCCACTAACCGTACTGCTTCCTGTCAACTCTGAAGTCTCAACCTGCCTACTCTTCAGAGTCAACTGACGGGCCGATCGTCGCGTGGCCGTATTTATAGGGGAGGGGGGCCGGTGCTCACGCTCATCAGTGCGGGATGCACTCTGATTGGGCGTTACATGGCGACCACTGAGAAGTGGTTTCCATGCTGATGGGAGTCTGTGACTGTCATCTCTGGTGTTCAAACAATTTGGACGTTTTTCTATTTCTACAGCTTCACGGAAAATTCGGGATTTGAAAGATCGGACGGAAGCAATAGTTCTTGTATTGGGGAAATCGATAATGTGGCGTGTTTGGGTGTGATGTTGGGAAAGGGCGTTGGAGATATCTGAGTGTCTTACTGAAAGTGAATGTTCTTTGGCACGGACCTGAATTCGTCGGTTTGTTTGTCCTATATAAGAACGAGGACAATTGGAACAGGGAATCTCATAAACACCGTGATTTTCGTTAGGAATTTTATCCTTGACGGATCTGACCAGATGGGAGAGTTTTTGTTGAGTAGTGAATATTGTTTTGATGTTTGTGTTTTTGAGAGATCTTGCGATCTTATCTGTTACTCCTTTGATGTAAGGAAGAAATAATTTAGGTGTAGATTCTTGTTCAGTGGGATTGGAAGGTGGTAGAGGTGGGGTGATGTTTGTGTGTTTGCGTATGCTCTTGTTGATTTGATATGTGTTGTAACCGTTCCGTAATAATATATGTATCAGAGTATTGAGTTCTGATTCACGGTGTTCGTCGTCAGATAGTCGAATGGAACGATAGATTAGGGTATTAACTACAGAGTTAAGTTGAGATGGATGGTGGTGAGACTGGGCGTTCAGATAACGGTTTGTATGGGTGGGTTTACGATAAACTGAATAGGAGAAGCCTTGGGATGGAAGTTTTTTGATCATGACATCGAGGAATGGCAGAGACCCATCGTTTTCCACTTCCATTGTGAATTGGATACTTGGATGTATGCCATTCAAATGATTCAAGAAGTGGAGCAACGAGTCTCCGCCATGGGGCCAGATCGCAAAGACATCGTCTACATAACGTAGCCAGCATGATGGTTTAAGGTCGAATGACGAGAGAGCTTGGGTTTCGAAATGTTCCATGAAAATGTTGGCTATGACGGGGGAGAGAGGGGATCCCATTGGGGCTCCCTTGATTTGTCTGAAGAAATTGCCTTGAAAGATGAAGTTAGTGTTGGCCATGCAGTGTTTGATCAGGGATAGGTTGTCTGGGGATATTTGATGTTTCGTGTCTAGGATGGAAAGTGTTTCTTCAATGGGGATATTTTTAAATAAGGAGACAATATCAAAACTAACAAGGAGATCATTTGGGGTAATATCAATATTTTGGAGGAGTTCTATGAAGTGAAAAGAGTTTTTGACGTATGACTGGGTTTGTTCGGCAAGAGGTTGAAGGGTTTTGGCGAGATATTTCGCAAGAGGATGTGTTGGACAATTGTAAGCGCTGACAATGGGTCGAAGTGGAATATTAGGTTTGTGAACTTTGGATAGACCATAAATTCGAGGGGTTCTTGAAGATTTTTCCCTTGGGATTAGAGACTTTTTTATTTCAGGTGTTAGATTCGATTGGTTGATACGAGATCTTGTGGTTTTCCACAACTTCACAATGACCAAAATATAGTCGCCCTCCCAGCCGATAAAGGCAATGCCACTGTCATTCTCAACACTTCTTCTTACCTCGATAAAATGTCCAATCTCCTTGACACCTCCGACTATAAGCGTATCACTTATGACCCGACAACATACCTGGAGAAATATATATATATATATATATATATATATATATATATATATATATATATATATATATATATATATATATATTTGTTCGTACCTATGTATGTATGTGCTTAGGTATTTTAAACTTTTAAACACGATAAAGGGCGCAATTTTATAGCAATAGGGTTAAAAGTTTGTAAATAGGTAGTTTCGCATAATGTCTTGGATGTGATTGCTTTTGGTACGATTTGGTTGGGGGTTAACCCCCGGGGGAGGAAATAAATCTTGTTTACACGATAAAGGGCGCAATTTTTGAGCAATAGAGTTAAAAGTTTGCAAGTAGGTAGTTTCGTATGATATCTTGGATGGGATAGGATTCTTAAATAGATTTTTCAAACTGATACGGTATGAAAACCTGCTTTTCTAATGCAGCTTGCTGCGATAGAGTTTTTTTTAATATCTATATTAATTCAAAATACAATTTCAAAATCACATAAAGTATTGATAACATACATTGAATCTATTTCTGAATTTGTAATCCTCTTAATATTTTTTGAAATTAATAATAATATTTATTTACAGCAGGGGTTCCCAAAATTTTTCTAGTAGCGGCGCTCTTTTCTAATTGAAATGATTCCTCGGCGTCCTACCCTGATATAATTAGATAGACGTATGACTAAAAGTGAGAGATATTGAAGAATCTAAAACTTGTGTATTTTTATTATTTAACGTTTTTATTTTTGTTTCAACAATACGAAACTAATTAATAATTTTAGTGATGCATGATGCCAAACCGTTGAGTATTTTCTCAGAACGTGGAATTAAACTGATGGACTGGCCAACCTCATTTTCCTTCTCAAGTTGATTTTCACTTTGTTCTTGCTTTTCATTACAGCGACCGAAGAAAATTCAGTTTTTTATAGATACGTCGTAGAAAATTCAATAAAAAACCTGGGTCTCAAAACTTCAATTAAAATAGAAAATTATGCGAATTCCATGCAGACATATTTGGTTTTCAAACTTTTGTCGCAAGATAGTTCGATGAGAGTCTCTTCTTCAACAGAAGTAAATAACGATGGAGTACCAGTGTTGTATGGATCTTGAATCCGTGCAAATCTATCAAAATTTTTATTTCTATGGTATTTCTCAAACCAAATAATGAGTTGTGATATACCGGGTGTAAATGAGTGATGGGCCACCCCTATAACTTTTTAATGGATTCTTCGATTTTATTGAAATTTGGGTGGTTTATCTCGGACATAATTTTGAATTTTTTCACATACAAAATCAATTTGGCTGACTTCCGGTTTCACAGAAAACGATATCAAAATTAAAAATTTGAATAGCATACCCTATATATATGACATACCCTATATATTTTCACATATTTTAATTCAGAGGCTTCAAATACATACATTCCATCTGTCAAATGTCAATTCTAGCGCCGTTTCAATTTTGTTTTTCATTTTGTTCTTTTTATCGTAGATGGCTGCGACGTCGTCTAAATCATAGATAATTGATTTAGAATATCGCCCAAAGTAATAATTTTTCAAAAAATTCATTTTCGTGAAGTTTGTTAACGATTAAATTCTTTTTCGAACCAAAACTCAGTTTTTCAAATAGAAACATACATGGGCCACCCCGTATATCAAAAAGCTCCTTCAAAATGATTCACACATTAGTTTTCTCAATTTCTAAATAACGAAGTAATTATTGAAAATCTTATTCTTATTAGTTCCCTTTGCTCCTGAAACCGACCCTTTTATATCGTTTTCTGTGAAACCGGAAGTCAGCCTTTTTGATTTTGTATGTGAAAAAACTCAAAATTATGTCTGAGATAAACCACCCAAATTCCAATAAAATCGAAGTATTCATTAAAAAGTTATGGGAATGGCCCATCACTCATTTACACCCGGTACCTATGCCTTTGAAATATGCTTTTCATGATGACGTCAAATATTGAAGAAAAATCTTTGATATTATGTTTTCCATAACTTGAGCTTATCATGAAAGCTGATATTTTGTCCGTTGATTTCAAAGGGTGACTGTTCTCTCCTTGCAGAGAGAGATTAAGAAAATTCAGCTTTTGCTTATATGCTTTCCGCAAGATTTTCAAGAATATTATAGATCTATCGCGAGAAGCACATCGATATTTCTAGCCCGATTATACCCTATCATCCAAAAGGCTTGAAAACTTTGCAAGAATATTCTGCGATACGAGCTAATTTTACATAGGATCAAGTAAAAATAGGCCGATGATTGTAGGTTTTTACTTGATTTTCTGTTGAGTTATGCCAAATGTACCACCACGCCCTTGTAAAGTCTGGGAAACTCTGATTTAGAGAATATTTTTCATTTGTACATACATCATATAAATATTATATAAAATTTCCAAAATCAATTTCTCAAACCAAATAATGAATTACGATATATGCCTTCGAAATATGGTTTTCATATCTTGAGGAAGATTGAGTGCATTTGACGTCAAATATTGAAAGAGAATCTTTGATATCATCTTTTCCATAACTTGAGCTTATCATGAAAGCTGTTTCTCTGTCCGTTGATTTCAAAGGGTTACTATTTTTTCCTTGCAGAGAGAGATTAAGGAAATTCACCTTTTGCATATATGCTACCGGAAAGGTCTTTCAGAATATTTGAGATCTATCGCAAAAGGCACATCCACATGTCTAGGCCAATTATATCTTACGATCCAGTAGGCTTGACAACATGTAAAAATATTCTGCTATCACGAGCTTATTTTCAACAGGATCAAGTTAAAATAGACCACCCCAGAGATTCTGCTATTTGTAGGTTTTTACTTTAATTTTTGTTGAGTTATGCCAAATGTGTCACCACGCCCTTGTGAATTGATCACAACGCCCCGGGGCGTCGCTTCTCACAGTTTGGGAAACTCTTATTTAGAGAATACGTTTCTTTTGTACATCATATGAATATTATATAAAATTTCCAGATTAGATTCCATCGTGATGCCTGGGTAAGTGGAAACAGTCTAGTAGGAAATTTGCCATAATACTCACGTAATTTTGATGCTAATGTAGATAATATTAACGAAAATGATACAAGTGATATCACCGAGAACTTCATGTTACTTTGATCAAGATTCCACGCGAATCAGTGTTTTTATATGAATACGAAATTTCTTCAGGGACGACTTCAATAAAATCCTAGTTTTTTGTAGGTACAATTAATAATTTAATGGATTTTTTTTTACAAAATTTGTTAGCTGAAACCATTTTTCTCGGAGCTACGTATTACCCATCAGAGTAAGTAAATTTGTATGAAACAGATAGATAAAATTCTTACGAGGTCGTCTATATAAGATTGGTGATAATAGGAAATATTAATTTACCAACTCATCATTAGTATAATTTAATTCAGCAATTGAAAATGTTGTGGTTGCCAAGATATTTCGATGGAGTTTCAAAAATACTGCTTATAACGTCTTGTATCTTCTGAGACAAATTTAACAACACTTTGTTTTGTGAGGATGGTCGTAGGTCCTTTCAATAAAACAAAGGTTTTACTCTTCAACCTTCTTTATTCGGAGGTTCATACTCATCACTCTTTAAAGACTCTCGTAGGACTCCCTATCAGAACAAGTTCGTCTCAGCCAAGTCAGCACTTTAATATATATAATATAGCCGAATATATGGAACAATAACAATTCGAGGTTTATTAGACTAGTATTGTACTTCCTGTACAATGAAATCGACTAATATAGCCCTGTCAATTTAGACATCAAAATAGTGGTTAAATAACAAAAATTCCCAGAGCCAAATATTGGTGGAGAGCTGGGGTTTACCATTACAAATAAATTTTCAAAAGTATCCATCGATCCTATGTGTGCTAAAAAAGTTATTCGGGGTCAAAGGTCAAAATTTCAGGTCTTTTGGATTTTTCTCGAAAAAAGTAAGTTTTATCAGAAAAAGACTTCAGACCAAAATTGTAGATCTTAAGATTCTCTACAAAAATGGACTTCATGATTTTTTCCCAAGAGTTACCATTCCTGAGATATCGCGATTCTAGGAGTCACATTATACATGATATGTACATATAAGCCACGGATATACAATCAGGCACTTAAGACATGTATAAATACATATTTGTGTCACTTTTATATATTATACTATTCTGGAAACAGTTATTCAAAAGATAGTCAGTCCCTAACTACTCACTGCTAGGACTCCAATGTATAAAATTATTTATTTTCTGAAACCTGGATAAAATGCCAAAACTATATTTTATTTTTACATGCGATAACCGGCTGCGACACTTCGTCAGCAATGTACAGAAGGGGCAAAACGTCAGTATTTAAATTATTCGAAAAAAAGATTTGACTGACTAAGCTAAAGTATTTACATAAATTGATTCCACACCTCAAACAATAATTACGGAGGGAATTCGTTTTCTTCTTGCGGTTTATGGAGCTCCAAAAAAAATTACTTCCATTGATAAATGCCGATACTTAACTTTTGTAAAAAATACGCGAAACAAGAAACAAGTACAACTATCATGTCCTCCTCCAACTTCGACATCTGCTATTCAACACTTTTATCGAGTATACTATCAAGTTCAGACACGGCTAGGCAATCAACTGAACCCGGAAGACTGGGGTTGGAAATTGATAGATAATACTCTGGAACCGATTCAAACTTTACTCCCATCTGCTCCAGAAAAACTCCTCAACAACTCCTTTTTTTTGCAATTGCAAAAAAAATTGTAGTGACAAATGTGGCTGTAAAAAAGTCTGGTTGCTGTATTCTCCAGCGTGTACCAATTAGTCGAATATCCAGTTGAGTACAATAGAGGAAGATTCCTTCGATTTTAATGAAGATACCAATGACTCAGCCACATTCGAACAATTTATGAACATCCAGCAAGAGGAAGAGGAAGAAGAAATCGAAAAAGACATTATTGTTGAAGTAGACTTTCAAGAGTATGAAGCTGATTAAGATACCTATCTAAAGATATCAAAGCAACAATCAATAGCAATACCAATAATCAGTATCAATAATAAGGTAATATCTAGATTTTGACGTGTATTGTTCTCTTAAATTATCTTAATATTGTCATGACATTTAGTGGAGTAGGTCCACAGGGGGAAACACGGTAAAAAAAATGCGCCGAGTACACTATCTCACAGGTGGCGTGGAAATTGCGCATATCATGTATAATGCGATATATCAGGAATGGTAACTCTTAGAAAAAAATCAGAGAATGTAGAGAATTTTAAGGTCTACAACTTTGGTTTGAAGTCTTTTTTCGATAAAACTTACCGTTTTCGAGAAAAATCCAAAAAACCTCAAATTTTGACCTTTGACCCCGAATAACTTTTTAGCACACATAGGATCGATAGGGACTTTCGAAACTTTATTTGTTATGGTAAACTCCAGCTCTTCACCAATATTTGGCTCTGTGGGAATTTTTGTTATTTCAAATGTCTCTATTGACCGAGCTAATATGTGAATTTACATGCATATTCCATTACTACAGTTTATAATGATCTATTAAGAACCATATTTCTATGTTAAAAATTTTGGACATAGAAATGTGATCAGCATTAGTGATAGGGAATATTCCCAATCTGGAATATTCTCAAAATGGAAAATTTCCCGGGAATATTTCTTCAAGTTTTATCCAGAAATTCGTGTGCAATAGCTTAGTTTTTAACAGTTTCAAATTATGTTAGATGTAAAACACTGTTATTTGGTGATCGTTAAAAAAAATGCGAAGAAAATGGACATAGAAATGTGATCAGCATTAGTGATAGGGAATATTCCCAATCTGGAATATTCTCAAAATGGAAAATTTTCCGGAAATATTTCTTCAAGTTTTGTCCAGAAATTCGTGTGCAATAGCTTAGTTTTTAACAGTTTCAAATTATGTTAGATGTAAAACACTGTTATTTGGTGATCGTTAAAAAAAATGCGAAGAAAATGGACATAGAAATGTGATCAGCATTAGTGATAGGGAATATTCCCAATCTGGAATATTCTCAAAATGGAAAATTTCCCGGGAATATTTCTTCAAGTTTTGTCCAGAAATTCGTGTGCAATAGCTTAGTTTTTAAAAGTTTCAAATTATGTTAGATGTAAAACACTGTTATTTGGTGATCGTTAAAAAAAATGCGAAGAAAATGGACATAGAAATGTGATCAGCATTAGTGATAGGGAATATTCCCAATCTGGAATATTCTCAAAATGGAAAATTTCCCGGGAATATTTCTTCAAGTTTTGTCCAGAAATTCGTGTGCAATAGCTTAGTTTTTAAAAGTTTCAAATTATGTTAGATGTAAAACACTGTTATTTGGTGATCGTTAAAAAAAATGCGAAGAAAATGGACATAGAAATGTGATCAGCATTAGTGATAGGGAATATTCCCAATCTGGAATATTCTCAAAATGGAAAATTTCCCGGGAATATTTCTTCAAGTTTTGTCCAGAAATTCGTGTGCAATAGCTTAGTTTTCAACAGTTTCAAATTATGTTAGATGTAAAACACTGTTATTTGGTGATCGTTAAAAAAAATGTGAAGAAAACGTGCTGAAAAGTTTTTTAATATCAACAATAAGATGGCTGAATGCAAATTTTGTGCGACTGTTTATAATGTGTTGTATGCTACTAAAATAGGAAAGTTTTTTTATTATTGAAGGTATAGGATGTATTATTAGTTGCATACAGTATCGGCCAGATTAAAACAATCATTAATGAACATCACTGGAGAGATCCATAAAGCACCTTTGAGGAAAAAGTGAGGAAGTGAATATCTACTACATGAAGTGAACAAGGAAAATTCTTCAATAATTAAAAAAAATATCCAACAACTTTCCCAGGGAGCTGGTTATATGTATTCCTCAACGAGAATTCTACATTCACAATAGAACAGTGAATTATAGAAATCGTGGAGGTACCCCGACTCAAAACCCTCCATACAGCTGTTTCGATATTATTAGAACTCATCAGTGCAGGATATTTGACTCGGAGTCAAATTTCTAATTGTTCCCCAATACAATGGCTCCCTTTTGAAGTTGTTTGTTAATTTTTTGAATTATTGAAGAATTTTTCTCATTCACTTAATGTAGTATATTGAATTGACCATGGTCAACTTGTATATTTTCCATGATTTGAAGTGAAAGTCTTCGGAAAGAAACGAGATTATGCTCGATTTGTTTCTATGTATCGATTTTCATATATAAATCGAAGATGTTCCCGATTTCCTTTATTCTTCATTTTATACATATAAATTTAATTTAAGATATATATTTATTTTATTATTTCAATCAAGAAACATTTCTTCGAGTGGTATTTTAGCCAACAGTTGATTGGTGAGGTTCAATAAACTGAAAGCAAAGGCCTTCATGTACCCCGGACCTAATTCATCGTAAATTTCTTTCCAATTGTCATTCAGCACTTTGTTGATGTTGTCTCCAAGTTGTTTGTTACCATCGAAGAGATTATCAAATTGATATACAGCATGTTCACAATTCAGTGCCAGATCGGAATTCTTACCCTTCAAGAATTTCTGATTGTTTTTAGTGTAGGTTTCCAAGTCAATCGTGAATTTTGCATGTAGGCGTTCTGGAATGAAAAGAAAAATACATAATCTAAAATTTTTTTCTCTTCTACATTGTGTTCATAGCATGAATAATGAATTCATTAAATATATTAGGTGGGAACTTCATTTGTCTACCTGATACAAATCGAAACTTTCCCCAAGAATTATAGTTAATGTTCATATTTAGCGATTCTTTGATTTTTCATTTACTATAGCTCCAAAGAAAGTAATAGAATTCACAAAATGATTAACAGAAACTAGCATCACTTAAATGACTTCCTGATAGATGTTTAAATCTTTCTAGTCAAACAGGTCGCGAATATTTATATATATATATATATATATATATATATATATATATATATATATATATATATATATATATATATATATATATATATATATATATATATATATATATATATATATATATATATATATAATATATATATATATATATATAAATCCCTGGCTCTACTGGCTAATGAAGTTGCGACGTGTTCACTCAACCTTGAAGAGGGGAATTTGGGAAAGTTATGACTTTCATGACGGAAAGTCAACATATTGATGAAATCGATTCTTGAAAGACAAGTGGCCCCTTATTGCTAAAAATGGACGAATAAGTATGTATCTACCCGTATATATATATATATATATATATATATATATATATATATATATATATATATATATATATATATATATATATATATATATATATATATATATATATATATATATATATATATATATATATATATATATATATATATATATATATATATATATATATATATATATATATATATATATATATTATATATATATATATATATATATATATATATATATATATAAAGAAAAATTTTTGGAAGTGACATATCGTTGGAAAGCCCATCTGATGGGCTTCCAGAATTTGTTAAATTCAAAGAAGGCTATATGAAAAATAAAAGTTGTTATTAAAATCTAAAAAACAAAAGACGGTAGAGGGTTCAAAATGTCATAAATCCAATCATAACCAAAAAGTGCCTCTACAATGTACAAGTTTCCACCAACACAAAACAACGATATTTGATTTATGAAGGAAAAACAATATCGTCAATATTTTGTTTTTTTTTAAATCTCGAAAACGAATGAATATAGATTTGAAAGGAGGTATAAAATCAGACAGGAATTGTCCAAAATATTTCTCATTGAACCCTTTTTTTCTATTTCCTATATTAACCGAGATAGCTATGTTGGGAGACATGGTATATGTATATGTATATATATATATATATATATATATATATATATATATATATATATATATATATATATATATATATATATATATATCTTTTCTGAGCAATAAAAAGCCTTTCGAGTTAAAAAACCGACTTGTAAATAAAATTGGTTCTCAAAGTTAAATATCCTGATATTGCTCATCAAAGATAAAGAAGAAATAGCTAAGGCAATATTCCAATTAACAATACCTATTTGTTTCATCAACAGATTACTCAAAATATTTCGCTAACCGTATTTACCTAATCTTATCATGCATGCTCCTTTTCCATAAACATCCATTACCATTAGTTTGCCTTTAACATCATAGGTGGCGTTCAGCTCCACCATGGGAGCTTCCAATTCCATAACCAATTTTCCCATTTTCAAATCCAGACTGAAATAAATTTAATATTTTTGTTGTTACTTATGAACCTATTTGTCATGGACTCACCTAACATCATTTACTTTTGTGGTGGAAAGACCATAGATTTTTGAGTTTTCGTAGTTTTGTACTAATTTAACAATACTACCAGCACCAATTGACATTTTGGGTATCAAAAGAGGGTCCAAAGATGGTACTCCAAGTGCCTTGATACCTGAAATTTCGAATAATATTTTTTTAATTAAGGGACAAATAAAAGTTCCTCTTCGAAAATATTAGAAAGTTTGATTTTCACAAATGTTTTCAAACTCACCATCCTTAAATTTCGGGAGCGCATCCTGTATAGCATCTTTTAGGCATGAGGTATCTTTAGAACTGCATCGCTTGAGATTCGATGCTGAAATACACATTTTTTCATCAATTTTGACATATACAATTTATTTAATCATATCATGTAGGAAAATGAAAAATTCAATCTATAACTAAAGTTGTATTCCTATCAGTATTTTAGCAGGTTTTCACTTTGAAAAACTGCTTATTAAAATGGGTGCGATTAGCAAAGTTGGCCCTAGGACCAAGACAGTTTTTCGTTTCATGACTTTTTATGATGCTTGGCACCAAAAACTCAATTTCATATATCTCTATATATATATATATATATATATATATATATATATATATATATATATATATATATATATATATTTTTTTTTTATTTTTTTTTCTCCGATCGTGGGGAAAGTGACACTATTTTGACCTGTTTTCTATGCGCAAAGCTCAACATTCCAGAATAGTGGTCAGTTGCTAAGCAATTAGAAAATAACAGTGCGGTAATATTCTTACCGCACTGCTGTAGCGTGCGGTAATGTAACAAATGGATTATTACATCGAAATGAAACAAAGTATGGTTTTGATTTTTATAATTGTTGTTAATATTTACATTTTTTGTATACTGTAGCTTGACATTTTAAAACTGGTCTCAGTTTTAGGTATTAGGCAATAATATTATTTTCAACAGACAAAGTTGATCGAAGCATGGAATAATGTGCCCACAACGTCGAAGATTTCATTGTTTTAGCCAATTCAGCAACATACGCCATCAGTACATTCCCAGAAAAGAATACACTGTTGTTTTTTCTACAAAAATTCATGAAGCGTTGGTACGCAAGTTCATACTTCTCTCTGGATTTCGCCGGAAGTAAATTAAGTGAAGCCACGTTCGCGGCTTCTACTAGTTCAGGAGCCGTGCAAGACAACAAATAATCACTATCAGTGTTCATGTTTACTAATTCTTTTTTAATTCCTTATAAAATACAACGAATCAAACAAAACCGGCTTTAAAATTATTTTACTTTTGTCATAACAGAGTAATTTCCATGATTACCACTTCTATATTTCAATATGAACATAGAGAAACCTATTTAAACTTACTTGATTAAATCTTGGATGAAATATTTTTTAATTAATTTTTTAAATGTAAATTAACGATCGAAGAAAAAATAGTATGTATAATTCGTGGGAAAAGCATATTCCCAAACTCCTGTGTTACCAGACTCGTCGCTACGCTCCTCGTCTGGTAATTATCACAGTCGTTTGGGAATATTATGCTTTTCCCACTAATTATACAACATACTAATATATATATATATATATATATATATATATATATATATATATATATATATATATATATATATATATATATGTGTGTTCGTATGTTTGTATGTGCTTATGTATTTTAGCGTTCTTTACACGATAACGGGCGCAATTTTGAAGAAATAGGGCTGAAAGTTTGTAAATAGGTAGTTTCGCATGATATCTTGGACAGGATTGTTTTTGGTTCGAATTGGTTGAGGGGTTAACTCCCCTGGAGGGAAAACAAATCTTTTTCACACGACAGAAGGCTCAATTTTGTAGCAATGGGGTTAAAAGTTTGTATCTAGGTAGTTTTGTATGATATCTTGAATGAGATTGGTTTTGGTTCGAATTGGTTGGGGGGTTGACCCCCTGCGGGAAGAAATAAATCTTGTTTACATGATAAAGGTCGCAATTTTGGAGTAATTGGGTTAAAAGTTCGTAGGTAGGCAGTTTTGAAAGATATCTTGGATGTGATTGGTTTTGGTTCGAATTGGGGTGGGGGGGGGGGGTTGACCCCCCTGGGGGAAGAAATAAATCTTGTTCACGTGATAAAGAGCGTAAGTTTGGAGAAATAGGATTGAAAGTTTGTGAGTTGGTAGTTTCGTATGGTAT
Source organism: Cynegetis impunctata (assembly GCA_030704885.1). Classification (NCBI taxonomy): domain Eukaryota; kingdom Metazoa; phylum Arthropoda; class Insecta; order Coleoptera; family Coccinellidae; genus Cynegetis; species Cynegetis impunctata. Next base: position 223,896 of record JARQZK010003633.1, read on the forward strand.
ATTGAATGGGATAGGTTTTAATGATAATTGTTTTGGGGGTTGACCCCCCAGGGAAATAGATCTTGTTTATACGATGGAAGGCGCAATTTGGTACCATAGGGTTGCACTTTTGTTGGTAGGTAGTTTCGTACGATATGTTGGATGGTATTTATTTCTATATGAATTGGTTGTAGGGTTGACCCCCCGGAGGAGGAAATGAATCTGGTTTACACGATAAAGGGCGCAATTTTATAGAAATAGGGCTGAAAGTTTGTAAGTACGTAGTTCCGTATGATACCTTGGATGTGATTGGTTTTGGTACGAATTGGTTGGGCGGTTGATCCCCCGGGGAGGAAATAAATATTGTTCACACATTAGAGGACGCATTTTTTTTGAATTTGGAAAAAAATGATAATTTAATGAATATAATTTTTAAACTGGATATGTTATAGAAACCTGCTCTTCTAATGCTGCTCGCTGCGATAGAGTTTTTTCGAAATTAATTTTATAAGTTTTATCCATATTTGGATAACATTTGTCGTTTGTATATCATATGAATATTATATAAAATTGCCAATTTTAAAACATTGTTGGATAAAAACAATTTATACGTTTATTAGAAAAACAAAAAATGGCAGCTTTCAATAGTATGGGTTCATCGTTTAGTGGATATTCAGCTTTCAAACATTAATTATAACATCTTGAAAAATATAATTAAACAAATGGCCGTAAATAATAATTATAACCCCATAATAATAGATAATATGGTAGATGAAAAAACTTTCACAAATGCGATTAGCCAGGTGTACCTCCTCACCAGAGATAATATCAAATCTAACAGCCTCACTTACATCGGAAATTCAATACAAAAATCAAATCACTTTTATCTAAACACAACATTGGTTACCTTCCGTACTGGAAAGAACTTAGGAAATCATATAAAAATAATGAATCAAAGTTTCACAAAAACAATAAATCAGGAGTGTTTAAAATTAATTGTGGTGATTGTGATAAGTTTTACATTGGTAGAAATTTCAGAAGTTTTCAAACTAGAATTTCAGAACACAAACGTAGCTTTGTTAAACAAAAGTCGGATTCACATTATGCAAACCATTTAATCCAAGAGAATTACACAATGAATTTTGACGTCAAAATAATAAATGCTGAGAGTATGGGAATGAAACTCAATTTTCTAGAATCATTACAGATAAATACACACAAACATTCATGTCTCCTATTGAATATCTAAATTGATCATATTACACGACCTCTTCTGAATCTTTTCAAAATTAAGGAATTACCTGACTAGCAGTTCAAAATTTATTTTGCCTCTTCTACTAATTATTTGTTACCATCCTTTTATTTACCTTATTTGTCATTTATTCATTTCTTGGATTTGATATAAGGGAGAAATGTATTCAGTTTGCTAACTGACGTTGAAATCTCGCACATCACTGGGTGAAACATCATAAAGAATAAAGTATAAACTTTAAAATAAAAAACACTTGGCTTATGTTTCACTATATGAAAATATTGCGATACTTTATTTAGCAGTAACGAATAGTCGACATGTTTCGAGTTATGAAATCATTATCAAGACTGACTACAGGAAAGTATTATATCTTATTTTATAAAACAGACAAAAGCAAAAGTGATACCTGAAAATCAATTTGTTTGTTTACAAGGGGTAATTGACCATTATGGGTGGAACTTATTTCGAGAATTTCAAGAAGGTCAAGGCGCTTTCCTTTGTTACCTGAATGTAACAATTGTTGAAATCCAGGAAATGATTAAATTTTATACAATGTTCGGAGAAGCCAGTGGTATTTTTATTTTGTAAAATTGACTTTTTATGTTCTTCAACATAAATGTTTATATTCCTTCCTGTTTGTCCAATATAGAAAGCAGGACATTCGTCGCAAAATATTTTGTAAACACCACTGTTTCCTACATTGTTAGATTTTTCTTTACTATTGACCAAGAATGACTTCAAGTTTCTTTTATTTGTACAAATTGTTTTAACGTTATTCTTCGATAGTCTGTTACAAATTTTGCTACTCAAATTGGCACATTTGTAACAGACTATCAGAAAAATAACGTTAAAACAATTTGTACAAATAGAAGAAACTTGAAGTCATTATTGGTCAATAATAAAGAAAAATCTAACATCGGAGAAAACAGTGGTGTTTACAAAATATTTTTGGACGAATGTCCTGCTTTCTATATTGGACAAACAGGAAGGAATATAAACATTCATGTTGAAGAACATAAAAAATCAATTTTGCAAAATAAAATTACCACTGGCTTCTCCGAACATTGTATAAAATTCAATCATTTCCTGGATTTCAACAAAACCCAATTGTTACATTCAGGTAACGAAGGAAAGCGCTTTGACCTTCTTGAAATTCTAGAAATAAGTTCCACCCATAATGGTCAATTACCTCTTGTAAACGAACAAATTGATTTTCAGGTATCCTTTGATTTTCTCTGTTATATAAAATAAGATATAATACTCTCCTGTAGTCAGTCTTGATAATGAGTTCCTAACTCGAAACATGTCGACTATTCGTTACTGCTAAATACAGTATCTAAATATTTTTATATAGTGAAACATAAGTGAAGTGTTTTTTATTTTAAAGTTTATACTTTATTATTCACTTTGCATCTAGCATCTGAAGAAGGTGTAATTTCACCGAAACGTGCGTTATACGTTCTGATAAACCTGTGAATTGTTTTCATTAACCATTATTTTAAAATGTTTATTAATTTACATCATGTATCGGCCCAGTTAACCCTTTCCGGCCCAAATTATTTTTTTGTGGAAAAAATATTATGTATGGTTTGATAATGGTTTATTAGAGATACACGAGGAAAATGAAACAAATTTCAAGATAAAAAAACACAAGGATTATCCTGCAGGATGTGGTCACTCCACATTACCAGTTGGAACATATAACCAAACTATATAACCTATTTTGCGTAATATATCATGAAACAGTTTTTGTCATGTTTCAAACACAATTCTACTTTGCACGCTGAACATTTCTTACAAATCATAGAACTCATCTGCATGAAGATTTTCCAAATATTCAGTTATTGGGTTCCCAACCCTCCCGGATTGCCCGGATGACTCCGGTAATAATGGTCAACCTCCCGACTTCCCGGGGTGACTACTTTCCCCAGTTTTTTTAAAATTATACGGAACCGCGCTCTACTAATCAAACTTCGTTTTTTAATGCTGATGATATTTGTGGTAAAAAACTGTCAAATATTAGAAGCAGAGTATTTAAAAATAAATAAATGATTGACATTTTCTTCGACCCCCTCCCTACTAAACTCCTCAAAAAAATCTCCCGGGTTGGTCCTTTCGAAATTTGGCAACCCTATTCAGTAGGTAGGTCCTCCAAACTTGCTTCCTCAGAACTAAAATAAGATAACACGATTACGTAAGTGCCCAGTGGTCACTTCAGGAGACCCCAACAAAATTAGTAATTTCGAAAGAAAGGAAACATTTACGTTTAATATATTCATCAAAATGCATAAGTAAGATATAAGTAAATAACTTTGGAGCCATTTTTCCATCATTCATAAATAAAAATAACAAATTTACACAGTTTTAGCAGATCCTCTAAGTAGTGTCCAACTATAGTAAACAAATGCACGCTATACGCTCTTCGACTTATTTCGGTCTGTCTTTGATGAACACGTCAAATTTTGCTATGTTAGACAATCCACAAAACACACTGGTATACAGAAATAGCCTACGAGAAGTTTTACTCATGACTAACAAACTGTGGTCTTCCTAGCTAACCAGTTGCCCTGAAAGGGTTAATCCTAAAATTACCAAATCAATTTCTACGATGATGCCTGAGTCAATGAAAATAGTGGAGTAAGAAATTTGTCACAATACTTACGTAATTTTGTTGCTAATGTACATGAAATCAACGAAAATAATACAAATAATTTCACTGAGAACTTCATATTGCTTTGATTGGGTGTCCACACTAATCTGTGATTTTATCTACTATATGATCGTACTATAAGTACGAAATTTTTTCAGGGACGACTTCAATGAAATACTTGTTTTTTCGTACGTTCTATTGAGTTGGAACTATCAATTATCTGTAGTTAGTTGTAATTATTTAGTAAATGTTTTTTTTTTACAAAAAATATCGAAGTTCATGTCACTCAGAAATAATTATATTGAAATAAATAGTTTCACTCGGTCAAAATGTTTCTCGACCAAAACAGATTTTCTCGAAACTTCGTAGAATTACCAGTCACAGTAACTAGTTTTGTATGAAGGATTGAAGTCCTATAGACGAGGTTTTTTATATTCGATTGGTGGTAATATTAAAATATTAATTTACCACCTCATCATTAGGATCATTTAATTCAGCGAATGAAAATGTTGTGGTTGCTAAGATATTTTTATTTTTCACTTGTATATTATTTGTTGATTCTTCCTTAGATACGGTTGATATAAATACACTCATTATGCCCTAGGGCGTAATGAGCGGGCATAATGGATCATAACGCCCGCTAATTGTACGAGGAGAAATGAAGCAACTTCCATTGATTAAATACTTCATAATCCTTGTCGTATACGACTCTGGATTTCTCCGGCAATGAATTATTCGCAGCTTTGGCTGCATTCTCTATGATATTCTTGGGTAAATTTATTTTCATTTCCATTATTTCTATAAGACTACACAAAGAAAGCAGCAATGACATTCACTAAATATGATGACAAACATATTCACAAACGTCAAAATATCAACAAATGACATGCCTACGATGAGAAGGAAAATGGAAAGTACAGGAGCAATGAATCGATTTTAAAAGCGATTTTTCATTATAATATAATAATGTTTTCGTGGAAAATAAAATCTTGTATGCACCACGTGCGTTACTTGATCCTAACGCCCATCGGGCAACATTCATCCCTCGGACAAAAGGCCCTCGGGCCGAATGTTAACCTCCGGGAGTTTGGATCTATATAACGCACTTGGTACATGAATAACTATTATATAATTTAAAAAATATGTCTTGTATCTTCTGAGACAAATGTAACATCACTTTGTTTATAATGACCTTTTAAAACCCATGTTTCTATGTTCAAAATCTTTAAAAAAACGTGTGATCAGCATATATATTCCCAATTTGGAATATTTTCTAAATGGGAATTTTGCCGGAAATATTTTTCCAAGGTTTGTCAGGAAATTCGCATGCAACAGCTTAGTTTTTTAAGCTTTCAAATTATGTTAGATGTGAAACACGGTTATTTGGCCATAGTTAAAAACTGCAACCTACTGTAAAAAATACGAAGAAGATGTGTTGTAATTAGAAAGATTTCTTATATCAACAATAAGATGGCCGATGTTACATACACATACCAAACCTATTAGTTATTTATGTACCAAGTGCGTTGTATAGATCCTGACGCCTATCGGGCATCGGGCCATAGGACCTCCGGGCCGAATGTTGCCCGATTGGCGTTAGGATCTAGTAACGCACGTGGTGCATACAAGATTTTATTTTTCACGAAAAAATTATTTTATTATAATGAGAAATCGATTTTTAAATCGGTTCATTGCTCCTGTACTTGCCATTTTTCTTCTCATAGTAGGCACGTCATTTGTTGATATTTTGACGTTTGTGAATATTTTTGTCATCATATTTAGTGAATGTCATTGCTGCTTCTTTTGTGTAGTCTTATAGAAATAATGGAAATGAAAATGAATTTACCCAAGAATATCTTAGAAAATACAGCCAAAGCTGCGAATAATTCATTGCCGGAGAAATCCAGGGTCGTATACGACAAGGATTATGAAGTATTTGATCATGGGGTTAATTCACCGATTAACCAACGCCACTGAATTCCGAATCGGAATACCGTGATTCCACGCTTCACTTTGTTCCATCTATGACTATTGACCTGCGTGTTACGATAAATCAAGACAGCGTCGAATTAACAGGTAGAAGATCGTTCTCTTTTAACTAATGGTTGTCGAAGAGACAAGTGCATTAATTGTTAAGATTATAATCAATATCTATTAGAAGAATATTGCATTAAAGTTAATTAAAATTTATTAAGTATCTGTGGCGTCTGATAAGACGGTAAGTTATGAGAAGAATTATATCTATTTCGTAATGATGCATTATCTTGAAAATCTGAATGGATTCCGTATTTCATCTTTCCGCCATTTCATTTCATTTTTTTCATTCACCTATATAAAATTATTTATCTTTCTATATTGAAATAATCATCTCACATTTCCTAATTTAAAATATTTCTAATTCATTTGCTTGTTTAATTCTCTCAATTTAACCCAAGATTTTTGTAGGTTAGCGATGGTAAATTTCACGTGGTCATACCTTATGTTCAGTTTAATGTTGGAACATATGCTGTCTTTCTTAGCATTTTTGCTTGAGACAAATCTAAATGTTAATTTGAACTGGCCATCGATACCCTACAGATATTCTTGGAGCCTATTTAGTTTGAGATTGTATGTTGATTTGCCCCGAATTATTTTAGCCACTTGGTCTGGAGTTAAAAGACACGTTGTCAGGAGCTAAAATTTACGTTGCCTGGAGTTCAAAAGAAAAACCACTTTACCTTACCTGGAGCTAATATCCACGTTATCGGAAGTGTGAATCCACCTTATCTGGAGCTACCAAGAAATCAAGAGTACAATCCACCTCAAGTAGAAAATCACAAGTCAATGGAAGTCTCACTTTATGTAAAGGAAGACAGTAAATACCTACTTTTTACTCGTGTTATTATTACTGAGAAAAACCTAGAACCATCAAATGTTAACCAATCTCCCTGCTAGCCAGGGCATAAATATCCTATTTAAAAAGGAGGTTGGTTACAATCAATGTAAGTTGCTTCAGTTGTCCTCATACAATGAGGGGGCGTTATGATCCCTAATGCCCGCTCAGAACGCCCTAGGGCATAATGAGTGTATTTATAGCAATCGTACTAATACACAAGTTGAAAATAAAAAAGTATTAAATACCTTTCAGAAGAAAGGAACAATTTTTCGAAAACTAGTTCGCAGTCTGAAGAAAAAGTGTTATCTTGTCGCCTTTAGAGAAAAAAGACGTAGCGCAAACGAGTTTTCAGTCCTGAAGAGAACAAATAATGAAATTCCCGGTTTATTTTTTAAAATGAGTTTGAATCAGAAGCTTTATTTGTTTTTCCTATTTTACATATTTTGGGTATTTACCGTATGCGCGTATCCATTTGTCCGTGTCCATCAGTTTTTATAAGTTACATACACATCCCAAACCTATAGACTTTTTTGAACTTGGTTTAGTTCTATTTTTTTTTTGATAATGAATTTAACGTTTATTTAATGATCTTACTATCAAAGTTAGTAATATAAATCTAACTAGATTTGAATCTTTTTGTCCTTCTTGCAGCTATAGAATAACTAAATCTGTTGACTAACAAAAAGTTTTTTTATCGCACTTTTCACACATTACACTACAACTCTATTCATATAAATAGGGTTTTTCGCATGAAAAAACTCCCATTTTGGTAACCTTGTTGGGAATATTTTCAAGAAATATTCCCTAAAAACAAATTTCCGGGAATTTACCATCACTAACCTGCATACCTGCTGGTCGTATTTCAATTCCATTTTACGTTTTTCTCACATCTAAATTCGTAACCGTCTACGTCAAATTCATGAATGTCAAATCAATTTAATTTCTTCAAAAGTTTTCAGAAAGTCACTAATTTCATGACGAAACTTTGTGTTTAATGAACTCGATTCTCTAACAAAAATGGCCTGTTATTGCTAAGAAAAGAACAGAAAAGTAAATGAAACAACAAGACATCAAGAATAATTTAAAATATATATATATATATATATATATATATATATATATATATATATATATATATATATATATATATATATATATATATATATAATAATAGGCTTGCCATACGTTCCGATTTGACCGGGACAGTCCCGGTATTTTGCTCTTGTCCCGGTGTCCCGCCCGGTTTTATCGATGTCCCGGAAAACGGGTAAGATGTGAAATGTAGTGAATAATATCTGTAAGTAGTTTTATTATAACAACAAGCCTATGGGAAGGGTGAGCGCTACCTAGAGGAGAGGTGTACACTATCACTTTCTGGGCAGAGAGTCATGAGGGCTTTGTTTTGAAAGCAAAGATTAACATTGTCAATTTATCAATTAATTGTTATTTTATTTTGACAAAAAAAGTTTTTTATAGTTGTGTTTGTAGTTTGACAAGAAGAATTAGTTTTAAAAGAAATAATAAGACTAATGCCCGATTTCACCAACTAATTCCTAAAGTTAGGCAATACTTAAATCGGATTTAGGAATTCCTAAGTGCAACTTGTATTTCACCACGCGTTAAGTAATGCCTAAGGATGATATCAAATACCTAACGTTAGGTCTGCATAGAGTATTTAGGAAATGCTTAGCCTCAAATTGATATAATAAAATTATTATATTTCTATCATTTTTTCTCTTCTTACTATCCTTTCTCAAATTTACAGTCTAGTATTAAATAGTGGTACCAATTATATGTTGGTACAAAACTTTCCAAATCAAGTTTTTAACAAGGTATTTCTTAACTAAGAATTTCTTAGGATGGTGAAATCCGATTTAGGTAAGTATCGGATTTAGGTATTTCCTATCGTAGGAATTACTTAGTTAGGAACTTCCTTACATTTTGTTGGTGAAATCGGGCATGTTATTGTTCCCCCATATACAGATCGCGTTCCTTCCCGGTGGGACACCCTGTATATATATATATATATATATATATATATATATATATATATATATATATATATATATATATATATATATATATATATATATATATATATATATATATAAATATATATATAAATATATATTTATATATATATATATATATATATATATATATATATATACTCAACTCAAAAATTCTATTTTATCTGTTAATGAAAACTCTCGATATTGGTGAAATCTTGCATAATTAAATCATTTATTTGCATATTTATGTTATTCTATATCTTAATTTTGTTTCTATTGAATATATAAGAAAATATATATTATATTTGGGTAAAGAAAAGTGATTGAACTTCCAAATTGAATTATTTATTCAAAAATAAGACACCTCATTTGTCACCTACATAAAATACAACATGTAAACAAACAAATATTTTTTTAAATTAAACATGAAAAATATATAAAAAATACAATTGCTCAAAATAATTAGAATATAACCATTTTAATTTTTCTCAAAATCTGGGGTATTCTAGAAATTTTAATTTCAATCGAGAAATAGTTCTTTCATTGGAATTTTCGAAAATAACTTATTTACATAATCCGTAAGAGTGGAACCAATAGCAACGGCGTATGATGGAAGTAAATCATCCAATATTTCTTTCCAGTTGTCATTTATTACTTTATTGATATTGTCTCCCAGCATCTTGTTGCCGTCAAAAAGGTTGTCATAATGATATACAGCATGTTGACACTCAAACAATAAATCGGTTTTAGCTACTTTCAAATACTTGTAATTTTTTTTTGTATTAATTTCCAAGTCCAAAATATATTTCACCTTGATATGCTCTGAAATAAATCATATTCTTACTATTTGCTAGATAAATTGTATGATAAATTTTTATCTGTACAGGGCAGTGCCGGATTAACGTTTTTGGGGCCTATTAGCGAACGTAGATAAGCGATACGCCCCCTACCGGTGTCGAATATCACTAACGTATTGGCCATAGATTGCTTTGTTTACATCTATTCACGTGTATTTTATATGAGAAGTTGTTGACTTTTAATTGTGTTTAGTTTTGTTTGGGATCGTTTACAAATGTTCAGAAGAGATGAATCACTATTGTTGTGTATCCTATTGTTCATCTTGGGCAAAAGAAAAACCCGAATATAGCTTACATACCTTTCCGAAAGCTAGACAATTCAAAGTTGTATTCCAAACAAAGTTGGGAAACGAGGAAATGATGGACAGAAGAAATATGTGGATTCATAACTTGAAGATTGAAAAAAAGTGTCTGAAATATATGAGAGTTGTTCTTTACAGTTTACTGAGAATAATTATTTTCCCTGCAGTAAGTTTGCGGATTTTTCCATATAGAATTGTACCAACTGATGATGTGCAATTTACAGCTAACCGAAAACATAGGGTTTTTGAAGTCCAATGATATTCTAACGAAAAATCTTCTACTTTTATAGGAATCTGAACCTGGGCCATCATCCAGAGATTCTAGATAATTGCATTTTCATTCATGTAACAACCACAGATACTATAACAATAATAAATAATGTTTATTTGCACAACCAAAATACCAGTTTATCATAACATCAAGAATATGAAATAAAACTTGACTTTATAGCTAGGTAAAAACTAAAATATTTCATTATATAACCAGGGAAACAGAGATTCTATCAAAAGAACAGACTCTCAGAAGTCCACCGTACTTTTAGGAGAGCTGTTATACGTCAGGAAAATTCAAAAAATATAATAACTGATTACGTTCAAACCATTCAAGCAGAGTATTTATGTTAATTCTTCTTTTATTTCATTTTGTTTCTTTCAGTTTTGTTGGTAAGAACTTAGTTTTGTCTATTATACTCAAAACCTCTTCAGTTGGTAATGAAACTAGACAATTCAGAGATGTTTTCTTGAAACTTTTGAAAGTTTTTTTACTTTTTAAATAAATGGGTGTTCTATCAAACAGCTTTTTCAGGATGTATACATAGTTCCTCTAACAAATTAATTTATTCGTCTTCTCCTTTATTTTATATAAAACTCAGTGTGAATTTCAACTTGATATTAGCCGTTCCGGCGCTACGATCTTAATTTCAGACGCCAATAGGCTGATAAGTGGTGAGGACCTCGTTGAGGGGACGAAAATCCCCAATTTTCAAGATTCTATATCATGTGATTTTCATACTTTAGTAGGAATTGCAGGTTATAGATTATTAAATTGTGTCCAGATTTCGTTAAATTGTGTGGTATATGGGTTATTTTTAAAAATTGAGGCTTGCTGTTTTCGGGACACGTTGTTACATTTTTTAAATGAAAGAAACATCGAACAGAATTTTCATAATCCTATTCGTTTTTGAGTTTACAAATACTGTATTTCAAAGTGCTTTTTAGATAATTTTAGAAGTTCAGTGGAGTATACTCCTGAGAATTGATAATTTTTGACGGAGACATAAACTTGTTTTATTTTAAATTTGACACCCTGTATATTTTACAGGGAGGTCGAGCTTGATGTGGGCTTCACAAGAATATATAATATCCTGTAGTTTTATGCTACACAATTTTAATAAGTAGGCATTGAAAAACAATGAACAAACATCATTAATTTTCAACCGTCAAAATAATCTGACTTATATTTATATATATATATATATATATATATATATATATATATATATATATATATATATATATATATATATATCTATATCTATATATATGTATATATATATATATATTAATACATATATATATATATATATATATATATATATATATGTATATATATATATATATATATATATATATATATATGTATATATATATATATATAATATATAAGTTGAGGATATATTCGAGGTTTAAATTTCTATAAAATGCAGTTTTTGTCTTTCTAACAATTGTTGAGATAGAGAAGGATTTGAAAATCGCCTTGTAGCTTGAAAACAATTAGGAAGCAACCACTATCTTATTACACTACATAAGGCTTAGTTAATCAAATTTGGAGTTGTAAACCTCTGCAAAAGACAAAGAGGTTTCCTCATTCAAAATTAAAATAATATAATCTAGTTTTTCACGCTTTCAGAGATCGAAATTTAAATTAAATCCAGTCAAGAAAAACTGTTCGATGAGCTCTTCTTTTTAAACTTTTTCTGAAATAATAGATTCGTAAAAAAGTAGAATCATTTTATACCATAGTTTAAGGTAAAAACCAGAATATTGCGAAGTCCTTCACGGTATATGTAATATTTTCAATAACTGGTTCTATTGAGAGTAATTATATAAAAAACGTTAGAATGTGATTAAATAAAAACAATAATTAAGGAATACTATGTTTTTGAGTTATGAAAATATACATATTATTGATAATTATTATAAAAATAACACATAATATGTTTTGCGATTCAATATTATCTAATCGTCTCCAAATGGCTTTGAACTTTCATTACTAATTTTGATGTAAATTCAATACTTTTTTGTATGAACAATATTTAAAAATTTATTTTCTTCAGCTGTTTATTCCTGATTATCATAACATGAAGAAATAGAAGATTATATGTGAAAAGTATTGTAAATTATTCACTTCAAAATCATGCGTAATCTATAATAAATAAAAAAATTCAATATTAATATAAAATTCTCAAAAAAAAACTGTGTAAAACTATGAATTTGAAAACGGAAATAATACATCTTAAAAATGGCGTTAAATTTTGAAATTTCAAAAAGATGCTTGAATATGGACGTGAATAAAATGGAATTAATTAATACTAATTCGAATTAGAAGAAAATGCAAAATAATCAAATGATCAAAAAAAGCTACTTATAAATGAAAATGAGTGAATGAAATGTTTTCCAGAATTTGTAAATAGTTACGAACTATATAGTCGATAAATCGAATCTATCGGCCTTCTGAATCAATACTTTGGATATTAGTTATAAGCTTTATACAAATGCTAACACGATAGTAAGTTTTTGCTCCAAAATATTTTCAGTTTTGATCATTGAAAAATATTTTATTTTAAGTTATTATTTCTATATTGACGAGTCCTCAATAAGTCCGAAAAAGCTGTCTATTATTTCTATATTTTATGAAATTTTGTTTACCCAGACTAGTGTAACAATCTCCTTTTCCTTGAACATCCAGCATAAGTACTTTCCCATTGACTGCATAACTTGAGTTCCAGTGGATCTCAGGTACATTTGCATTAGCAATAACTTTTTTCTTATCTAAATCAAACCTGAAAAGATCAATCAGTTTCGTTCATACAAATTCATCAATCACTTACAAAAGATCGGTTAATTTGATACTAGATATACCAAAGAGATGCATGTTCTCGTAGTTGTGAACTAACTGAACTTTTTTACCTTCTCCAATAGTCAGTTTGGGAATTACCAACGGATCCAAAGAAGGTAATGCAATGTCCGGAAAACCTAGAAATTAAATTATCGAGGATACAGATATATATATATATATATATATATATATATATATATCTATATATATATATATATATATATATATATATATATATATATATATATATATATATATATATATATATATATATATATATATATATATATATATATATATATATATATATATATATATATATATATATATATATATATATATATATATATATATATATATATATATATATATATATATATATATATATATATATATATATATATATATATATATATATATAAAACAGAATTCTTCGTGTTATCGATACACGTTCGTGGCAATAACATGAAGTAACCTAGGAGATTCATTTGAAACTAATCAAACAAACCTCCTAGCGGAGCTAGTTATACGAGTTCACGAAGCATGGAAATATCCCGATATACCTTCAGATGGTAAATGTTAGAAATATTAACTTGTTTATCACAATCAACGGATATGATAGATAGTCTGTTTCGCCCTTATTTGGGGCTCATCAGTATCATCCATCCATCGAAAGTGATAACCAACCAAATATTTCAAACGTTCTTATATTTTCTAGTAACACAATGGCATATAAATCTGACACATCGCCACCAGTCGGAAACAAATAAACCACATCTTACATGTTTCATCTATCTGTAAGATGTGGTTCATTTTTTTCCGACTGGTGGCGCTGTGTTATATTTATCATTGTGTTACTAGAAGGAAAATATAAGAACGTTCGAAATATTTGGTTGGTTAACACTTTCAATGAATAATCAGATACTGATGAGCCCCAAATAAGGGCGAAACAGTATGTCTATCATTTCCGTTGATTGTGATAAACAACTTAATATTTCTAACATTTACCATCTGAAGGTATATGGGGATATTTCGATGCTTCGCGAACTCGTATAACCAGCTCCGCTAGGAGGTTTGTTTGATTAGTTTCAAATATGTGTCCTAGTTTACTTCATTATATATATATATATATATATATATATATATATATATATATATATATATATATATATATATATATATATATATATATAGTGAGTTTCAAAACATTTGCACCATATGGAAAACTTCTTTATTATAAATTCGTCAGAAAATATTAGTTCGAATTGTCAAGTTTCAATTTGTCGAATTGTTCAAATTTGAAAAATTTATGTGAACCACTCCTTCGTATATCAATTTATTATATATGTGAATACAACATTCGTATTCATAAAATTAAGCAGAGAATAATGATTCATGAGGATAATTTCATCCGCATTACTTACCATCTTTAAATAAGAGTAGCGCTTGCTGGATTGCATTTTTGATGCAAGCAGTGTCCTTCTGTTTACATCGCTTGATGGCAGAAGCTAGAAATGAAAAAAGTCGTGAGCTAATCAGAAAACAATCTTCAAACTCTAGGACATTTTTTCACTCTAAGAATCTTGAACGAAACTCCAAAGTCTAATCTCCCGTAATAGATATACAGTACAAAGGAGGCAAGTGGTACTTATCGCCCGAGCGGTAGCGAGAGCAGACAAAATAGTTCTAGAAAGGTCAGGAGCACTTGCCCCCCGAGTTGTGTATTAAATTTTTTTTCTACTCCAGTTCTCTCAAATTAGAAAAAAAGTGTTTTTGTACAAATGTCAAAAAAAGACTTTATTCACGAATCGTTATGAATACGTAATGTTTTCCATTTTTAAACTAGTGAAAAAAAGATATTTTTTCACCGTGAGAAAAAGACCATAGAATATAGAAATAATGCATTTAATGAAAATTAATAAGAAAAACAAAATTATTTATTGCATTAATAATTAATAGTAAAATTTGAACAATTATTTCCAATTTTTATTCCCGAGGACGACGATGCTGATAGTTGGTTGCCAGAAATTGTCTTGTTCTCATCAGAAATGCAGGGATTATAAGTAGATATGTCTCCGTTGAAAGTGGATTGTTGACAGTTACTCTGACATAAGATCATAGAATATATTGATAAACATACTTGACTGCATGGATTATAATTTTTATAATAAAATGACTTTTAATAAATGCTTATAATTTAAATAGTTTTTTGCCAGTTGTACAAAAAAATTGTTTTTATTTCGTGAGCGAAATCAGTATTTCATGGCGCATTCGAATGAATTTTAAGCCTCGATCTGACGATCTCGTCTAAAAATTTATATTCTTATGCACCATTGAAAAAACACTGATTTCGCACACTTAAAACAAAAATAGCTATTTTATTATATAATTTGAACAATGCAACTGACACTGACAGAACATTTGTTTGAAGGTATTGTCAGTGGACACTGGGATTTTGAATCTCTCATCCATATAGAGAACTTAACTTACCTCCCTAGGAAAGTAAAACATACTTACCGCCGACAATTTATAATGGAATACTTACCAAGTAGGGAGTAGAAAAAATTATTTACAATACAAGGGAGGCAAGTTATACTTACTATCCGAGGACGTAGATTGTGCCCTGGCAGTAGAGAGGGTTCCCCCAAATTGAAAAAAATTGTTTTAAATTATATTATTTGAGTAATTCAACTGACACTGACAAAACATGTATTTGAAAATCAGCATATCCTGTCAACTGACAATAGGATTTTTAATCTGTCACACACACAGAATATTTAACTCACTTTTTTATGAAGGTAAGTTATAAATTCTTCCCTCGAATCAATTTCATACTGGAGTACACATTGAGTAGGAAGTAGAAACTAGTATATTGTGTATCAAATGCGTGCAGTAGACTAGTGTTGCAAACTATACTTTTTCTACGACCGTAAGAATAAGCAAATTCAAAAACAAAAATGGATTGAAATTCATTACTTTTTAACGGGAACAAGTTTGACGTTTTTAAACGTCATAAGAAATTATTTCTAAAGCATAGATATGTGAATTTTTCATCTGAAAGTTACACGACAGCCTTTTGGGCATAATTCTATCGGAAGTTTTCCCAAAAAAATTGCAACCTTTTTAAAACTAGAAAATGTTAATGAGTTCACAGGACATTGTTTAAAACGTACTTCAGCGACATTATTAGCAAATACAGGTGGAGACATTCTACAGTTGAAGAGATTAGGGGGGTGGAAATCTAGTACCGTGGTTATGTGGAGAATTCTTTGCATGGACAAGTAAAAATAGCTAATATGCTATTGTCTCATGCTGAAAATCCTAGAACGTCGGCATCATCATCGAATTCTGAAACTAATAACTTTGAACAACAAGGTCTTGCTTTAACGGTCAATAGTAATCATAATTCGAATGTAACTATTAATATTTATAATTCCAAATAGTTTTTTTCTTTTTATATCAAATGAATATCGAGTTAATTCTGATTTATTTCCATGCTAGTAGGTAAATGACACAAGTAAAGCCGGTAAAGTGACATTTGCTAGCCGGGAAAGTATGAAGTATGTAATGAAGCGCTTTCCGACCGTTCTGAAGGTTAGAAAACCATCGATTACCGATCGATTGTGAGTAAAAGTGTATTAGATCTTATGGCAGCGATGCGTAAACTAAACCCCGTAAAAATAGCATTGTACTTTATGCACCGGTATTAAAACTTGAACTTCAAGCATTTCTATCGATATGCAAGCATTTCAGAAACAGGAGTAGAAAAACTATTTTCTAGAATAAATTATAGAATTTATAGAATGACTGAATAGAGTGTAAAATTGTGAAACACTTCTTCTAACTACTCACACTTCAAGTGAAATAAAATGCTGCAAAAATTTATAAAAATTCTAGAAACTTGGATTCGTTACTTCCAGACAATTTGATACTAAAACTGAGCAAATGGACTGAATATTTCAACACTTTGAATCAATAGTAATATGTAACATTAATTGGTTTGAAATTAATTTTTATGTTGCCTAAATTTTAAGGTTTCGTAGTAATTATTCGAGAACTCGTAAAAGTAATAAAATCAAAAAATGTGACTTTATACATGTTCTGAAAACTTCAAGATAATTTGAATGTAGGTAAATGACAGCACGGGTCCAAGGCGAGGGGACAAATGGGGTAACTGACCCCTCGAGATGACAAAAAACACTAGGAATAAATTACTATAGGCATTAAAATGTCTATGATCCCAAAAAATCTGCACTAGATCCGAAACTAGTAAGTTAAGACAAAATACTTACGCAATTTTTCTGCAAGGATGCAAGCCAAACAAGAAACTAGTAAGAATAAGAGCAATAACTTCATTTTCTTCAAATCGATTCGTTCTAATAGAAAATGGCTCAGTTTCCCTTATAAATATTATCAGATGCTGAGTAACCTTGTAGATTCGGAATTATTAGAACTTTTTTTTCGGAGAAACTAGTTTCATGATGATCATATTGAATATAAAAATATTGAAATTATAAATTGTTTACTGTATCAATAAAACTTTCCGGTTAGTACAAAAACATGGAAATTAATTTTTCCAAGGTTACTCTCGATGATTTTGTCAACAGTATTTCGTCTCCATTTAACGAATATTGTTGAAAAATTTGTTTCATATATACATATATATATATATATATATATATATATATATATATATATATATATATATATATATATATATATATATATATATATATATATATATATATTCAGCAACACAAAATCTCCATTCACAATCGAACGGTGAATTATAGAAATTGTCAAGTCACCCCGACTCAAAATCTGCATACAGCTGTTTCGATCTTATTAAATCTCATCAGTACAGCTTATTTGACTCGGAGTGAATTAACAAATTTTTAATTGTTCCCCAATACAAATCGTGGTCAGTAGCACTGTCTGCATAACAATTCAGAGCGCCATCCCACCAAAGATATTGGAAAACAACAATTCATCGCTTAGACTGAAAATGCAGAAATTTGTTGCTTAAACACGTACCTCCTGATATGAAGATCCGATTCACTCTGAGTCAAATAAGCTGCACTGATGAGATCTAATAAGATCGAAACAGCTGTATGCAGATTTTGAGTAGGGGTGACTTGACAATTTCTATAATTCACCGTTCGATTGTGAATGCAGATTTTGTGTTGCTGAATACGTATAACCAGCTTCCTTGGAAAGTTGTTTGATAATTTTTTAAATTATTAAGGAATTTTCCTTGTTCACTTTATGTAATATGAAATTGACCATGGTGGACAAGTATGTTTTTCATGATTTGATTTATATATATATATATATATATACAGGGTGAGTCATTGATATGGGAAAGCTTGATTGCACCTACACCGTTGATGATATCGAAACGAAGCAAACGGTACTGCGAATGGGAGGTCAGAGTGCAGTTTGTAAAATTATTTTGCCCTTTACAGGGTGTACCATTTTTGCGGAGAAAATTTTGAGATACTTTTTTCAGGGGGCACTCTATATATTTTTACACATATTTGAATTTGTCCTCTGTTAAGATTTATAAATCCATTAAGTTTTTACGAATAGCTTTAGCCGTTCAGAAGTAAATATAATTTTTTCTGAAAATCAATGCGCTTGGAGGCATTTTTTAAAAAATCGCAGGGCACTTGGTTTTTTGAATATCAAGTTGTTATTTGGGCTAAATATCTTGATTTTTTCAAATAGCACTCTATTTATTTGATTACTTAGTCGCATGGCACATGTCATTCTTCATCTTTTCTATTTCTAATGTTTTTTTCTAAAAGTTGATGGTTTAGAAGATAATTCAATAAAAAAATCAACACATAATTTCATCTTTTAAATAAGTGAGATGAAAAACAATGAATTCTGATAACAAACCTCAACGTAACCGCTGCGGGCGTCAATTTCAAAGATTCATAAGAAATTATTGAAAAAACATTAAAAAGGCTCAGTGCGTCGGAATAAGAAACTAAATAATTATTTATTGAGGTGATACGAATCAATAGGGATAACATAATTACAAAAACTGTTCAAAATGACAACTTTCTTGTATAATACATTCATCAACTCTTCTAAAAAATGAGTTATTCACGGCTTCTAATGTGGCGACATCAATATAACGAAAAGCTTCTCTAATTCTCTCTTGCATATTTGCCCTGGCAGTGACATCAGTTTTATATACTCGATCCCCGAAGAAAAAATTCGGTTTTGTCAAGTCAGGTGACGTCGCATGCCATGGCACCGGACCCTCTCTGCCAACCCAGCGATCTTCGAATTGTTCATTCAAATAATCCCTTCACAATTCGACTATTGTGTGGAGGGGCACCATCATGCTGAAACCAAAGTCTTCTGTAGATATCTAGTGGCTAATCATCCAGGTATAATTGAAAATCATTACGGAGAAAATCATGGTACGCTCGTCCAGTTAGTGGACCATCAAAGAAATTTGGGCCAACAACTCTATGGCTCACCACACCTCCCCATCCAAGAGACCATCGATGTTGGTAGTCAAGTGCTCCAATGAAATTGGTGTTTTCGGTATAATAATAATAATAATAATGCTTTTCCAACATCTCGGCAGACCCACGCAATAAAGCCAGATATAGTCTTGCTGGACAAAGAGCTCAGAGAATTGTTTGTTGTCGAGTTTTCGTCCCCTGCCTAAAATAATGTGGTGATGAAAGAACAGAAAAGGGAAAAATACAGAGATTTCATGTTCGAGCTGAGAACGCTATACCCAGGGCATAAAGTTAGGATGGTTTTACTAATCATAGGTTGTCTAGGCGGAATGAGAGCTAACTATGTGACAGAATTGAAGATTATTCCGGCATTCAGATCTCTGGCCGATATATTGACGCGCAGAATGCAGAAAGCAGTGTCGCTCGGGTCACTTCGAGTCATCAGGTCCCATGAACTATAGAGGCCGCTTGCAGCTCATCTCTTTTGTTAAGGGACGCTTTAAGGGCAGGATGAAGAACTACTCCAAGGAATGTGTGAGAGGTTTTTTAGTGAGTAACCAGCAACATCCGGAGTCTCACATACCCTGAGAATGCGTGCGGGATACTCTCAGGGTAGTCTATAAAAGATTTTTCCTCTCACATGGACGTAAAATAATAATAATAATAATAATAAGGCCTTTATTTTCTACAGGTAAAAAAAAACCAAGTTACAGGAAACATTCTTAAATAACAAAATAAAAATCAACAGAAGCCGCTTCAAAAATATTAGTATCACAATAACTGAAAATCAACTAAAAAAAAAATAAAATGACATAGAGAAAAAAGGAAAAAAAATTACATTGATATATTAATACAATTTCATAGCTCATACTTGAGAAACGATAAGAACTCAATACCACTTATGTCTATCTATCCAGATACTCCAAAAAAACTCAACTTCTGGCTGAAAACGTATAAAAGTTCATATCACAACTATCAGAAACCTCATTGAATAATGAACACATGTATCTAATAGGCGATTGTACAAGAGAATTGGTTCTTGGACTGGCCAAGAAAAAAAGTTCATTACATCTTGAGCACCGCCTAGGCACCAGAAATTCCACCATAGCCAGAAGAGGGGGGCAGTCAATACAGCCGTATAATAAATTATATAAAAATTTCAAAGAGAATAGTTTTCTGGTGACTTCAAGCGATTTTACCTCAAACCTGTTCAATAAGTTATCCTGATCAAAACCTCTTGAAGGGTAAACACCATCCTTCCTCCACACCAGATACTTAAGGAACCTCCGCTGCACTGACTCCAAATGATACCTGTGAATATTGTAGATAGGACGCCAAATCATACAACCGAAATTTAATCTGCTCTTCACTAAAGAATTGAACAACTGAATAGAGTTCCCGTATCCTGAAAGTGATTGGCATTGCGCACAATGAAACCATAGGTTTTAAATGCAGCCGAGAGTGTAGCATTTATATAATGGAGATTGTGAGTATAAACTTTGCCGCTTTTGGACCATGTCGCTTTGTCAGTGAACAAGACGTTATGAAAGAAGCCATTTTCTTGCTGTCCCATATTTCGGGCCCATGAACAGAAATTTCCTTTCAATGAAGTCATTTTCATTCAAGCCTTGCACTAACTGCACATGGTTTATATGGGATTAATTTTCACACGTTATTCTGGTCTGCTTTGAGAAATCTGTAGTTCTTCACTGAGGGTCCGGGAACTTGTGTGGTTTTCTACTACACTTTCCAAAACCAGATTCTCATTTTTCACCTTTGGTCGTTGGTCTTCCTCG
The DNA here is from genome assembly GCA_030704885.1 of Cynegetis impunctata. Taxonomy (NCBI): domain Eukaryota; kingdom Metazoa; phylum Arthropoda; class Insecta; order Coleoptera; family Coccinellidae; genus Cynegetis; species Cynegetis impunctata. The sequence goes on from JARQZK010003633.1 coordinate 245,219, forward strand.
AATACGTTTCTCGTACTGGACACTATCTGTACGTTCAAATCTTTCCTGCACTTTTTCAAAGTCTCTTGCCCTTGGGTGCCTTCTATTCGGAAATCTCTGAGAATAAATTCTGGTGGCCAGCAACGGATTCCGCTGATTTTCACCCAGCACATAAACCATGTCCATCAATTCATTCAATGAAAAATTCATTCTTTTATAAGGGTAGCAGGTAGATAGTAGTTACTTTGACGCAAAGAGATTAAACCAGTTCAATACCTAGAGGTGAATGTTTAGAAACAGTTTTTGAAATGATGTTATCGCTGTTGATTTTTTTTACCTCAATAAATAATTTTTTAGTTTCTTATTCCGCCATACTGAGCTTCTTTAATATTTCAATAATTTCTTATGAAACTTTGAAATTGACGCCCGCAGAAGTTACGTTGACGTTTGTTATAATAATTAAAAGATGAAGTTATGTGTTGATTTTTTTTAAATGTGAATTATCTTCTAAGCCATCAACTATTGGAAAAAATCATAAACAGTAAAAAAGATGAAGAATGACATCTTATAGGCGACGGAGTAATCAAATAAATAGAGTGCCATTTGAAAAAATCACGATATGGCCTTTCAAAGTGTACCCAGAACAGTTACTTGGACATAGCCCAAATAACAACTTGATATTCAAAAAACCAAGTGCCCTGAGATTTTTTTTTGAATGCCTACAAGCGCATTAATTTTCAGAAAAATTATTACTTCTGAACGGCTGAAGCTATTTGCAAAAACTTAATGGATTTTTAAATCTTAACAAAGGACAAATTCAAATATGTGTAACAATATATAGGGTGCCCCCTAAAAATAGTATCTCAAAATTTGCTCCGAAAAAATGGTACACCCTGCAAAAGGCAAAATAATTTTGCAAACTGCACTCTAAACTCCTATTAGCGGCGGATTGAAGGGGGTGGCGAGGGGGGCGATCAAGGGTGTTTCAAACACCCTTTTTATACACTAATTGGGAAGGATTTAATTTAAAATTTCTCCTCCTAGCCGGCAATTAAATCTTCAATGACCGCCCCCCTCTAGCGCCCCCTTGGCTACGCCTATATATATATATATATATATATATATATATATATATATATATATATATATATATATATATATATATATATAATCTCTTGATAATTATTAGCAATAACAGGCTGGTTGAATCTTAAAAAACTCGATTCTATTAAAGAGTTGACGTTTTACTTCGATATTCTCAATTGAAATTTCTTTGACATTTATTGATGTGAAAAAATTGAAAAAATAAGGCTGTCTTGTCCTGCTAGTTATTTACTATATACTATTCAGTCTAATATTAACATTCAAAAATGTTATGATTAGAAGGTAAGGGAAACCAAAGAAACCTTTACCTACGTAATGTTTGAAAATAAAAATAATAGGGTATTATTTATCTAACAACAAAGAAATGAGTCATGGGAAAACATTAAAGATGTGGAGTAAAATTATCGGTATAGTACGTTTATATGGACCAAAGAGTCCGAAACACGTGTCAACGGCTGCTTCCATATAAACGTACTATACCGATAATTTTACTCCACATCTTTAATGTTTTCCCATGACTCATTTCTTTGTTGTTAGATAAATAATACCCTATTATTTTTATTTTCAAACATTACGTAGGTAAAGGTTTCTTTGGTTTCCCTTACCTTCTAATCATAACATTTTTGAATGTTAATATTAGACTGAATAGTATATAGTAAATAACTAGCAGGACAAGACAGCCTTATTTTTTCAATTTTTTTCACATCAATAAATGTCAAAGAAATTTCAATTGAGAATATCGAAGTAAAACGTCAACTCTTTAATAGAATCGAGTTTTTTAAGATTCAACCAGCCTGTTATTGCTAATAATTATCAAGAGATTAAAAATAGATCACAGGCAACAACAATTCGAATAAAAATATATATATATATATATATATATATATATATATATATATATATATATATATATATATATATATATATATATTTATTTATTTTATTTAGCAACAGCAAGAATAAAGTACATATGTAGGTACTATAAATCACATTATACAAGAAGAAAAAAAAAAGAGGAAATCTTAATTAATCCTAACAAAACAAAGTATTGCCGCTGCTAAAAGAAATCTGGCGCACAATGGTATTTGAAATACTGTGTGTGTGCGCCTCATAACCTATATGTGATCAAGTTGGGGTCATGTTAACAGAAGAAAAGAATATATGTCCACCACATATCATAATGGTTCACACTCAAAAAAAATACAAAAAAAGGATACAATAAAAAACAAAAAATAACAAACAATCCTTTCAAATCCCTGAACAAGATCAGTACCCCCATGACAATAACAGAGCTTAAGCTTAATCAAATCAAATATTCAATTTGAAAATTACTATCAATTATCCACTTCTTCTCTAACTTCCTTTTTAACTTTGTAATATGGTTTTATTCTGATATTTTGTGGTATACTGTTAAATATCTTGGGCCCAACACAGTAAATGTGGTTTCGGCATGTGGTATGTATAGAATTTTGCAAGACAACATTATTTTTTGCTGCACTTCTTGTGTTAATCCCATGGGTGATATTTTTCTTGTAATAAGATGTCTTTAACATGAATTTAATGATGGCATTAATATATAATTGATTTGGTGTAAAAAGATCACTTTCCCTGTAAACCAATTCAGTAGGGTATCCCTTACTTTTGAAAAGTATTGATTTTATTATCCATTTTTGAGCAATTTGTAATTTAGATAAAACTGTTGATCCTGCACTACCCCATACCACTATTCCATAATGCATGATTGACTCTACAATTGTATAATATACAATTTTTAATGTTTGAAATGTTAAGATGTTTTTCAATTCATAGAATAGTTTCTTATTTTAACTGTTACATATTGTACATGTTCTTTCCATGTTAAATTTTCATCAACAAGAATTCCTAGATATTTTAAGTAAGACTTTCTTTCTATAAATTGATTACATTTACAATCATTCCGAAAATCACAATCATAGCTGTGCAGTTTATTTAATATCTTGAAAGTTGGGTAGAGTCCGCTGTGATATATATATATATATATATATATATATATATATATATATATATATATAAATATATATTTATATATATATACATATATATATATATATATATATATATATATTTATATATATATATTTATATATATATATATATAATAGTATATAATAATTATTTATTCGAATTATTGTTGCCTGTTAGATATTTCTAATCTCTTGATAATTATTAGCAATAACAGGCTTGTTGAATCTTAAAAAACTCGATTTTATTAAAAAGTTGACGTTTCGCCACGACATTCGTGGCTTTATCAAAACTTTTGAAAAAATTGAAATTTCTTTGACATTTATTGATTTGAAAAATTTGAATAGAAACATACTACTATGTTTCACTAAAATTTTTTCGGCTGTGGCCGTTCTTTGTTATTTATTACGTGCTATTCAGTCCAATATTAACATTCAAATTTGTTATTATTAGATGGTAAGGGAAACCACAGAAATCTTTACCCACGTAATGTTCAAAATAGGTTCAATGTAAAAAGTTTTGATAAAGCCACGAATGTCGTGGCGAAACGTCAACTTTTTAATAAAATCGAGTTTTTTAAGATTCAACAAGCCTGTTATTGCTAATAATTATCAAGAGATTATATATATATATATATATATAGTATATATATATATATATATATTATAATATAGTATATATATATATATATATATTATATATATTTATATATATATATATATATATATATATATAATATATATATATATATATATATATATATATATATGTATGTATATTATTTATTCGAATTGTTGTTGCCTGTGATCTATTTTTAATCTCTTGATAATTATTAGCAATAACAGGCTGGTTGAATCTTAAAAAACTGACGTTTCACTACGACATTCGTAGTTTTTCAAAACTTTTGAAAAAATTGAAATCTCCTTGACATTTATTGATTTGAAAAAATTTGAATAGACAAAGACTGCTTTGTCTCGCTAAAATTTTTTTCCGAATGTGGTTGTTCTTTGTTATTTATTACGTGCTATTCAGTCTAATATCAACATTCAAAATTGTTATCATTAGATGGCAAGAGAAACCACAGAAACCTTTACCTACGTAATGTTCGAAAATAAAAATAATAGGGTACTATTTATCTAACAACAAAGAAATTAGTCGCAGGAAAATATTAAAAAAGTAGAGCAGAATTATCGGTATAGAACGTTCATATGGAAGCAGCCGTTGACACGTGTTTCGGACTCTTTGGTCCTCATCTACCGATAATTCTGCTCTACTTTTTTAATATTTTCTTGCGACTAATTTCTTTGTTGTTAAATAAATAGTACCCTATTATTTTTATTTTCGAACATTACGTAGGTAAAGGTTTCTGTGGTTTCCCTTGCCATCTAATGATAACAATTTTGAATGTTGATATTAGACTGAATAGCACGTAATTAATAACAAAGAACAACCACATTCGGAAAAAAAATTTAGCGAGACAAAGCAGTCTTTGTCTATTCAAATTTTTTCAAATCAATGAATGTCAATTTTTTCAACAGTTTTGAAAAACTACGAATGTCGTAGTGAAACGTCAACTTTTTAATAAAATCGAGTTTTTTAAGATTCAACCAGCCTGTTATTGCTAATAATTATCAATAGATTATATATATATATATATATATATATATATATATATATATATATATATATATATATATATATATAGATATTTATATAACTCATAAATTCTATATTATTAGTTAATGAAAATTCTAAATATTGATGACATCTCGAATAAATAAATAATAATTTATTCCTTCACTTATTTCATATTATATCTTGATTTTATTTCTATTATATATGTGAGGTAGCATATATTAATTTGGGAAAGAAAAGTGATTAATCTGTTAGGTTAAATTATTTATTCATATATGTAATTTATGTATGTATATAAAATACAAAAAGTGAACAAACAAATATTTTTCAAATCAAATATGAATACATAGAAAATATAGTTCTCAAAATTCGAGTTATTCTAGGAATATTGATATTAATCAAGAAATAGTTCTTTCATCGGAATTCTAGAAAATATCATATTTACATACTCCATAAGACTAGAACCAATACCAATGGAGTATGCTGGAAGTAAATCATCCAATATTTCTTTCCAGTTATCATTTAATACTTTATTGATATTGTCTCCGAGCATCTTGTTGCCGTCGAAAAGATTTTCATAATTAAATATCGCATGTTGACCCCCCAATGATATATCGGTTTTAGTTGCTTTAAAGTACTTTTCATTTTTTTCAGTATAGATTTCCAAATCCAATATATATTTTACATGGATATGCTCTGAAATAAATCATATTCATACTATTTGCTAGATAAATTGTACAACAGATTTTTATCACTACAGGGTGTCCAGATTTGGTTGCAACTGGGGAGTATTTAGGTTATTTTAAAAAATAGAGACTTGATGTTTACGTGACACGTTGTTCCTTTCTTTAAATGAAAGAAACGTCAAAAAGAATTTTCATAACCCTATTCGTGTTTGAGCTACAGGGCGGTTTTGAAAATTTTCACTTCTGACAATTTGCCAGAAAAGCAAATACTGCATTCGAGTTCAGTGGAGTAGTCAGTGTTTCCTAAACTTACTTTATTTTAAAAACAAACCTGTGTATTTTTTAATAGGTGGGTCAAGCTTGATGTGGGGGTTCATGAAAATATATAATAGCATGCTACACTATAGGTACTAACAAAATCAAATTTAAAAAGAAGGCATTGAAAAAAAGAACATATGATAATTATTAAGTTCTATCCGTCAAAATAATTTATCTTAGCATAATTTTTTTATCTTAGATTGAGTCATTGTTGAGTATATATTCGTAGTTAAATGACTGCAATCAAGCTTTCCGTAATTTACAAAAATATGACATGTACATCTTTTTTGCTTAATGCAAAGAAATACGAATTATTATTTTTCACTTAGTTGTTCGTTGCTTTTCAATGCCTACAAATTAAAATTGAATAATTTAACGAAACGCAAAGCTCAACCCACTTACTGAAAAATATATATTATATATTATATATTATATATTATATATTATAATATTATATATAATATATTATATATTATATGTTATATATTATATATTATATAATATATATTATATATAATATATTATATATTATATATAATATTATATATTTTATATTGTACATTATATATTATATATAATATATTACATATTATATAATATATATTATATATTATATAATATATAATATATATTATATATTATATATTATATATAATAAATAATATATAATATATAATATATAATATATAATATATTATATATTATATATTATATATTATATATTATATATTATATATTATATATTATATATTATATATTTTATATTATATATTATATAATACGTAATATATACGTCTCGTGACTCGGAAGTATAAACGATTATTGTCGATATGTGATATTATAACTGAATATAATGTTACATTTATAAATTTTAGTAAGATGCTTAGATATCTTTATGAATGCAATGAAATTAAACAATAGTCAGACAAATTAGAAGAAAAAGACAAATAATATATGAACAAAAAAAAATACTTATAAATCAAAATGGGTGGACCAAAATTTATAGACAGTTTTCCATAATTTGTAAATAGTTAAGAACTGTATAGCAGATAATTCGAATCTATCGGTCTTGTGAATCAATACTTTGGATTTTAGTTATGAGCTTTATACACATGTTAATATGAGAGTAAGTTTGGCAACTAATTATTTTTAATTTTGATCATTCAAAAATATTTTTTTCCATGAAGACCGAGGTTATTATTTCTATATTAACGAGTCCTCAATAAGTCCGAAAAAGCTGTTATTTTTCTATATTTTATGATATCTTGTTTACCCAGACTAGTGTAACAATCTCCTTTTCCTTGAACTTCCAGCATAAGTACTTTCCCTTTGGCTACATAACTTGCGTTCCAGTGCATCTCAGGCACATTTGCATTAGCAATAAATTTTTTCTTATCTACATCAAACCTGAAAAAATCAATTAAATTCGTTTTCACAAATTCATGAAACACTTACGTGAGATCGGTTAATTTGATATTAGATATACCAGAAAGTTGCATATTCTTGTAGTTTTGAACTAACTGAACTTTGTTACCTTCCCCAATAGTCAGCTTGGGAATTAACAAAGGATCCAAAGGAGGTAATGCAAGGTCCGGAAGACCTAAAAATTATTTTATCGAGGGTATAGGTATATATATATATATATATATATATATATATATATATATATATATATATATATATATATATATATATATGATGATTTTCAGGTTCTCGTGGAGCGTATCTGGATGTCTGGTTTCCCGGGTTTGTATCCGCGTAGGGGCTTCGTCTTCGTGGAAATCTGCTCGACGTTTTGGCAAAATCACATTTGCCATCTTCAGGTAGCTCTTCTTGGTCGGAGTGAATACACTGAGCTGTAATCAGTGTATTCACTCCGACCATGTGATTTCGCCGAAACGTCGAGCAGACTTCAACGAAGACGAAGCCCATACGCGGATACAAACCCTGGAAACCAGACAACCATATATATATATATATATATATATATATATATATATATCTAATATATAAAATTCTCGTGTCACAGTGTTAGAAGTTGAACTCCTTCGAAATGGCTCGACCAATTCTCATGAAATTTTGTGTGCATTCATCCCCCTGAATTTTAAGGGTGGTCCACCTCTCAATCTAATTTTTTTATTTTTCAGACAAAATTTTTTGTTCTATTTTTTTTATGATACAGAATTCAAAAATACATTCAATCCTGAAATTTCACCTCTCTACGATCAACCCCTATTTTTCATTTGTTAAACTCCTCCGAAAGGGCTCTACCGATTCTCATGAAATTTTGTGTGCATATCGGTTAGGTCTGAGAATCGGACAAAATCTATTTTTCATCCCTCTAAATGTTGAGGGTGGTCAATCTTTTTTTTATTTTTTCAGTTTTTTCGGCAAGATTTTAAATTTTATTTTGTCATGCTTTAAATTAAAAAAAATTCATATTACTCTCAATTTTTTACCCTTGTACGATCAACCACTATTTTTCCATCGCGATTTTCATGTTTTTATTTTATCCACAGATGGCAATCGAAAATGACAATAGTCGGTCTGAGAATAGGTTGTAATATATATTTCATACCCCTAAGTGATTAAGGGATTTTTGGACAAAATTTTTTATTTTTATTTTTTTATGAAAAGTACATACAACTCTAAATTTTCACCCTTCTATCAACAACCCATATTTTTCAATAGCCATTTTAATAAATTAAAGAACGTTTTCCGGTCAGATAAATTGTATATTTGAATGATAAAAATTGATACAGATATGTTCAAAGCAATCCTAAATAATATTTTGTCACTAGTTTTTTCCAAAAATCATTTTTTGATGACATATTGAAAAAAATATAAAAATTCGTTTTTTCGATCACCCTATATTTCATGATGATGAAAATCGGTATGGGTATGTTTCCAATCATTCTGATTCAGATTCCATCATTATTTTTTGTGAAAAAAAAAACCCTAACTTCTTTTAATATGGTTCAATAAAATTGGTCGCAGTTGGCCACGATAACAGTTCAAAAATATGATCAGTTTCTTGTTGGATGGACATTTCTAATACCTATCTAACAAAAATTTTTTCGGTAGAGATATGTATGAAGTAATCTTTAATAAGAAACCATAATTGTTTATTCCCAAAAATACTACAATAGTAAATTTTTCTAAGACATTAAAAAAAAATAATTATCCGTTTTTCGGATACCCTACAAAAATTGGTACAGGTATGTTTCAAAATCGATCAAATAATAACGATTTTACAGGGGTGGTAAGTTCTTATAGTGGACACACAAAATAATTATTCGTTTTTCGGATACCCTGTATACTATGATGCCAAAAATTGGTACAGGTATGTTTCAAGTGATCCTGATTTATAATCCATCATTATTTTTTGAGAAAAAAAATCCCTAATAGTACTTTTCGAAATATAGGTCAGTAAAATTGATCGGAGTTGGCCACGATAACAGCCTAAAAATATAATTACTCCCTTATTAGATGGACATTTCACATACCTTTCCAACAAAAAAAGAATTTTCAAAATCGATCAAATAATAACGATTTTACAGGGGTGGTAAGTCCTTATAGTGGATATATATATAATATAATATACTATATATAATATATATATATATATATATATATATATATATAATATATATATATATATATAATATATATAAATATAATATATATATATATATATATATATATATATATATATATATATATATATATATAATATATATACTATATATATATATATATATATATATAACATACAGAATTTTGAGTTCGACAGAATCTTCCCTTTCGTTTATGAATCGAATTTACTATCATATAATATGTGAATACTCCATTCATATTCTGAAAATCAATGCTCCGTGAGGATAATTTCAACTGCTTTACTTACCATCTTTAAATAAGAGTAGCGCTTGCTGGATTGAATTTTTGATACAAGCAGTGTCCTTCTGTTTACATCGCTTGATGGCAGAAGCTAGAAATGAAAACATCCGTGAACTGATTATAAAGCAATCTTCAGAACCGAGGAAGATCTTAAATGAAACTTCAAAGTCTAATCTTCCGTAGTAGTTATTTACAGTACAAGGGAGGCAAGTGGTACTTATCGCTCGAGCGGTATCAAAAACAGACAAAATAGTTCTAGAAAGGTAAGGAACACTTGCCGCCCGGGTGTATTATATTTTTCCCCCTCCCTGTATTGTAAGCCCCAGTTCTCTTAAATTAGAAAAAAGGTGTTTTAATTAGATAACTTGAACAAATCAACTAACACTGACAGAAATTTGTTTGAAAGTCAGTCTTGTGAATGGACACTAGGATTTTGAATCTGCTATCCATACCGAGAACTCAACTAACTCTACTAGGGAAGTAAAACATACTAACTGCTGACAATTTATATGGGTAGGGAGTAGAAAATAGTAATTTATGTACCAAGTGCGTTATATAGATCCTAACGTCCGATGGGCGCTAGTATCTAGTAACGCACGCTGTGCATACAAGATTTTATTTTTCACGAAAAAATTATTTTATTATAATCAAAAATCGATTTTAAAATCGGTTCATTGCTCCTATACTTTCCCTTTTCCTTCTCATAGTAGGCATGTCATTTGTTGATATTTTGACGTTTGTGAATATTTTTGTCATCATATTCAGTGAATATCATTGCTGCTTTCTTTTTGTAGTCTTATAGAAATGATGAAAATGAAAAATTATTTACCCAAGAATATCATAGAAAATGCAGCCAAAGCTGCGAATAATTCATTGCCGGAGAAAACCTGAGTCGTATACGACAAGGATTTAATCGATGGAAGTTGCTTTAGTTGTCCTCGTACAATGAGCGGGCGTTATGATCCATATAGCCCACTCATAACGCCCTAGGGCATAATGAGTGTATTTATAGAAACCGTATCTAAGGTGAAATCAACAAATAATATACAAGTGAAAAATAAAAGTTACTTACACTACAAGGGAAACAAGTGATACTTAACCTGCTGACATAGGGCAGGTTATTTCAAATTGAAAAAAATTATTTCAAATTATATAACTTGAGCAATCCAACTGACATATTTATTTGGAAATCAGTCAGTTCTATCAATTGACATTAGGATTTTGAATGTGTCACAAATACAGAGTATTTAACTGACCTCCATATCGTGTATGGAGGGTAGGTAAAGGTAAGAAGAACCATCTCATATGGGAAAATAGTCGCAAAAGTGTCGTGAAGGCTATATTGTGGCTGTGAATTGCGCATTCATCTAAATAACTAGCACAGTTTCAGTAGTTTCAAGGTTCAAAATAAGAACTTCAAATCTTTTGACGGAAATGTATTGCAATTCAAACACGTACGTGTTCTTCTTCTTCTGGTGCCGTACCCGGTTTCGGGCGTAGGCGACCGCTCTACAACTATTCGTATTGTGCGTGATACAGTGATACACGAATAGTAGGGACCTACAGTTTTACGAGGGTTCCAAACGTGTTTATAGAGAGGCTTTACAAGGCAGAATACTTCTCGGTGGTTTGCCATCACCTTCCGAGAGATGACTCCGCATTAATTTGTTGGTTCCGCCGGGATTCGATCCAGCGACCTTCTGTTTAGTAGTCCAACGCACTGACCACTGAACTACGGAGCCACGTGTTATAAGCCATTTACAAAAATTTGTTAATGAGGTAAATAAGAGTAAACGACTTCAATATGACAACAGCGCGTCATTTAAAATGAACTCTCTTGCTATTGTGGCGCCACCAATTTGATGCTTTTTATGGACACTTTTTCATACACAGATTCGGTCCTCCTTACCTTCTACCCTCCATACTATGGAGGTACGTAATAATTTCTTTCGTCAAATAAATTTCATAATGGAGCACACATTGAGTAGGAATTAGAAAACCCATTTTTCATACTTATGGGAATTCATACAGAGTAGACATTCTTGTTGATATGAAATATTATCATTCATTCATATACATTATCTAGTTCAAGATATCTATCATATAAGGTGTAGAAAAATAAATATATGAAAACAATGCTACAAAAATTAATAAAAATTTTACATTTGAATCTTAGGTTCGTTACTTTCAGACAATTTGATACTATAACAAATCAAAATCGACTGAATATTTTAACACTTTGAATCAATTAAAATATGTAACATTAATTAATTTGAAATTACTTTTATGTTGCCTTCATTTTGCGTAGATTTTGTAGTAATTTTTCGAGAACTCAAGATGATTTGAATGTAAGTAAATACCAGGCGCCGATCCAACGCGAGGGGGTAAAGGCGCGTTTTCCTCCACTTTCGCCAGTCGCCGACGACTGCGACTGAGTAGCTGCGACTGGTAGTAGCTGCGACCTATTCATTCTGGCGCGTTTTCCTCCACCTTCGCCAGTCGCCGACGACTGCGACTCGCTAGCCTGCGTCAATCAGTATTTGTCCCTCGTTCTGGTCTGTTCAGCACAAGAAAAATGAATATTTCAAAAAAATCATTAATTGCAATGTTATTAAATTATCAAGAGCAGGAGGAAAATTTGCTTCTCATGTTAACGTTAGAATCTGAGAAAGAGAGAAGCGAAGAATTAGCAATGTTCCGAAATAGACGATTGGAAGGATTTCAGGCAATATTAATCCAGAACCACCTGACAGATAACGAAACAAAATTTAAAGAGTTTTTCCGAATTTCCCGGCATCAATATAACTACGCAAACTAACTTTCGTCGATGAATTATCGCGGCACCCCTTCCGAATATGAGCAGCTACTCGCGACTGGACGAACGGCGACCGGACGCTGGTAGTCGCGACTGAGTAGCGGCTAGGAAAAGAGGATGATTTAACCCTCTCGGTCACGAATTAAAACTATTGGAGCGAAAAATCTGAAATTTACTGTGATGCAACTTATGATTTTTTGAAAATTTTTGATGTTAAATTCAGATTTTCAAAATGCTCCGTTTGGGCACTATGACATGTCCCCAATTGAGGACATCATGAGCTGATGGGCACTATGACATATCCCCAATTGAGGACATCATGAGCTGATGGAAGACAAACAATTTTCAGAAATATGTTCAGAGGGTTAAATATTCATATGTTTTATCAAAATAACATTACAGCGTATGGTATTTCATGAATGGTCCATTTTCGAAGTACTAAAATGTATAAAATTTAACTTTTGCAGAAATAAAATAAAAGTGCTGTTATATTTACCTAGATGTTGCGGTTACCGCTAGCTCACAATGTCCTCAAATTAGGACACCACACTTTCAAAAATCGCTGATTACAATATGCACAAAAATCACCAAACACAATTACTTTGGAACAAGTTTACACTTATTGTGAACGTGAACAAACAGTTTTCAAACACGTGGTCTAACGAATGTAACTAACAAAAAAATAAACAGTGGAGCGCTACACTGCTGTCACAGCAACCCTACGGAAACCTATATTTCAAATGAATTAATTTTTTTTCCATCAGCTTGTAGATGGCACCGCATATATTCATTTGGAAGTATATGATGTCCACAACTGAGAACAATGTGACAGAGAAGTAAGAGCAAGCGGCAGTTCATAGGAAAAAATCCAAAGTAGGTTGTCCTCAATTGAGGACAAGGTGAGCGAGAGGGTTGAAATGCATTGGAGATGTCTTAACGAATTGGTCGACGCTACTCAGTCGCAGTCTTCGGCGACTGGCGAAAGTGGAGGAAAACGCGCCTTAAATGGTTCATTTGCCTCCCCGATACGACAAAAAACAATAGAAATGGATTACTTGGTATTAAAACTGCTTATTTTGGAAACAGTTCCAGGGGACACGCTTTTCAAATCAAATCAAATATGCTTTATTGTCTTCAAGTTATACATTTTATTGACAAAGCGAAAAAATATTAACTAGTAAAACATAAAAATAAACGCACATCAATTAAAAAATATAGAAACCAAACAATGTAATACCTAGAAATAAAAATTACACCACATTTCCATGAAAAATACTTACGAACTTCACAATAAATCCTCCTCAATCGATGATGCATGTGTTATTCAATTTGGTCATATCGATCAATCAATGCTTAGAATAGATGCTCTATAGAGGAATAAGGTATATCAAGAAAATACAATTTTGTTCGTTTCCGAAAATTGGCCAGGGAAGTTATACATTTTAATTTTTCTGGAGGGTGACTGTAAATTTTCTTAGCATTGTAAATGATGGACTTTTTTTTTAATTCAGAGGAAGGAATAGAGAGGTAAACATGATGTCCCGAAGATCTGGTGGAATACCCGTGCTGTGACACCAAGGGTACCTACGGCATGAAAATACTTATGAATCAAGCACACAGATTCAAGTAAATATAAAGAAGGAAGCGTCAAAATTCCATTTTTCTTGAAGTAAGGTTTGCAATATGCCTATTTTTCAGTACAAACATGTAACGAATTGCACTCTTCTGCAATTTGAGAATGGTGTCAATTTGTAAAGAATTACATGAATCCCAGAAGGGAAGACCATAAGGAAGATGAGATTCGAACAATGCAGAATAGGCAATTCTTGTAGATGCCGTATCTAATTCACTTCAGATGGATTTAATGGCGAAACAGGCCGATGATAATTTTTTAGCTAAGACATGCACATGCTTTGAAAATTTTAGATTATTGTCGATAAAAAGGCCTAAAAATCTGACAGAATCGACTATTTTAATGGCATGGTTTTGCAGAAATAGATCCTGGGAGTTATCTCAAACAGAGCGACGGTTTTATCTACGTTGAGACAAAGTAAGTTTGCATCAGATCAGGACTAGATCAATCCAAGATCAATTGTCATTTCAGCGTGCAGCGTCGCAGAGATTGCTTCAAGTAATACTCGTATCATCCGCAAAAAGCGTAATTTCTCCACTGATCTTCAGATTCAAATTGTGTAATTAATATTGATCTTCATGTACGTAATATCATTTATAAATAACAAAAAGAGGACAGGACCTGAAACAGAACCTTGGGGGATACCGCTAGTGATCGATTTACAAGCAGAGTTGGAGTTATTTGTCGTTACAAATTGTTTTCTACTTCCAAGATAAGACTCGAACCAGTTTAGTGGAATACCTCGGACGCCATAAAACTCCAGTGTCCGTAATAAAATTCGGAGACTAACACAGTCAAATGCTTTAGCATAATCACAGAAAACCGTAGCTGTGTAGTGCTTGTTATTGAGGGATGAATAGATATTGCTCAACATAGAAATCATAGCATCAGTAGTATTCTTTTTGGGTTGAAACCCAAATTGAATGTGACGAGAGAATTTTATGATTTGAGAGGAAAGTCAGAAGGCGAATTTTCCTTAGTTTCTCTATTATCTTGGATAAAACAGATAAAAGCGCTATGGGCCTATAATTGGATGTTTTATATAGAGTCAAACCCCTGGTAGTAACCCCCCAAAAAATCTGCCCTAGATTCGCCACTAGTAAGTTAAGACAAAATACTTACGCAATTTTTCTGCACGAATGCAAGCCAAACAAGAAACTAGTAAGAATAAGAGCAATAACTTCATTTTCTTCAAATCGATTCGTTCTAATAGAAAATGGCTCAGTTTCCCCTATAAATATTATCAGATGCTGAGTAACCTTGTAGATTTGGAATTATTAGACCTTTTTTTTTTCGAAGGAACTAGTTTCATGATGTTTTTATATTGAAATTATAAATTGATTACTTTAGTAAAAAAATTTCTCGGTAGGTTGAAAAAACATGAAAATTAACTTTCGAGGTTAACCACGCAGTTTAAATCAACGAATATTGTTAAATGATTTGGTTTATGTATATACAGGGTTTTCAAACTTAAGCACTATTGCTTACTTTGTAATTACTGAAGCTACAAAGTCTCTGCTGGTTATAAGGACGGACGAGCAACGGATTTTCTCGATCTCAATAATCCCTGTTTTTACTGTTGGAGAAACTTGATTCGTCAATCTAAAAAAGCAAGCACCAAAAATTATTTTTAGCTGGTTTTCACTTTGAAAACCTGCTTATTAAAATGGGTGCGATTAGCAAAGTTGGACCTAGTACCAAGATAGTTTTTCGTTTAATGACTTTTTATAATGCTTGGCACCAAAAAATGTCAAAGAAATTTCAATATTTCAAAAGGTTTGAAAAAGTCACGAATGTCGTGTCGAAACGTTTACTTTTTAATAAAATCGAGTTTTTTGAGATTCACCAAACCTGTTATTGCTAATAATTATTAAAAAGTTTAATAAAATTAATTTGTTTCTACATTAAAAAAAATAATATACTGCAAAATAAATTGTCTAGTTTCTTCATCCGCACGGTGTTTTCATCTATATTTATCACATTCATATATATATATATATATATATATATATATATATATATATATATATATATTATATATAATATATATATATTATAATATAAATATATAATATATATATATATATATATATATATAATATATAATATATATATATAAATATGAATAATATATACTATATATATATAATATATATAATATATATATAAATATATATTTAAATATATATATATATATATATATATATATATATATTTATATATATATATTTATATACCTATATATGTATATACATGGCAGTGGCGTATCCAGAGATTTTTTTTGAGGGAGGGGGTTGAAATAATAATTAGACGTCAATATTTCAACCACGTATTTCACTTCAAAAAATAGAGATAAAAGTTCATATAAACTAGGGTCCATAACTTCTTCGTTTTCAAGATACAGGGTGTTAAACTTGAAGACCTGATGGTGTTTTTTTGTGAATATTTTCGAAACCTGTGAAGGTAATTGGATAAAACTTGGTATAATTACGAAACTTTTTACGCTCTATTTAATGTACTAAAAGTTAGTATTGCAAATATTTTCAGGAGTACCTAGTGCAGGGGGGTATTGGCGAAAAATTTGGCCCAAATTTTCTGGTGGTTATTTTTTAGTAATTTTGACTTCAAAATTTCAAAATATGAAGCTTTTTGTACAAATAAGGTTCTCTTCTCATACTTCGCTAGGAAGCAGCATTTTCGAAAAAAATGCAATTGAATATTTCTTCACGAATTGATTTTTTTGTTTTTCAATGTGCAAATCGAAGAGAAAATAATCAGTAGACCTGGAAACAAATGAGGATTTATGATTTGCTAGGTAAAGGAAAATAAGCTGTCAATTATTAATCGCCCAGTATTTAATTGTGCTGCTTGTTGCCGGAAAAAAAAGCTATTTAGTAGTTTATTTTTTATTATTTTTATTTATTTAGCGTATGGGGTTACAGTACGATACAATGACAGAAGTATGTAAAATATAAAATACACAGAAACAAAGAAATCTTAAATATATAAGGACAAACATAATTATTCTGACAAACTATATATCTACATCCAAATTAAAAAGCCATTCAATTGCCTCTAGTGTGGCTTTCATCAATTGCCTCTAGTGTGGCTTTCATCAATTGCCTCTAGTGTGGCTTTCATGAAATCTTCCAGGTCATGAGCGTAGGAACGGTTAGGACATTCTGATACGATGTAGCGGATAGTGTGCCGCGGAGATCCACAGTCACATTGTGGGGATTCTGCCCTGCCCCATTTGTATAGGGAGTCAGCACATTTCCCGTAACCTGTTCTAACTCGGTTGAGTTTTGCCCATAGTCGGCGTGGCAGGTCAGATCCGTTGAAACAGTGCGTTGGATCATCTAGTTGGATGTAGTGGTCTCCTGCAGTTTCTGTCCATGTGGTAGTCCATTTATTGGTCGCATGGTAGTTTTCGTTCGATTCTAATGCCGATCGGATGGCTGGCTGCCTCGATTTGAGCCGATGATACTGCCCTGTTAGGTATGGGATATCGGTATGGATTGGTAGGTCCGCGTTAGCCATAATTTTCTTATATTCTCTGTTGAGAGCCGTAGTTCGTCGGATATCTGGTGGTGTGATATTACTGAGCACTGGAAGCCAGCGCGTTGGTGTTGGCCGTATAGTCCCAGTAATCAGTCTCATTGTTTGGTTTAGTTGCACATCTACTTTTGTGGTATGTGTTAAGTAGTAATGCAGAGGTTTTCAAATAGAGAATTAGCAGATATTCACTTTGTACGTGGTTTATGCAATGGCAGAGCACATGGTGAGCCAGCTCAGTATGTTATGAATATTAGGAATTGGCTTGACGTGTAATTTCCGAGTAAATGGATTAGACGAGGTGTTCCTATTCCTTTGGCACTTAAATCCACTAGACTACTATTTTTGGGGACGAATAAAAGATATAGAATACGCAACTGAAGTAGACAATGAGGAGGAGTTGTGTGAAGGAATACGTGTGGCAAGGAATCAAATACGGCAAAACCATTTTGATGTTTCACAAGCTTCTCATGTGATTACCCGTAGAACCCAAATATGCCTTCATTGGCAGGACAACCTTTTCGAGCATCTTATCTAAATGTTAGAATAAGTAAACCTCAAATAATTGTTTCTTAATGTTTAGTTCAGTGGTTCCCAAACTGGGAGGAAGGGCATTGGGAGGCGCGAGAGCCTACAAATTTTGAGCTTCAAAATGACAAATTTCATATTCGACAAATTCTAATGAAAAAAAATATATTGGTTGCGCACTATCAAAGATAGCACCAAGAATTTCCGTCCTTGTTGAGAAAATGCAGCACCACACTTCGTATTAGACTAGAATAGTGATTTCAAATATGATATTTATAAAAAACTCTTATTGGATCTTCACCTTTATAACGAAGAAGTTGTGGACCCTAGTTTATATGAACTTTTATATCTATTTTTGGATGTAGAATACGTGGTTAGAATATTGACGTCTAATTTCGGGACAACAATCAATTCGTGAAGAAATATTCAAATGCATTTTTCTCAAAAATGCTGCTTCCTAGCGAAGTATGTGAAAGTACCTTATTTGTACAAAAATCTTCATATTTTCAAAGGACCCCGCACATTTAGTTAGAAAAAATAACGACAGCTAAATTCGCTAATTTTTGGATATATTATAGATACTGGCTACCTACACAACATATCACTTTTAAATTCTGTTCCCACGACTGGTTTAGGATATAGAGTGGTCCAAATATATATGTCCAAAAAAATCATATTCATAATTTCAGAAAATGATGTTAACATACAAATTTTTATTGTAATATGATAACTAACACTAAAACACCGTTCTTTAAAGGAAGCCATCTAAATAACTTGAAAATGAGCCCGGCATATACAGGATGTTTACTCGATGAGTTTGTGTATGAGGCTTCAACTTCGACAGTTTTATGCCAAAAAACTCTATTTCTAGCTTCATTGATAACAAACGATATCTTAAACAGTGAAACAAAATACAGCTTCCTACCATGTATAGTTTAGAAAAAAAAAGTGGTCCAAAAGTTAAAACCAGAGAATTTTTTTTCTTTATCACTTGAAAACTTTTTATTTGTGAGGTACTGGAGAGAAAGTAAGTCGAATAGTCCATAAAAAGTAAATATCATGTTGAAACTGACGTTTTTATACCGTATGTTCATTTGTACAGGCATACCTCGTAGATAAAAATGTATTAATTATTTTTCATCTTGATGTGATCTAAATATTGATTTAGAAATTGATGAAGCTCATCTCGATATTAACCTTGTTAGGTTGAGACTATTTTCGAGATATAAAAATGTTACAAAGTATCAGCTATGGATTCAAAATAATGAAGACCGAGAGTCGGTGTCGGGGTACTACTTTACCTGTAAATCAGGTCCAAGAATACTCGGAACATGTGCTCATGTGGCAATGGTGTTGTGGTACCTTGGTTATTCTGGTATGCTCCCGCACGTATATATCCTTTTACTAAAATTATAGATTCGGTAAACAACGCGATTACAATTGATATTCAAATGTGAAAATAATTATTCATTCAGGATACTAGACTTATGGCCAAAGAACGTATTTCACTGTACCTGTATCTTGAAAAGTGAGTCTATGGATCTGGAAGAAGCGATTTCAAACCACCCTGAACAATACAAACTGAATATAAGTACTATTCTCACTTGTCTCGTTGAAATCCAATCAGTCCCATTAGAATCATTAGATACACTATCATCATTTTTCGACATTAGGAAACGAACATACGGTATATGAACTTTAGTTTTAACATGAATGTGGCCTGTTTTTTTACTATTCGATTTGGCAATGAACTCATTTATTTTTCCACCTCACAAATAATCCCTGTACAAAATATAAAGAAGAAAAATTCGGTGATGTCAAATTAGACCATCATTCTTTCTAAATAGTACATGGTAGAGAGTTGTACTTTCCGTATACTATTTCGGGTATCCTTTGTTATTATTAAGTAAGAAATAAAGCCTTTTGAAACATAATTGTCGAAGTTGAGACCGTGTACGCAAACCCATCGAGTAAACAGCCTGTATATGTCGGACTCAATTTTGAGTTATATGAGTGACTATCGTCAAGCTATAGCTTCCCACTGAGGTTATCGTATTTCACAGAAAGTCTGTATGTTAACAGCATTTTCTGAAATTGTAAAGATGGTTTATCGAGGCATTGACATTTGGACCACTTTATATCCCAAACCAGCCGTGGGAACAGAATTTAAAATTGATATGTTGTGTAGGTAGCCAGTATCTATAATATATCCAAAAATTAGCGAATTTAGCTGTCGTCATTTTTTCTAACTAAATGTGCGGGGTCCTTTTGACTAAAAATTGACAAACAAAAAATTTGGCCAAATTTTTCTCCAATACCCCCCTGCACAACGCACTCCTGAAAATATTGCAATACTAACTTTCAGTACATTGAATAGAGCGTAAAAAGTTTCGTAAGTGTACCAAATTTTATCAATTACCTTCACAGGTTTCGAAAATATTTACAAAAAAACACCATCAGGTCTTCACCTTTAACACCCTGTATCTTGAAAATGGAGAAGTTGTGGACCCTAGTTTATATGAACTTTTATCTCTATTTTTGGAAGTAGAATATTAACGTCTAATTTCGGGACACCCTGTATATATATATGATCTCAAATCCTATTTTATTAGTTGGTGAAAACTCTACATATTGATGAGGTCTTGAATAATTAAATCATTTATTCCTATATTTATGTTATTCCATTTCTATATTTTACTTTTATTGTATATATAAGGAAATATATATTACATTTGCGTAAAGAAAACTGGTTACACTGTTAAATTAAATCCTTTATTCAACTATGATGTGCCCTTTTTTGTAACACAATCACCTACATGAAATACAAAACTGAAACAAACAAATATTTTCTCAAATTAAATTAAAAATATACATAGAAAATATAATTGCCTAAAATAACTGGAATATAACAATTTCCGTTTTTCTCAAAATCATCCGAGTTATTGTAGAAATGTTGGTATCAATCGAGAAATAGTTCTTTCATCGGAATTTTCGAAAATAATTCATTTATATAATCCGTTAGACTGGAACCAATAGCAATGGAGTATGATGGAAGTACATCCTGTAATATTTCTTTCCAGTTATCATTTAACACTTGATTGATATTGTCTCCAAGCATCTTGTTGCCGTCAAAAAGATTGTCATAATGTAATGCTGCATGTTGACACTCAAATGTAAAATCAGCTTTAGTTGTTTTCAAATACTTTTCATTTTTTTTAGTCAAGGTTTCCAAATCCATTGAAAATTTTATGTTGACATTCTCTGAAATAATAGTTATTTGTGCAACCAGTTGGGAAAAGCATCATTTTTCGTAATGAGCGTATTTCTGCGAGTTACGAAAAATTGTGTTTCCCAACGTGTTTCACACAATATTTTTTTCTAATTTTGAATAGGATGTGACTATTTGAATTTAAATTAAAAGTATCAAAAGGTCCCTACAAGCGTCCCTCGTCTAGTGAATTTGGAGATATTTATTTTTCATTTTTTTTTATAGTTCAGTATAACTCCTTACCAAATGAAGTTAAAGACTGCAATACACTTATAACCTTTAAGAGAAAACTCTCAAAATACCTGTGATATAGTTGTGAATATTAGGATTTTCCTATTTAATAAACTAACTAACTAACTAACTAACTTCGTTGCTATGGAAGTATCGTTAGTGTCATATTTCGTAATTTCGATAGTGTTTGTCTCTGATTTTGATTGTCAAAAAAGTGAAAATAATAATCGCTCTTCTTTTCTTAAATAATTCCTTGAATTTGTTTTAAAGTAGAAGAATATATACTGCAATATCCGATTCAGAGAACGACGTACCGAGCGACATCGAGGAAGCGGCTCAATCTGCGTTATCTACAATTATTCCTAAGAAGTCAAGGAGCAAGTTTGATTTGTCCTATGCCAAATTTTGTTTATGGTGTGAACAAAAAAAAATTACTAATTTGAACGAAAAATATTTGCTAGCGTATTTTCAAGAAAAAAAGGGAATGAAGAATTCAACCTTGTGGAGCTTATATTCGATGTTAAGAACCGAATTGTGCTTGAAGAGAAATATTGACATCAAGAAGTATACAAATTTACTGGCTTTTTTGAAACGACATTCTGAAGGTTACCAGCCTAAAGAGTCAAAAGTTTTCAGTAAAGAAAATATCGCCCGTTTTCTGAAAGAAGCTTCTGATGAGCAACACTTAATGAATAAGGTATAGCATTGATCGTTGGAGTTGCTGGAGCTTGCCGATAAGTATAATTAACTTTTCTTCGCGTTGAAAATGTAGTGTTTCAGGAGGAATTTGCTAAAGTAACCATTTCCAACACAAAGACGAAAGTATGTCGAGAATTTGCTATAACCGCTGGTGCTTTTGACGGTATAAATTGCATCGAAATGGTGAAGAAATACGTTAATCTAAGGCCATCAAATGTTAACCATGACAGATTTTTTGTCAAATATTTGACTGCGAAATGTGGAGAGCAACCTGTAGGTATTAACATGTTTGGAAATTTGCCGAAAATGATCGCTCAGTTTTTAAATTTGCCAAATCCTTGTTTGTATATTGGTCACTGTTTTTGGCGGTCATCGACTACTCTGCTAGCGGATTCTGGAGCTGATTTGCTGAGAATCAAACAGCATGGAGGATGGAAGTCTTATACAGTTGCTGAAGATTACGTGGATAATTCCATAATTAATAAACAAAAGATAGCGACAAACATCCTAGGAGAAAATTACATAGACAATACGCAAATTAATGCTACACAGAAAACTATGTTATCCGCTGGGTTCAATATAACTTATTGCTCAAATTGTGTAATTAATATTCATGAATAATTTTCCCATTCACGTGTTAAAGTTACCTAAAAAATAAATTTATTGATCTTCATAATTTATGTAGTACCAATATCAAATTTATTGACATATATATATATATATATATATATATATTTATTCGAATTGTTGTTGCCTGTGATTTATTTTTAATCTTTTCCCGTGACTAATTTCTTTCTGTTAAATAGATAGTACCCTATTATTATTATTTTCGAACATTACATAGGTAAAGGTTTCTGTAGTTTCCCTTGCCTTCTAATGAAACAATTTTGAATGTTAATATTAGACTGAAAGAATTTTTAACAAGACAGATCAATCTTATCTATTCAATTTTATCAAGTCAATAAATGTCAAAGAATTTTCAATTTTGTTCAAATTTTTGAATAACTATGAATGTCATAGTGAAACGTCAATTTATTAATTAAATCGAGTTTTTTAAGATTCAACCAGCCTGTTATTGCTAATAATTATCAAAAGATTATATATATATATATATATATATATATATATATATATATATATATATATTTATTTCAATTGTTGTTGCCTGTAAACTATTTTTAACTTTTTGATAATTAGTAGCAATAACAGGCTTGTTCAATCTCAAAAAATCGAGTTTTTTGAGATTCAACAAGCCTGTTATTGCTAATGATTATCAATATATATTATATATATATATATATATATATATATATATATATATATATATATATATATATATATATTTATATATATATATATAATATATATATATAGTATATTATATATATATATATATATATATATATATATGTAAGTTTGGAGTTTCGTCCAACCTAACGATGCGCTCAGTGCAGTCGACTGAGCGGATATCAGGGTTGCGAGGTTTCTCAAATATTTATCAAGGCATCATATCCAGATACCTTGACTACTGTTCAATTTCAATTGTATTAATTTGACACTGTCATAAATTGTATATTTGTTGAAAACAAACATATTCTATTATGAATTAATGTACTTGTTTGTTGATTCAGGTAATGTTATAATGTATTGAATAGGTTTAGTGTATGTAATTATGTGTTTTAATAAACTTTTCAGTTATTGCTAGCATCAACAGCCGTACTTAAATTCATCATAAGTCTTGATAGCAGACTTATATATATATATTATGATATATATATATATATATAAAGGTGAAGAAGTACATAGTTCAAGTGGTTTAGTCTTACAATGATTCTGTATTTTTCACAATTAATGGCGAAATTTACTTTTCATCAACAGTTGCGAAATATTTTACTTTCCGTAACCAGTTGCAAAAAGTAAAACGTTCAAAACGTCGATGAGTTTTGAAAAGTGTCACTTTATATGGCAAAATTAGAAAAATTATATTCATACTATGTGCTAGACCACCTAACCAATTTATACAAATATGTTTTTATGGTAGTAATACATTATACTATAGATTTTAGTCTATTTGATTTCCAGATTACGTTGGAGTTGCGGAGTTTCTCGCTTATTCAGAGATAAATCCATGCAGTTTCCGGGTCTCCTTGTTACCTTTTCAATTTAAAGATACTGCAAAAAACATTTTCATAACCCTATAACGTTTTTGACTTTGAAAATTTTCACTTCTGAAGTACCCCTCATATCTCAAAAATCTAACAACTTGTCCGAAAGATGAAAACTGCATTTTATAGGACTTTTACGTTCAGTGAAGTAATTATTATTTTCTAAGAATTGATAATTTTCGATATTAGCATGACTTTATTTTATTTTATACGGACATTGTTTATATTTTCTACTAGGTTGGTCAAGCTTGATGTGTTTCCTTTATAAAAAGACATAATAACCTAGTGTTCTGCTACACTAAGCAACAAGGTAAAAAATTCGTTATCCCTAATAGCTTTAAAGTTAGTTGAAAAACAACATCTGATTGAATCACTTTTGAGTATATATTCGTGGTTAAATGGCTTCAAATGAAATTTTCCCTAATTTAGAAAATATGAAATGTCTTCTTTGCTCAATACAATGAAAACATGTTTTTTTCCTAGTTGTTTTTTTCTTTTGAATGTCTACTTATTCAACTTCATTGAATTTTTAAGAAATTTGTCATTTTATAGCTTAGTGTAGCAGAAAACTACAGGGTATTATATGTTTTCATGAAGCGAACATCAAGCTCAACCCACTCATTGAAAAATATACAGGATGTCCTATTTAAGATAATATAAGTTTAGGTAATATACTGAAAATCATCGATTCTGAGAAAAAAACTGACACCATATAAAATTCTTATGAGATACAGTTTGCGTTTTTCTGACGAGTTGTCGCCTTGTAGCTCAAAAACAAACCGACTCAAAATCTGCATACAGCTGTTTCGATCCTATTAGATCCCATCAGTGCATTTTATTTGACCTAGAGTGAACTAACGAATTTTTAATTGTTCCCCAATACAAACCGCGGTCGGGACTACTACCTGGATAGCAACCCAGAGCGCCCCCCACCAAAGATACTGGAAACCAAAAATTCACCGCTTAGATCAAAAATGCCGAATCCCGTCGCGAGAATACGTATTTCCTGACATGAAATGTCTATTCTGCAACAGTGGCGTATGTGGTTCCAACACAGGAGCAAGTAGAAATTAACTACCTCGAAAATTTAGAAATTTTCAGCTTTTCACTTTATTTTTTGTTGAGGTAGGCGAAATGTTACGCGACGCCCCTGTAAAGTGACGACTACAGCGCCTCGGCTAATAGTTGGACACCTGGATGACCGATAAATCGAATCCATCTTGTTAATAAATACATTGAACGTTAGTTATAAGCAATATACACATGTTATCATGATATTTAGTACGTTTTTGCAAGGTATTTTTATTTTTAATTTTGATCATTCAAAATATTTCACCAAGAAGGATTTCATCCATCCGGATTGGTGTATGTAACAAAAGTCTAGATATGTATCACAGAAAATTGAAGCAATAGAGGGTTACTTATGCATTATGAAGACCGGAGTCATTATTGTTATATTGACGAGGCCTCAATAAGTCCGAATAAGCTGTCTATTATTTCTATATTTTATGAAATTTCGTTTACCCAGACCAATGAAACATTGTCCTGCTCCATAAACATCTAGCATAAGTACTTTTCTCTTGAATGCATAACTAGAATTCATGTGAATTTCTGGTGCATTTGCATTAGCAATCAGTATTTTCTTATCTATATCAAACCTGAAAAGATCAATCAATTTCGTTGTCACAAATTCATCAAACACTTACGTCAGATCGGTTAATTTTATAGTAGATAAACGAAAAATATCCATATTCTCATAGTTTTGTACTAACTGCACAACGTTAGTTTCTCCAACAGACAGCTTGGGAACCAACAGAGGATCCAAAGGAGGTAATGCAAGGTTCGGAAGTCCTAGAAATTAATATAACAAGGATATATAAATATATATAAATATATATATATATATATATATATATATATATAAATATATATATATATATATAAATATATATAAATATATATATATATATATATAAATATATATATAATATATATATATATATATATATATATATATTATATATATATATATAGATATATATATATATATATATATATATATATATATATATATATAAATATATATGATATATATATATATATATATATATATATATATATATATATATATATATATATATATATATAATATCGCCAAAATCTCATTTGGCATTTTCAAGTGCTGCTGTACGCCTGGAGACAGTTGCCGTCGAGTCACCAGATGTACAGCAGCACTGAAACAAACGGTGCTTCTCAGCGCAAAAAAAAATCATTTGGTGAAACATCATAAAGAATAAATTAAAAACTTTAAAATAAAACACACTTGGCATATGTTTCACTATATAAAAATATTTAGATACTGTATTTAGCAGTAAAGAATAGTCGACAAGTTTCGAGTTATCAAGACTGACAACAGGAGAGTATTACATCTTATTTTATAAAATAGACAAAAGCAAAGGTGATACCTGAAAATCAATTTGTTCTTTTACAAGGGATAATTGACTATTATGGGCGGCACTTATTTTGAGAATTTCAAGAAGATCAAGGCGCTTTCCTATGTTACCTGAATGTAACAATTGGGTTTTGTTGAAATCCTGGAAATGATTAAATTTTATACAATGTTCGGAGAAGCCAGTGGTATTTTTATTTTGTAAAATCAACTTTTTATGTTCTTCAACACGAATGTTTATATTCCTTCCTGTTTGTCCAATATAGAAAGCAGGACATTTTATAAACACCACTGTGCTCTCCGATGTTAGATTTTTCTTTATTATTGACCAAGAATTACTTCAAGTTTCTTTTATTTGTGCAAATTGTTTTAACGTAATTTTTCGATAGTTACAAACTTTGCTACTCAAATTCGACACATAATTTTTTGGAAAGTATTTTTATTCTTCATTAGTAGTTTGCAAGGGGTATATTGACTGCAACAGATTCTTTATTCGTTTTTTTCCAATGACCTTATCGATATGACTTTCATTGTAACCGTTATTGGCGGCTAATAATTTAATTGTATTAACTTCGGTTTGAAAATTTGTTTTAGATAATGGAATAGTGAACAACCTATGTATGAACGAATGAAAAGCACTGAGTTTTATTTTAATGTGTTGGTTACAAAGAGCTTATACAGATCTTTGGTTGGTTACTATCGCTGTGAATTAAAGTATCTGTGAAGGTTGGTTTCCTACTAATGTTGAAAGTAAGAGAATTCAAATTCCTAGCAATCTGAAGGTCTAAGAAATTCAAGGTACCATTTTCGTTTTCTTTCTTTCATAAATTGAATCGAGTTGTAGAAAGTATTTATATATTTAAGGAAATTATCTAACTGCGTATCTGTACCGGTCCAAATAAAAAAAAAATCACCTACATAACGCCTCCATAATGAAACATGTCGACTATTCTTTACTGCTAAATACAGTATCTAAATATTTTTATATAGTGAAACATAAGCCAAGTGTGTTTTATTTAAAAGTTTATACTTTATATATATATATATATATATATATATATATACATACATATATATATATATATATATATATATATATATATATATATATATATATATATATATATATATATATATATATATATATATATATATATATATATATATATATATATATATCAGGGGCGGCTAGTCAAAGGATGCTAAGGAGGCTAAGCCTCCTCCTCAATAATATTCCTTGTATCACTAATATATTATATTGAATAGTCAGCATATTCATATTAATCAAAATCATATTATTTTATGCACCTACCTTCCTTTCAACCTACATTATATAATATAATTTATTAATTAAGATAGAAGGTATTTACATTTACTGCATTTCATTCATTTCAAGATCTGTGGCAACGCTGCGGAGGCTTAGGAAGGTATATTCTCAACGTTCATTATGCCTGCCACAGAAAAGCAAACAACGGTGCAAATACTCCGAATGAATACTTCATTGCAATAGAAAAGCAAAACACATGTAAATGGCAACACCGATAAAGACCCAGTCTCATACAATGTCGACCAATCACAACTATAGAATTTCGCGTGACATCGAGTGAATTCGTTGGAAAGCATTAATTGAATCGTAGTGTGATCGTAGTTACTAATGGCCGAAAACAGCAGCGTGTTTACTTATATTGCTCGCGTATTGTTTTAAAATGAGTTTGGTTACTGAAGTTAATTTCAAAAATTTCAATGGAGACTTAGTGGAATATTTGTTATCCCATAACTTCAGTGCACTAAGTTATGAGGATAAAAATTTGATAAAAACATTGCGACCTACCCCTGAATTGAACAATTTGGTGCAGCGTAACAGACAACAAAACCGCGGTTTTAATACAAGGAATTATGAGAGACATCCTTGCCTAACCGGATCACAGGTAAAAAATAAATTATTTTGTTGGCAGTGTTTACTTTTTACTAGGGAAAATGTCTCTGTTTGGGGCCGCTTAGGATTTGAGGATTTAATTCTTTAGTTGAAAGTGAGGAATTTTTCACCAATAAGGTAACTTTTAATACCGCACGCGGATTAATATCTTACTTAAAAGATTTATATATTTTTTAAACATCTTTAAATTAATTTTTGAACAAACAGAAATAGTTTGATGAATAGATGAATTGACTAATTGGCTGAGAAGA
Source organism: Cynegetis impunctata (assembly GCA_030704885.1). Lineage (NCBI taxonomy): Eukaryota > Metazoa > Arthropoda > Insecta > Coleoptera > Coccinellidae > Cynegetis > Cynegetis impunctata. The sequence goes on from JARQZK010003633.1 coordinate 274,369, forward strand.
GTTTTTGTGAATATTATAAATAGGAGTTGTAGGTCTCAAGGTAGACACTCGAAAGTGAAAACAAATTAATAGCTTAGGGTGCTTGTTTTACTTTGATTTTCTTTAAATTATAACGCGGTTGACTTTGAAATCCTGAAAATTTTCGCCTATGGTGTATTTTTTAACACCTCTTGTAGCCTCCTCAAACCAAAACCTCACGAGCCGCCACTGATATATATATATATATATATATATATATATATATATATATATATATATATATATATATATATATATATATATATATATATATATATATCTATATATATATATACTGGGTAACGAGAAATCCGCTCATTCACTCTTGGATTGCTGATCTATTTATTCAGTTGATATTGATCTATTTATGTGAATCACCCCAGTATCGTGTTAGGAATTAAAATATTAGAATTTTTTTTAAAACATGCAAGCACGATTTTCTTTATATATTACAGAATTTTTAATTCGAACGAACCGCCTTCTTTTTATATAAATAGAATTTATTATTAAATATGTGACTAGTACATTCGTATTCATAAAATCAAGCAGAAAATAATGTTTCATGAGGATTATTTTATCCGCTTTACTCACCATTTTTAAATATGAGTAGGGCTTGCTGGATAGCATTTTTGATACAAGCAGTGTCCTTCTGTTTACATCGCTTTATGGTAGAAGCTAGAAATGAAAGCTATCTTCAATTGATCAGGAAATAATCTTCAAAATCTATGACATTTTTTCTCTACGAATCCTGAACTACTCTTCAAAGGGTAATCTTCGATAATAGCTATTTACAGAACAAGGAAGGCAAGTTGTACTTACCGCCCGAGCGGTAGTGAGAGCAGAAGAAATAGTACTAGAAAGGTCAGGAACACTTGCCGCCCGAATTGTGTATTATATTTTTTTCCCTCCTTGCAACCTATTTTGATACTGCTTTGACAAACGTAAGTGAAAGTCACGCAACAAGATATTGGTTGCCCTTAACGACAGGATGTAAGTCAACCTACATCCCTAGGGAAATAATAATCTAAAATTATTATAAGTAACTTAAATTTTTGATTTCATCAACATATTACAAAAATCCGGACAAACATCCGGTGATATTAATTGAAATGAATATTAATGGTACAATTCTTACAATTATTCACATCATTAACAAAATTTGGAAACACGTTTTCTCGTTTCTTCTCGAAGTTTATTACATTTTCTGACTCCACAGATCCTTCATTTCTAACCAATATTTCTGTCATTGTTGAAGCAGTTCAAGAGACTTCTGGCTGGGTCTTATAGTATAAAATTTTATTCGCTACTTCCTTCTTATTGTTGAGGCTCTCAGCTACGTAACTTTCCGCAGTATTAGCGGATTTCCATCCACCATGTCGCTTGATAGCTAATACATCAAGTCCAGTATTTGCTAATAAAGTTGCCGACGTTCTTCTGAAAGAGTGTCCAGTATACATTTTCTTTAGAAATTATTTTTTTTGGAATTGACGAAAACGTATTTTTTCCGACAGGCTGGTTTAAGCACTTTTCATTTTGATATCGCATAAAGAAGCGCGGGTTAATAGTCGTCATGTGGGATCTTATATCAATGTACTTTTGAATTATCTTGAAATGACAAACCTGAGTTTCGTCACTTTTTATCACTGTGAATGTACGTGACATTCCATTTTTGGAGTCAGGAATGGTCACAATTATGACTTCTTGACTTATTTTAACATTGTCCATTTTTATTTCACAGAGTTCATTACAACGGCACGCCCCAGCAACTCCCATTACCATTACGACCTTCATCAATAAGTATATTATATCAACGAGGAGCTTCAAGCATGAACTTATTCACATCCTCCCTGTTAAACACATTCGATTTTTTGGGTCTATAACCATCATTTTTTCTCTTCAAAAATGCTCGAAAATTTGGATACCTACTTAGAAATATCTATATTTTCCTCTATGAAAAGGGTGGACTTCAAAATCGAATATTCATACCATAAGCTTGATGGGGACTTCAATGAAGCACTTTTCTAGTGAAAATATGCCAAAAATAAGGTTTCTGAGACTGCAGTAGCCGTCTTGATTTGGCACAAATTCTTGAAGGATTTATATGCTGCTTCATACTTTTTTTTCGACTTTTCCGGTAGTAGAGATAAACAAGCAATATTCGCTGATTCTTCTATGGCTGAAACATCCATTTTGTCCACACAGAATCAAGCAATTCGACTTTTTCAAACTTTTCGCTACGAATTTCAACTTGACGTTGTTGATAAAATAAAAACTGCTTATGTTGCTCTAGCAATAATAATGAAAATCTAAAAATATATCCAGCATTTTCTTGTAAACATAGAATACAGCGAGGGGAAAAAATGTTATATACTATATGGGATGTAAGTACATCTCGAACTTTTTTGCCAGCCCTCGCTATCGCTCGGGCGCAAACTCGTCCTCGACTGGTAAATGTTACTTACATCCCTTATAGTATAAATAACTATTTTCAACTCCAGTTTTCTCAAATTAGAAAGAAAGGGTTTAAATTATATATTTTGAACAATGCAACTGAAACAGACAGAATATTTGTTTGAAATTCAGTTAATCCTGTCAATCGACACTTGGATTTTGAATCTGTTATTTGACATAACGCCCCAGGGAGGTAAAACAGTTGCCGCCCACGAATCAAAATGAACTACTTACCAATTAGGTAGTAGAAAACAGTTAATTACACTACAAGGGAGGCAAGTTATACTTACCAATAGAGGACGTAGATTGCGCCCAAGAAGTATTGAAAAAATTATTTCTAATTATATAATTTGAGCAATTCTGTTAATTGACACTATGATTTCAAATCTGTTATACATACAGAATATTCAATTACATCCCTAGGGAGGTAAGTTATACTTTCTTTCTTCAAATCAATTTCATAATGGAGTAGGTACTTACTGAGTAGCAAGTAGAAAACAATTTTTACCCCGAGGCGAAGCTAAAGGGGTTATAGTCTCACGACAAAAAGTGTGCATCTGGTCCGGTTTTAAAAATTCCAACGGATATCGATAAAACACATATGATTTCATAAGAAAAGTGTTTTCAAAAATTTTTCACCACGGAGAATAAAAAAATTATAGCGTTTTTTTAGATTTTTTGTACGTAGACATGATATAGTACCACGAGAAAAAGTTAGTAGCTGGTCCGATTTTAAAAATTCCAACGGATATCGATAAAACACATATGATTTTATAAGAAAAGTGTTTTCAAAAATTTTTCCCCAAGAAGAATAAAAAAATTATAGCGTTTTTAGATTTTTTATTACCTCTTTTTTAGTCTCACGACAAAAAGTTAGTAGCTGGTCCGATTTTAAAAATTCCAATGGATATCGATAAAACACATATGATTTCAAAAGAAAAGTGTTTTCAAAAATTTTTCCCCACGAAGAATAAAAAAAATGACAGCGTTTTTTAGAATTTTTTGTCCATAGATATGTGGTGCTATCTATAAATCTTAAAGCTAAACCGATTTTCACAATAATGAAATGAAATGATAGCATTTAATGTGTAGTTTTTTAATTCATATAATGCATTCAAAAAATATTACCATTGAGAGTTCGTACAAATTATCCATCAGTTCATACGGTAAGATTATGAACAAATTTCTTACAACTACTTACTCATTGAGTGAAAAAAATTCATAAAAAGTACAGGGAATATTTGACTGAATAGTTTAACTCTTTGAATCAATAATAATATGTTAGTTTTTGTAGTAATTTTTCGAGTACTCAAAACAACGGTTAATAATAACAATTTACACATTTATTAAATGAAATAACGCATGACGCACGTTTCGGTGGAACTTGACCTTCTTCAGATGCTAATATCAAACTCAGCTTGCAAACTCAGTTTACCGTTAGCATCTGAAGAAGGTGAAGTTTCACCGAAATGTGCGTCATGCGTTATTTCATTTAATAAATGTGTAAATTGTTATTATTAACCGTTGTTTTAATATGTTTATTAATTACCACATGTATCGGTCCAATCCATCCAAAAATTGAAAAATATGACTTTTACATGTTTAATTCAGATTCTAAAAACAACAAGATAATTTGAGAGTTAGGCCAAGCTACAGAGATTTTTTCATATAAAAAGTGTTAGAAGAAAACCAGCTCCGCCATTGTGTGTAAAATAGTTCCACATGATATAGTGATATGTTTTTCACTCGACTTTATTATTTATGTCTTTGTTATTAACAATTTTATGCAAAAAATCGCAACTATCAGAGTAATCATGATGATGTCAATAGACTTATTGTAGAAAATGAAAAGACGAAAAAAATGAGAGGTCGGACGACTCGATCAGACTCTTAGTCTAAGGGAAAATTGGAAAAAACTGTCCAAAATGCAGTTTTTTCAAAAGTTCAATACTCGGTTATTTTTTGAGTTGTAGCGTAGATCCTCCGGTTAGTATTATTTATCAATATAAACTTTATTTTTGCGAAGATCAGGAACTGTCCGATGCATAGTTTTTGATCTGTGGCCATTTGATTATGTTACTATGCAATTTTCCAGCAGACCTGAATGCGACAGATATGGTCTGATTTCAATTTACTAAAAAGATTTTGAAAGTAGAATTCTCATAGTTCGAAACGTTCATTTTGGCTTTCCATAAAAACGCTGAGAAATATGTTAAAAATAAAGCTGAACATGACGAAAAACGGCCGAGCACGTGTGAGTAGTTCAATAGTGGGGGTAGAGCAGCAGGCAAGGAGAAGTATGACATTCGAAAACGTCGGCATTTTGAACGTGACAGTAATTTCTAAACGTTGTCAGATAATAATTTGTAAACCCCCACTCTTCAACTACTCTCACGCGCTCGGCCGTTTTTTGTCATGTTCAGCTTTATTTTTAACATGTTTCTCAGCGTTTTTATGAAAAACCAAGATGAACGTTTTGAACTATGAGAATTCTACTTTCAAAATCTTTTTAGTAAATTGAAATCGGACCATACCTGTCGCATTCAGGTCTGCTGGAAAATTGCATAGTAACATAATCAAATGGCCACAGATCAAAAAATATGCATCGGACAGTTCCTGATTTTCGCAAAAATAAAGTTTATATTGATAAATAATACTAACCGGAGCTAATACTGGCCGGAGGATCTACGCTACAACTCAAAAAATAACCGAGTTATGAACTTTTGAAAAAACTGCATTTTGGCCGATTTTTTCCAATTTTCCCTTAGACTGAGGGTCTGATTGAGTCGTCCGACTTCTCATTTTTTTCGTCTTTTCATTTTCTATAATAAGTCTATTGACACCATCACGATTACTCTGATAGTTTCAATTTTATAAGCAAAAAACTAAAAAAAACGCGATTTTTTGCATAAAATTGTTAATAACAAAGATATAAATAATGAAGTCGAGTGAAAAACATATCACTATATCATGTGGCACTATTTGACAAACAATGGCGGAGCTGGTTTTCTTCTAACACTTTTTGCACAAAATGCTCACTCTAAATCTCTGTAGCTTGGCCTAAGTAGTAAGTAACAAGCGCGGATTTAAGGAAGAGGACAGGAGGGGCTGGCAATTGCCTCTCCAAGATGACGAAAAATACTAGAAATAAATTACTAGTTATTAAAACTGTTTGTTTCCGGAAAAATTTCCGAGAGTTACGTTTTTCTGGAGAGATGACCCCCTCAACATTTTTCTCCACGAAAATCTTCTTTGCATTCGCAAAATAAAGTCATAATACTCACGCAATTGTTCTGCAGGGATATACGCCAAACATGAAACTAGTAAAAATAATCGGAGCAAGAACTTGACCTTCATTTTCTTCGAATCGGTTCGTTATGATAGAAAATGGCTCAATTTCCCCAATAAATATTATCAGATGCTGTGTAACCTTGTCGATTTGGAACTTTAAAACGCTTTTTACTTCGAAGAAACTAGTTTTAATATGTTTTTTTATTGAATTTGAAAAATGTTGTATGTAGAACAAAATTGTCCAGTTAGTTGAAAAACATAAAAATTAATTCTTTCGAGTTATATCTAGATGATTCTGTCAACAGTATTTTATTTTCACTCAAGTGAAATAAACAAATATTAGTAATCTGTTATATATATATATATATATATATATATATATATATATATATATATATATATATATATATATATGATATATATAGATATATATATATATATATATATCCATATATATATATATATATATATATATATATATATATATATATATATACATAATAATTTTTATCGTATAATTTACAACCAATCAGAACGATCAATTTAGTTATGTTACCTTGTATAATTTCGATAATACCTGATTATATATAGAGTAGCTCTACTAATCGAAAATTTCACAATAATTTAATTTTGATAGTAACCACATCGACATCAATATACAACAATACACAAAATAACAGGATCGTCAAATTATGACGTTTATCAATAACTGTTCCAAAAACAGTTGATTCGGAGATTTTTACTTAATTTACTCAATAAATAATCGTATCAAATACAATGCGTACTTCAAAATAAATACGGTTATACATCTCAAACTTCCTGCATAATTACAAATCGTGTCAGTTTGACAGAATATTTAGACTGTCAAACTGACACTCTTTTGTAATTATGCAACAAGTTATCGATGTATAACCTGATTATTTTGAAGTACTTACTCATGTCTTTAATTGTTTTGTAGATGATTTTTCAATTTTTAATCTTTCTTTTTCATTCCTTCATTTTTGTAATATCAAGTACAATAATTTAGAAATGGTATTCATTTACATTTATGACAAGTAAGCCACACATAGCTACCCTAAACTCATACTGAATTTCAAGAGAGATTTTTATTATGTATAATTTATTTGAAATGAAGATTATTATTATTATAAAATCATTTGAATTGGAGTCCTCCATAGTAAATCAATTATATTAAGAAACTGTGGGACTAAGAATAAAATTTTACACTGGATTTATATAGTAGGTACTACAGTAAAATTTTACCGGAGAATTATAATTTAGATGCCCTGTTTCGAATAAAATATAGGTCAGCGTGTTGAATAAATAATAGATGATGGTAGTATATAGTTTCAATTTGCTGACTGATGGATTGAAAAGTTTTATAGAGGCCTGAGGAAGCAGATGAAACTAATCTGCGAGACGTTGCTAAATATAAACACTATATAAATCCAGTGTATAATTTATATGTATATATATATATATATATATATATATATATATATATATATATATATATATATATATATATATATATATATATATATATATATATATATATGTCAGTGGCGGATACAAAGTTTTTTTTTGGGGGGGAAATGATAAATAATAATAATAAAAATCTAGTCAACTAACTAAATGAAGATTGATAAATCTAGATGAAAACACCGCGTGGATGAGGAAAGTAAACATTTTATTTAGCAGTGCATCATTTTTTTAAATGTAGAAAATAAACATATAACATTTTTCTACTATTCTGGCAAAATTTAGGAATTCTGTGATCCAAGGGAGAGGGTTAATTTATCTAATTACCCAGTATACAGAGAATATATAAACTACCGCATTTATTATCATGAAGTTTATACAAGTTACACATTTTATTTAATGTCAGAGAAAATTTCCGATATTGGTATTGTCTCGAATAGTTTATTCATCATTTCCATCAACCAAATTCCATAAGCTGACTCATAATATGGTATTATATCGTCAAAAATTGACCTCCAGTTATCGTTCAAAGCAGCGTTAATATTATTCCATATGTTGGAGTTTTTTCCATCTGAGTCATGAAAAGCATATTTGGCATTTTCAACATCGATATGCAAACGTGGATGCTTGCCTCTAATGTACTTTTCGTTGCCCTTGTTCACGATATCCAAATCTACTTGAAAGTATGCCACTACTTTATCTAAAAAATAACACAGAATATTCAAAAAAGTAATTGTCTTTCTTACAATATGTATAATGATGAAATATGATGTAGAAAAATAAGATCTATAAGTAAAATTGATTCTGCTTAATGGAAGGGTTACATGTTTTTTAGCTAACAGATTCTTTGGGGGAAGCTTTGAGGTTTTGCAATTTTCTTCCAGCCTTTATGAATTGAATTTATTTTCTCAAATGTTACATTTGACTATGAGGTCCTGATGACCTACCAGGGATTCGGCGTGGACTATTCGGCCTATTGAAAACCTTGCTCTTGGAATTCACAATTTCTACTTAGAATAAAGTTTAAACTTTAAAATAAAACACACTTGTCTTAAAAGGTCAATTTTACAAAATAAAATTACCACTGGCTTCTCCGAACATTGTATAAAATTTAATCATTTTCTGGATTTCAACAAAACCCAATTGTTGCATTCAGGTAACAAAGGAAAGCGCCTTGACCTTCTTGAAATTCTCGAAATAAGTTCCGCCCTGTAACCAACACATTAAAACAAAACTCAGTGCTTTTCATTCGTTCATACATAGGTTGTTCACTATTCCATTATCTAAAACAAATTTTCAAACCGAAGTTGATACAATTGAATTATTAGCCACCAATAACGGTTACAATGAAGAAAGTCTTATCGATAAGCTCATCGGGAAAAAACGAGTAAAGTATCTGTTGCATTTAATATACCCCACGCAAACTACTAATGAAGAACAAAAATACTTCCCAATAAGTTATGTGCCGAATTTGAGTAGCAAAATTTGTAACAGACTATCAAAAAATAACGTTAAAACAAATTGTACAAATAAAAGAAACTTGAAGTCATTCTTGGTCAATAATAAAGAAAAATCTTACATCGGAAAACAGTGGTGTTCACAAAATGTCCTGCTTTCTATATTGGACAAACAGGAAGGAATATAAACATTAGTGTTGAAGAACATAAAAAGTCAATTTCACAAAATAAAAATACCACTGGCTTCTCCGAACGTTGTATAAAATTCAATCATTTCCTGGATTTCAAAAAGAACTCAATTGTTGCTTTCAGGTAACATAGGAAAGCGCCTTGTCCTTCTTGAAATTCTCGAAATAAGTTCCGCCCATAAAAGTAAATTACCCCTTGTAAACCTTTGCTATTGTCTGTTTAATAAAACAAAATGTAATACTCTCCTGTAGTCAGTCTTGATAATGAGTTCATAACTCGAAACAAGTCGACTATTCTTTACTGCTAAATACAGTATCTAATTACTTTTATATAGTGAAACATAAGCCAAGTGTGTTTTATTTTGAAGTTTAAACTTTATTCTTTATGATGTTTCACCAAGTGATGTGCGAGAATTCAATCTCAGTTATTTTTACTTATTATTTCATTTACATTTTGTGTTTTTTTTAATTACAATGTTTCTTGTTCTACTGAACTCTACGAAGTAAAGTGTAGCCAATCATAGGCGACGATTTGATTCAAATTTGACACGTATCTTTCAAGTTTTGAATTGATGTGGCCATTACTTCGTTAAAACCCATAACAATATTATTAGAAAAACAGATGTTTGATTTTAACGGTTATTATATTTGACGCGTTTCACAATTAGTGCAGTCATTGAAGCGTAAAATAGGTTTTTACCTCCGAAATTTTTTATTATGAACCGATTTACATGAAATTTTGGAATTAGGCTTATCTTAGACTTAACTTCAAAAGTGATACTGACCCGAACTCCGTTTTCACCCTGGGGTGGTTGCCACCCCTTTTCGGTGATGGATATCGATAGAAGACCTAATTTTAAGCAAAAAATGTTTTATAAAGTTTTTTCAGAAACCCAATACTTTTCAAGTTATTGGCAATTGAAAATTCGGAATTTTCAGTTTACTAATGTTTAGTTCACTAAGTAGAAAAAAATACGATTAGTTTTTGGGCCATAACTCCTTCAATTTTGAAGCTATCACAACTTATAATAAATCAATTTAAAGGTAATTAAAAGAGTTACAACTTTTTTCATTACGATATGTAGTGAAAAACTATTTATTTTGAAACGGTAAAGGGTTAAAAGGCTCGAGAGAGACTGTGATTGCGCTACCACGCGCTCTTCAAAAAATCATATCTCCGTCAATTTTCGTGTGACGGAAAAAACCAAAATTTTTGTCAAAAAAAAACCTACAATTTTTATTATTACACTTTTTTACGTATCTTTCATTATTTTTGAGATATTATGAAAAGAAGGTGGTTTTTCTTGAAATTCGAATTTTTTTTTTCTTAAAATCGTGTTTTTTTCGAAGAATATGTGTTCCAAAGCAGCCAAACTGCTAGAATCCATCAAACTCTTTATACTTAAGTTAATTCTAGACGGAATACGATTAATTTAAATTTTGGAGGAAATGGCACTTATGAAACCCATTGATTAAAAAAAAAACCATTAGATGTTCCTCTTTTTTCCATTACAGCTCACTCATTCTAGATGCGAAAGACTTTTAACAGTACCTACTCATTTCAAAGCTTATTTCACGCACTATAAAATCCTTTTTCATTAGCATGCATAAAACTCATTCGCTTTCCGCTAGATGGCATTGAATACATCGATTAAATTTCAGACAAAATAAAAAACGGCTTTGATCTTCAATATCTCGCTTAATATCGCACTTAGAACACTCTATTTAAAACCAATTTGTTCATTTTTTTACCTGCTACAATTTTGTTCATTATAATATTATCGCTAAAATGCACATTTTCAGAGATATTTGCAAAAAACCGTTGAAAATCGTGGGAAAATTCCGAATTTTCAATTGCCAATAACTTGAAAAATATAGGGTTTCTGAAAAAACTTTATAAAACATTTTTTGCTTCAAATTAGGGCTTCTATCGACATCCGACGTTATTTTGAAAAAAAAATCCACCACAGAAAAGGGGTGGCAACCACTACCAGGGTGAAAACGGAGTTCGGGTCAGTATCACTTTTGAAGTTCAGGGTAAGATAAGCCTAATTCCAAAATTTCATGTAAATCGGTTCATAGTGAAAAATTTCTGAGCTAAAAAGCTTCAATACCTGCACTAAATACGGTGGCTTCTTCGGATATAATAAAATGCTGAAATCTTGGTATCTCAGTTTCACATTAGTTATTTATGTACCAAGTGCGTTATATAGATCCTAACGCCCGGAGGGTAACATTCGGCCCGAGGGATGAATGTTGCCCGATGGGCCTTAGGATTTAATAACGCACGAGGTGCATACAAGATTTTATTTTTCACGAAAAAATTATTGTATTATAATGAAAAATCGATTTTTAAATCGGTTCATTGCTCCTATACTTTCTATTTTCCTTCTCATAGTAGGCTTGTCATTTGTTGATATTTTGACGTTTGTGAATATTTTTGTCGTCATATTTAGTGAATGTCATTGCTGCTTTCTTTGTGTTGTCTTATAGAAATAATGGAAATGAAAATGAATTTACCCAAGAATATCATAGAAAATGCAGCCAAAGCTGCGAATAATTCATTGCCGGAGAAATCCAGAGTCGTATACGACAAGGATTATGAAGTATTTAATCAATGAAATTTGCTTCATTTCTCCTAGAACAATTAGCGGGCGTTATGGTCCATTATGCCCGCTCATAACGCCCTAGGGCATAATGAGTGTATTCATAGCAACCGTATCTAAGGTAAAATCAACAAATAATATACAAGTGAAAAATAGTACCTAGGGAACAAACGATTACAACAAGAAACTAAATTAGGGTGGAGGGTAGAGAAAAGAGGATTGAAATTCAACCTTTGGGAAGCCCTATAAATTAATAGATATAAGAATAGAATTCTTATCTTATCTATTACTAAAGGTACAAATTGACTTGAATCATTCTTCACTCCTGAATATATTCAATACCTGATGTATTTTGAGCAAGTTTTCTGAAAGAATTACTTACCCTCCGCCCTAATTTAGTTTCTTGTTGTAATCGTTTTTCCCTAGATCCTGAAGATTTCATGTAAAACTGAGATACCAAGTTTTCATTCTATGCGAAGAAGCCACCGTGTGGTGGAACGCCGCGTCATAGAGTCAAATATAATAACCTTTAAAATCAAACATGTGTTTTTCTAAAAATATTTTTTGCTAAGGTTATAGGCTATAGAAACTAGAACAACGATGTAGCGTGGAGGAGTAATTACTGTTTATAAATAGTCCGTAAGTGACCGAATAATGAAGACAGGTCGAAAGATTATGTACGTTCCTTTTAAGGAAAAACTTTTTCATCTAAGTGAGCGAAGAAACAAAAATTATATTTTTCATACAAAAAAGTTCAGCAGTTGTTCTTAACAGCTTGAAATATTTGAAAAAATTTCTTTTAATTTTATAATTCCAATTTGAATTTTTAACATTCTAGTAACGAACTTGATATACAATAGAAAATACGTTAGAAGAATGTTCTTCAATAAAGAATATGAAAATGAAACAATTTTTGAATGATATATAACAAAAATATAATTATATTACATTACTGATGAATTTACAAAGAAAAATTGAAAAACTGGGATTGAATTTTTCTGGAAAATGTTGGAAAAATTTTGTGTTAGCTACCAACTAAGAAATTGAAGAAAAACTCACTTAGTTCTATCATATTATTCCCTGCACTTTTTATAGGAAATGTTAAGACTTGTCCTTCGAATTCATATGTTGCATTCATTTGGACAAGAGGAGCAGTAAAATCTATTTTCATTTTTTCCTTGTCAAAATCTAACCTGCAAAATAATCAAAATCTTGAAAAATATAAATAGAAACATAAACAAAAATACCAAATCATAGAATCAAATCATTGTTTTGCAGCAATGAAAAATACTGAAATTGTTATTTTAGTTGTATTTGCTAATTGCACATAAAAGTCTATTTTGTCTAAAATTTCTAGTAGACACAAATTGATTGAATGCGAACTATTATCAATATAGAAACATATTTCACTAATTTATTCATCATTACCCACAATTCTAATGTACTATAAATAACGAATTTCATCTAGTTTTCATTTCTCAGCATTTGATGAACGTACATTACATTTTCAATTTTCGAATCTGAAAGACCGTATAAGTTTGAATTCTTGTATTTTTGTACCAGTTTCAAGACTTTTTTACCGGCTGCAATATTGAGTCGAGTCATTGAGATCGGATCCAGGCCTGGAACTCCAAGTTCTGGAACACCTAAAAGAAAACTCCAGCAATGACATTAAAATCATTTTTCAATAGTGAAGAAAGAAAATAAATGCATAAAGCAGATGCTGCTTATGCTTGAACTTTCAGCTTCGCGTATAGATGTTTATTTTTGATCAGTTTAGTTACACTTTAATAAAATAGGGTTGCGAGCTATCAGCTTGATTTCATATACCGGAACAATGATTTTCAGGAGTTTCGAATATTGTCCGGATCTCTTCTGGATGCAGAGGAGTAGCTAGTGGGTAGTCAGGGAGCCTAGACCCTCGAGAACGTAGACTTGTAGAACACTTGTACTTGTCAATAGGAAGAGTAACATTGTGTTGAACAAATTGAGGTTCCTTTAATCAGTAATAAGCATTTGATGTGGTACCGCAGGAGACTATAGTTAATAGTATAGTTTGTACGAATACGAAGGAAATGTGAAGAGTGAAGTTGCAGAAAAAAGAGGAAAAATTTGATCCTCTAGACTAGAGCTTTTGCTGAATTTATTATATCGTTTTCTCGGTTAGCGCTTTATACATAAAGTATAAACTTTAAAATAAAAACACTTGGCTTATGTTTCAGAATATAAAAAATCTTTAGATACTGTACTTAGCAGTAATAAAAAGTCGACATGTTTCGAGCTATGAACTCATTATCAAGACTGACTACAGGAGAGTATTGCATCGTAATTTATAAAACAGACAAAAGCAAAGGTGATACCTGAAAATCAATTTGTTCGTTTACAAGGGGTAATTGACTATTATGGGCGGAACTTATTTCGAGAATTTCGAGAAGGTCAAGACGTTTACCCTTGTTACCTGAATGTAACAATTTGGTTTTGTTGAAATCCAGGAAGTGATTGAATTTTATACAATGTTCAGAGAAGCCAGTGGTATTTTTGTTTTGTAAAATTGACTTTTTATGTTCTTCAACACGAATATTTATATTCCTTCCTGTCTGTCCAATATAGAAAGCAGGACATTCGTCGCAAAATATTTTGTAAATACCACTGTTTTCTCCGATGTTAGATTTTTCTTTATTATTGACCAAGAATGACTTCAAGTTTCTTTTATTTGTACAAATTGTTTTAACGTTATTTTTCGATAGTCTGTTACAAATTTTGCTACTCAAATTAGGCACATAATTTATTGGGAAGTATTTTTGTTCTTCATTAATAGTTTGCGTGGGGTATATTGAATGCAACAGATACTTTCTTCGTTTTTTCCCAATGAGCTTGTCGATAAGACTTTCATTGTAACCGTTATTGATGGCTAATAATTTAATTGTATTAACTTCAGTTTGAAAATTTGTTTCCGATAATGGAATCGTGAACAACCTATGTATGAACGAATGAAAAGCACTGAGTTTTATTTTAATGTGTTGGTTACTGTCGCTGTGAATTAAAGTATCTGTGAAGGTTGGTTTTCTATAAATGTTGAAAGTAAGAGAATTCAAATTCCTAGCAATCTGAACGTCTAGGAAATTCGAGGTACCGTTTTCGTTTTCTACTTCTTTTGTAAATTGAATCGAGTTGTAGAAAGTATTTATATATTTAAGGAAATTATCTAACTGCCTATCTGTACCGGTCCAAATACAAAAAATATCATCTACATAACGTCTCCATAATAAAACGTTAGTAATTAAATTATTATCAGTATTGAAAATTTTTTCTTCTAAGTTATTCATGAAAATTTCACTCAACAAAGGCGATAACGGTGATCCCATGGGCAATCCGTCTTCTTGTTTGTATATTATATTATTAAATTTGAAATAACTCTGTTTCAAACATAAGTTTAAGGCAGACATTGTTTTGTTGACTGCTTGAGTTGTTAAATTTGGGTTCATCTCTAGATATCGCTTAACAATATTTTTAACTTCTTGAGTTGGCGTAGAAGGAAATAAGTTGATAACGTCAAATGAAATTAATTTAGCATTTGAAGGAATTTTGATATTCTTAAGATGATTAACTAACTGAATAGAATTTTTAAAGCTATACGCCGGATTGAATTGAATTAAGGTGGGTAATTTCTTATTCAAATACTGACATAATTTATACGCAGGAGCGTTAATATAAGATACTATTGGACGCATCGGGCAATCAATTTTATGTATTTTTGGTAAAGTATATAAAACCGGGGTGCGTGGGTTCATGGAAGTTAAGAAAAAAGTGTTAATATCTGAAAATAAGATTTTACTATTCTTGATGAATGATTTTATTTCGTTTTGGAATTTTTTAGTGGGATCTATTTTAAGTTTTGAGAATTTATCTGTATTAAATAGGATTTCACTGGCTTCTCTGAACATTGTATAAAATTCAATCACTTCCTGGATTTCAACAAAACCAAATTGTTACATTCAGGTAACAAGGGTAAACGTCTTGACCTTCTCGAAATTCTCGAAATAAGTTCCGCCCATAATAGTCAATTACCCCTTGTAAACGAACAAATTGATTTTCAGGTATCACCTTTGCTTTTGTCTGTTTTATAAATTACGATGCAATACTCTCCTGTAGTCAGTCTTGATAATGAGTTCATAGCTCGAAACATGTCGACTTTTTATTACTGCTAAGTACAGTATCTAAAGATTTTTTATATTGTGAAACATAAGCTAAGTGTTTTTATTTTAAAGTTTATACTTTATTCTTTATGATGTTTCACCAAGTGATGTGCGAGAATTCAATCTCAGCTTTATACATAGTTGTAATGCACAAAGATATATATATATATATATATATATATATATATATATATATATATATATATATATATATATATATATATATATATATATATATATATATATATATATATATATATATATATATATATATATATATATATATATATATATATATATATATATATAGTCTGTGGCATACTCCAGCTTATTGGTAAATCCAACCCTGATAAATAATCAATATTCTGGTGCATTTTGTCCAAGACATTGTAAAAATTTTGCGAAAAATTGACCATTGTAGAGCCACCAAATGTGGCAAATCATTTAAAAGGTCTATCCAACAGTACCATCAGGATTGGCAGCTTCTAGCTGACACTCAGAGCAGTTTGGTTTTTTTTGTAGCTTTAAGTTGTGTTTTTGAATGTGGAATATTCATTTCCTTTCTTTCTCCACTTGAAAACCCCCAAATATATGAAAAATCTTCCAATCAAGAAGATAAGAAATATGAAAATATTTAGATAATTTTTGTTCATTCATCAATAAAGTTATGTTCTAAAGTTTTGTTGAAACATATAAATCATTGGTGTTTTGATAATTATACTGTTATAATGATAAAATAATTTTGTCAAAAATAATATAAAGAAGCACAAACTATAGTATATGTAGAGCAAATTTGAGAAATAAATTAACATAACTTATAAAACATGGGACATATTGAACATATCATAATAACAATGAAGTCTTTGAGTAGATTTATTATTTTCATTATTGTTCACATCATCATAGTTAAGCATTTGTCGTTTTATTTCATATGAAAGCAAATGAAGTAAAACATAGGAAAAAAAATTGAATATGGGAACTCATGGGTATTTTCTTCAAGAATGGACATTACACAATTAGCAAATGTAGATCATTTGGACTGATTTTGGTATTTTTCACTAGACACCAAATAGCTACTACACCAAATAGCTACTACATTTTAAAACTTATTCTGAATCTTTCAAAAGTAAATTTTTACAGGAAAATTTACCCAAACTAATTAATTTTGTGATTCAATCAAAAAATTTTAGATCCACTTACTAATTTGAAGTATTTTGGTCGGTACTGAGTGATTCGTTTAGAATCAAGGTAGTAGCTATACAATGGGACAGGGGGCGCAAGATGTTAGAAATAATATGTGAATTGTAATCAACATCAATACAGTTTGTAAAACATAATCATTTCCTACATGAAACATTTTTTTCGAGTCTCTAGGGGGGCAACAGCTGCCTCCCCTTCGCGGCGCCCTTATATGAAAATTCTTTAAAGAATCAAATTAATTAAAATCATGTTGATTACTCGATATTATTGGCTACTTAAGTAAACCACGAATAAATTTCATAGTTTCAAACATAACACCACTGAAAAATACTTACCATTTTTTAGATTTGGTAAAGCCCCTTGAATAGCATCTTTCAAGCAAATAGTGTCTTTAGATGAACATCTCTTAAAATTTGTTGCTAAAAATATATATGGGAAATAAGATAACGCAAATAAGTTTTAAGAATTTATTAATTCATTTTGAAAATTTTTTTTCAAAAAATTCTGATATATTCAATGTTTCTTCCTTTTTCTTCGATTTCGATATTTTAAATTTGTTCTCTTTCAGTGTTCCTAATAATTCACGTCAATTTGTGTTTACTATCTCAGTACAAAATGATTAACAGAAAAAACTGATAAAGTGAAAAGAAAAAAGTAATTGAGAAGAAATTAAGTTGTTTCAATTCCATGTTATTTCCTAAAACTGGTTTTTAATATAGGAGAACATGAAATTTTTTTTAATGTGAGATAAACAACTGAAAAACGATTAATTTTTTTATGTATCAGTTGAAAGAATCAATGTAATTAATATAAAATCAGAGTTAAATCTACAACTCACGCAGTTTAGCTCCAAAAACTACACTTAAAAATAAGATACTAAAAATGAGATACATTGCAAGAGTAAAGTTGACACTAAATTCTGTTTATAAAAATTTCACTGTTATAAATATACTGAACTCTGACGTAGGATAAAATAATCATAGTTTATCATTAATCTTCAGCTGGAAAACGATTCATCATAGAATTTTCCAACGCAATTGGCAATAATTGAAAAAAATAAAAACCAAGGTTACATTTCCTATAATAATGTAATTAGATCCATTTTTATACTATTAACTAAAAAAGTGTGAACTTTATTCTATAATTAACCCAAATATGAATTTTTCCTCTTCAAATTCGAATATATTTCAATATATAAATCAATGAATTAATTAAAGGCTCAGTTCATTAAAAAGTCAAACACGTTTCAACTAAAGTAATGAAGAAAAAATTAATTTATATTTAAATTATATTTTTTAGCATCAATCTGGAAACTTTCCATTTAGATACCTTTTCTTAATGTCTGATGGAGTTTTTTCGGCATGAATCTATCCTTTCTGTAAAACATACTCAAGTTTCAGACCACCAGCGTTCTTTTGGAAATGAATAATTTTTCGGCGACCGTTAAATCTCGATTTTTCGCACCAACCACATGGTCAAATAAGCATGCTAGGTGAAAACTATTTTCGAAATCAAAATTACATGATTGAACCGATTTTCAATCAGAAATGAAAGGTTGAAAATTCATATTATTTGATGTTTCAATCTCGAAGGAGGAGGTGGGAAAAAATTTTTTGAAAAAAAAAAAAAATTTCTCGATCAAAAGTCGGTTTCTGTATGTAATCTGGGTTGAAAATAACGATGCTGACCATAGCTGTCGCCGCGAATGTTTATTTGACTATTGGGATCTGGCATGTCAGCTGGCGAACTCTGGCGGTCAGATGGATGAAGTTTTTATTTCCAACGTCAATATATGCAATTATTGCATGTCAATTTTTTGATTTCTTACAAATAAGGTCGCAAAAGGTGAAGAATGGAAAGTGTTAATTTTGCAAAACGTATAATCAGCAAGTCTCGAGTGTGTTGTTGCGTGAAAATTGTAATTCTAAAGCATATACAAATGCAAGTATTAGCTTTCTTCGGTTTCCGAAGCCAAACAAATATTTTTTATTGAGAGAAAATCATTTTGGAGAAAAGGAAAAGATTGATTTGTTGAAGGTATGGAAAATCAAATAGAAAAAAAATCACACAACTCCAAGAATGACGGTGTGTTCTTTGCATTTTACAGAAGAATTGATTGAAACTCAGATTAGTTCCCATTATTAATGGAAATTCCAGATGCTGCAGCCAAAACATTTATAATTGTTGGATCTGTGTTGCCTGAGCATTTATTGGTATTATTAGAAGAAATTTTTACAGTGATATGTCATACGATAAATATGTCTTCTCCGATCTCAGAAGATGACAAATTCATGGAAGATTAAGTGAAATGATGGGGTAAACAATTTTATGTATATGATGCTTATTAGATTGAAGTTAGTTATAAGAAGAATACACACGGAATGAAAAACTTTCACTTTGTATATTCATTATTAATACATCTTGACTTGAATTATGGTTGATGGTGTTTTATTATGAAATTCACATTTGATTATATGAAACATTATGATTTCTCATTGAATCCTTGTATACTACTAAATGAATGTTTTTCGTGAGATTTTCAACATGTTTTGCCCAAAGTTCTTCAGAAATAATTAATTTTTAGAATGTGATAAAGAATCATCAAAAAATAGTTTTGAAATATGTTTATTGATAATTGCCCATAAAATGGGGTAGTAAAAAAACGCACATGAAAATTATTAGTTTAAGGCTGCGGTTATAGTGGATGCGTTTTCTGACGACCAAATAGTCGGACGTACACGTCAGAACTGATCGTCAGACAACGGTGGTTATAGCCAATGCGTATTTTGTTCTGTGTTTGCACCTAAACTGTCATTCTAACTTACTCAAATCATGGATATCAACAATAATAATTTTGAAGAATATTATCAGTATGTAGAAAGTCCGCTATTAAAAGTTTTATTACTGTCGGGAAAAAGTGAATATGTCAATAAACTATTTATATCCAGACAAATTCACGGAGAGTATCATTCGTTATTTCCAGAGTTATTGGAGCAACCTAATAAGTTTGTAGAATATTTTAGAATGTCTCCAAAAACCTTTAATTATATCCTTAACGGAATTGAAGGAACTATATCTAAGCAGTCAAATTTTCGTGAATGTATATCAGCAAAAGAAAGACTAGCAGTAACTTTAAGGTATGAAAGTATTCTATTTTAATTTTAGTTTGTAAGTTCGCTAAACATGATATAATACAAAGAACTATTCATTAGGATTATGAGAAGAAAAAAATTTAGATATATTTCCAAAGAAGTTTTGATTTGTGTCCTGAACTGACTCTCTACTACATGATCCAGATGATGTATAACTGTCTGTAAAAACAGAAGCAGATTGTGCTTCATCACAAAATACTTGTTGTAACTTCTTCGCACAATCATTTTTCTGTTTTCAGGAACAGGCAGCAAACTCATTAGAAAATGATAATCAGCATCTTCTCTGCAGTATTCCTGTTTTTTAGATAGTTCAACTTTTCGTCTAAACTCTTCTAACTTTCTTTCCTCAATGTCTAAAAGTTTTGTGAGGGCAACCAATTTTGTATATTTCGGAATACTTGAACCCCTAGAAGTAGTTCTAGCATGTTTTGCCTGAGGTGGCAAGAAGTCTGAACGTATGTTGTTTTCTGCTGTAGATTCACGAGTTTCAGAAGATTCGTCTGAAAAAGTTGCTTCGGGTTCATTATTACCTTCATTGAAAATTTCATAGTCGTTCTCGTCGTTTACGTATTGAGTATCCGTCTCCGTCTCTGACTCTGGAATACTACTCAAATATTGAGCTAATATATATTCTATTCTGTATTCTATACCAAAATTGAAAATATCTGCTACTTACGATTCGTATTCATCTCCTTGGCAATTTTATCCCATTTTTGACGGGAAATGTCTCTATTATGGTAACATTTCTGGTTCATGTCCCATAAACATTTATTTTCAAAAACTAATGATATCAGTTTTTCATTATCCATTTTGACGTTCGCACAAAGTCGCATGAAATATCAAAGCGTTTGAACGACTTCTAACGTCATCGGACGACCGATTCGCAAGCACTATAACCATAGTGATACATTATTATGTATTTGATTCATTCCTGCGAGATCTGACGTGTACGTGCGACTAGTTGGTCGTCAGATAACGCATCCACTATAACCGCAGCCTAAGCCTCGCTAATTTTGAACACTAAGCTCAGCCTAGAGATTTTGCGAAAAGCTCGAAATTCTTCGAGCTTTAATGAAAATCTATACGCTAGACCTAGTAATTTTCATTAAAATTTGTATGAAAATCACTGGAAGCTAGAAGTTTTACCAAGAGCTGGTGAAATTCACGAAGATTGTAAAATCTCCAGGTTGAGCCTAGTGTTTAAAATTGGCGAGGCTGGGCCTGGAGATTTTACCAGCAGCCAGTGAATTTCAGGGAAGAGCTAAACATTTTTGGAATTTATGTAATAATTTCACGTGGGATTTGGGAAATACCTTAAAAGTTAATGATGTTAGGAAAATTGGACGATATATAGGTTTTGCATTGAAAATACAAATTTATACGTGTCGAGACAAACTGCGAGCGCGGGCGCTTTTGAATGTGAAGTTTGGAAACTTATTTCGGCAAAATTATAGGCACAGCCTATTTTTTCGTCAAAAACGCGAAAAATACGGACATTTTACAAAAAATACGGACTACCGGACACAGAGCTGAAAAAACGGACATGTCAGTATTAAAACGGACGTCTGGTCACCCTACATAAGCTATAAATGATCCCGTTAAAATTAAAGGACTTTTCGTGTCGACCAATATTGCAACTAAAGTCCACGAATGAAAATTTCCGTACTCTTGGTAATTTAAAAGGTTTAAAATTAAGGTTGTAGTGTAGGTAGCATTCCAAAAGAAATAGTAAGGATGTATAATTTATTTGCAATAAGATTATCAAAATTACCCATTATGCACAGAATATAATAAACTAACACATTCATTATCATTAAGTTTATTTAAGTCAAAATAGTTATAGGATGAATGTTGCCCGATGGGCGTTATGATCTAGTAACGCACGTGATGCATACATGATTTTATTTTTCACGAAAAATTTATTTTATTATAATGAAAAATCGATTGTAAAATCGGTTCATTGCTCCTATCCTTTCCATTTTCCTTCTCATAGTAGGCATGTCATTTGTTGATATTTTGACGTTTGTGAATATATTTGTCATCATATTTAGTGAATGTCATTGCTGCTTTCTTTGTGTAGTCTTATAGAAATAATGGAAATGAAAATGAATTTACCCAAGAATATCATAGAAAATGCAGCCAAAGCTGCGAATAATTCATTGCCGGAGAAATCCAGAGTCGTATACGACAAGGATTATGAAGTATTTAATCAATGGAAGTTGCTTCAGTTGTCCTCGTACAATGAGCGAGCGTTATGATCCATAACGTCCGCTCGTTACTTCCTAGGGCATAATGAGTGTGTTTATAGCAACCGTATCCAAGGTGAAATAAACATATAATATACAAGTGAAAAATAAAAACAATTCCGTGTTCTTGGTAATTTATAGGGTTTAAAATTGAGGTCCTAGTGTAGGTAGCATTTCAAAAGAAATAGTTAGGATGTATAATTTATTTCAAATAAAGATTATTAAAATTACCCATTATACAGAGAATGTATAAACTAACACACACATTATCATGAAGTTTATTCGAGTCAAAAACTCTATTTTATGTCAGGGAAAATTTCGGATATTGGTATTTTCTCGAATAGTTTATTCATCATTTCCATTATCCAAACGCCATAAGTTGCTTCATAATTCCGTATGATTTCTACAGAAATTGACTTCCAGTTTTCATTCAAAAAAGTGTTTTTATCATCCCACATCTTCAATGTTTGTTCATCGAATTTATGAAAAGCATATTTGCAAGATTCAACATCAATGTGCAAATATGGATGCTTGCCTTTAATGTACTTTTCGTTGTCCTTGTTCACGATATCCAAATCTACTTGAAAGTATGCCACTACTTTATCTAGAAAATAGAGAATATTTGGAAAAATTAATTGTCTTTCTTACAAACTATTTTGTCATTGAATATGACATATATATTCTTACAAATATAACAGAAGATAATTATATCTCCCAAGTAATTGATACATCTATATCTGATCATGAAGGAATACTTATTTCAGTAAAGAGAAGGCTTAATAGTAGTATGAATACCCCAATAAAAATTAGAAATATGTGTCAGAAAAATATGACCCAATTTGTGAAATCACTGGAGGGGGTAGAGTGGCAAATTTTTAACGATTGCCAGACTTCCGTAAATGAATTAACTGAATATTTAGTGACCACATTTTCTTGCCGAGCCAGCAAACATTTTCCTCTTAAAACAATTTCAAACTCACACTCTCAGCGACCAGTTGTTAAATGGTTTAATAATAACTTGAGACAACAGAGAGAAACCCTTTCAACATTGAAACTTATTGCTGACTCTACAAGATCTTGTGCTGATTACGCAAATTTTAAGAAATTTAAATCTGTTTATCGGAATTCTCTACAAGATGCAAAAACAACCGCATATAAAAATTTTATTTATAATTCTAATAATAAAATAAAGGCCACATGGAATTTAATCAAATTCGAGAGCAATAAAAGAAAAGAACTGGATAGTAGTAAAATTTCCTCAAATAATTTTAATAATTACTTTTGTACTATATCTAGTACAATTAAAAAACATTGCCAACCGTTAAAGATCACCACTTCACTATTTTTATATAGAATGCCTCGTCCATTGTCATCCTTTTTTTTGTCACCTGTGTTGGAATCCGATGTAAGGAATGCCGTTTTTAGCCTTAAGAATTCCGGCCTGTGTTGATATTTATAATATTAATACAGCCATGGTAAACGTTCGGTGCAGGTTGTTAGTCCATTACTGGTTATCATAATAAAACAAATGTTTCACTACTGGTAAATTTCCAGATTCACTTAAAATTTGCAAGGTACTGCCGATATTTTAAGAAGGGAAATAGGGATGACTTAAACAACTATAGACCCATAACTATTGTACGCTTTTTGGTAAAATCATTGAGATTATTTTGAAAGATAGACTGCTTTGTTATTTATTGGAGTTTAAAGTTTTGACATCATGTCAATATGGTTTTATTCCTGGCCCGCTCGACCATCCAGGCCTTGATGGAGCTCGTGAGCAGTGTTGTCGAGGGCCTTGATAGTGGCGAGCGCTACTCAGCAGTCTTGTGCGATCTTACGCAAGGCCTTTGATTGCGTTGCTCATGATAATCCTTCTTGACAAACTGGAATATCTTGGTGTAAATGGCCTGCCTTTGTCCTTGTTCAAAGATTATCTTACCACAGAAGGCAGGCAGTATGTTTGAATGATAAGCGGGTCCGATATTAGAGTGATTTCGCATGGTGTGCCACAGGGCTCTGTCCTTGGGCCACTACTATTTGTCGTCTACATTAATGACCTGCACTTAAGCATGCTTCCTTGCGGAAGTGTCTTATACGCAGATGACACTACTATACTTATTCCAGGCAAATCGGATGATGAGATCAACTCGAATATTGCTGTGACTGTGGCAGCTGCCAAAAGATGGTTTACATCAAATTTTCTCAAATTAAATTGCAATAAAACGCAGATAATAAAATTTAGCTTCGCCCAAAAGTTTGAACCAATTGCTGATGTTAAAATGCTTGGTTTAACTATTGACAGTGGTTTAAAGTGGCATTCTCATATTGTGGAGATATGTCTAAGACTAAGTAAACAGATTTTTCTTTAAAGACAACTCAAAAAAACTTTTGCAGTTGATATATTGAGGACAGTTTACTTTGCAAATATTCATTCTATCCTTAGTTATGGAGCAATTTTATGGGGTAGGTCTTCAATGGCTGAAAGAGTATTTAAGATCCAAAAGCAGGCACTTAGAATAATTGAAGGTGTTGGACCTACGACTTCTTGTAGACCACTTTTTATTAAACATCGTATAATGCCGCTACCTTGCGTTTTCATCTACCATATGCTGATGGAGATTCGACGTGTATCCAGCACTCTTCCGCCACTGGATTATAATCATGATTATAATACCAGATCTTCGGGGATTCTTTTACTTCAAAGGCATAGATTGGTCAGATCTCAACTTAACTCATTAGCTTTTAAATTGTATAATAAACTTGGTGCAAATATAAAACGTTTACCTGTAACATTGTTTAAAAAAAGATTAAATCGGTTTTTATTGGATAATTGTTTTTACTCGCTTAAAGAATATATGGAGGCACCATCCTTAATGTAGGAGTAGTTCTTTTTATTTATTTTAATTGTTCTTTAGTGTTTTTACGTATGAGGTTTTATTAATGTGAGTGAATGGCCATTCGGCCATATTATAATATATTATATTTTATTAGCGTTTAATATTCGTAAGTTTTTCCCTTTTAGGAAATTTATATTATGATACATACAATTTTTATTGACCTGCATCAAACATGTACAATGTAACGATTGTAAATAAATATTTCTTTCTTTCTTTCTTCTTATGATGTAGAAAAATGAGATGTTAAACATCTCATTTTTCTCCCTTTTCAAGGGAGAAAATGTAAGTATTAAGTATTATGTATAACCATTTTTAAATTATTGAAGTATTTTCCTCGTTCACTTTATGTATGAAATTGAATATGATCAAAAAATATGATTTTCAAGATTTGAGAAAGAAAAAAATAATACAATTAGTTCTCAATTAAAATTACTGGAAAAAAAATTGTGTGCCAACGTTTTTAAAAAAATGTTCATCTGAGTGAGTAGAAATATTCTCAAGAAAAAAAAAGAACTTTATATTTTCCTTAGAAAAAAGTTCAGCAATTACTCTAAACAGCTTGAACTATCAAGAATACTCTCTTCTAATTTGACGTTTTGAAATTCAAGTGACAAACTTGATATTTTAAAATAAAATAGATCATTAAAATGAGTGTTAAATAAAGCATATGAAAATGAAAAAAATTTTAAATTATATTAGATTAGGGGAGACCGGGTACAAAAGTAACATTTTGTACTTTCGCCTTGGTTTCTCGTTAGGTGTTTTTATTTCGGTGAAATTGATATAGCCATACATAAATTCCGTTTATGTTCTTTACATTAACATCTTAAATTACCTTATTATTGTGTTTTTTGCATGAATCACAGAAACTTTAAAAAAATTTGTCATTTGTTACTTTCGACCACGTTGGCGGGCCGAAAGTAACACGTTGTCTACAACTGCGCTAGTATTTCTAGCTTAAATTTTTTTTATATATCTATGCAATGTAACATGGCAGACATTCAATTTTTTTTGCTATGGGTCTAATTTTTTCACCATGATTAAAATGCTCTTCAGCCGCTTTTCGATAGACTTCCATGTTAGTTGTTATTCGTGCGGTGGTTATTATGCGTTGTCGCCGCATTTTGTTGAAATAAACACACATACCTACATAAAAAGTTTACTTAGAGTAAATCAATACGGGGACAAGAGTAACATGTTACTTTAAATAAGTAAACGTCAAAAAATTTACTTTTGATTTGTGAAATCACGTAGCGTCCTCTCACACGATCTAACAGCGCGTGGCGCGAACGGCGATTGAATGCAACTGAAGGTGGCGCCACTGGTTATCACCTGACAGCAGCTAAGTGGTGTTTTGACAATTCTTTAAACCTACAGACAATTTGTTACTTTCGACCCGCCGTTACTTGTACCCAGTCTCCTCTAAAGTGAAAAATTTTAAAAATGGAAGTCAACTTTTCTGGAAAATGTTGGAAAAATGTGTTAGCTACCAATAGAAATTAATGAAAAACTTACTGAGGTCCACCATACTATTTCCGGTACTTCTTATAGGAAATGTTGAAACTTGTCCTTCAAAATCATATGTTGCATTCATTTGGACAAGAGGAGCAGAAAAATCTATTTTCATTTTTCCTTTGTCCAAATCTAACCTGCAAAATAATCAAATTATTGTAAAATATAAATAGAAACATAAACAAGAATACCAAATCATAGAATCAAATTTTTGTTTTGCAGCAATGAAAAATAGTGAAATATTTATTTTAGTTGTATTTGCATTTGCTAATTGCACATAAGAGTCTATTTTGTCTTAAATTTCTAGTAGAAACAAATCAATATCAAAACATATTTCACTCATTCATTCATTAGCCATAATTCTAATATACTATAAATATCTAACGAATTTCATATAGTTTTCATTACATTTAACATTCGATGAACGTACATTACATTTTCAATGTTCGAATCTGAAAGTCCGTATAAGTTTGCATTCTTGTATTTTTGTACCAGTTTCAACTTTTGACCAACTGGAAATTCAAGTAGCGGCATTAAAATCGGATCCAGACCTGGAACTCCCAGTTCTGGAATACCTAATAAAAGAAAGTTTAAGCAATTACAACAAAATCATTTTGCAATAGTAAAGAAGGAAAATATATGCATAAATCTGATGATGCTAATGCTTGATCTTCTAGTCATGCGTACCTATAGATAAGTTATTTTTGATCAGAGCACAAATTAATTCTGTAAATTACAGGCTATTTTCTACATGAATAGGCTTCACACATTTAGCAACTGTTGTTCTTAAATTTTTTCATTTGGATTGATTTTTTGTATTTTTCACTAATACTGGGTCCATAAAAATGCTTTGCCATTTGTTCTTATTAAGTTTTGAAAAACACAGAGTTCAGGAGGCTACCATTTTTTTTCGATACAAAAATACACATTCTCAAACGCCTAAGGATCCAATAGCACACCAAAAGGTAACACGTTGGATGTGAAGTAGCCTTCATGGAGCTGGCGAGGATTTCTTGGTGCTCAGCAGCGACACAGCCAGACAAATGGAAATGAGCTTCGTCGCTAGTTATCGTTATATAGAAATCTCTATCGTTATATAGAGATTTCGTAGGACGTTTTGAAGCATGTCGTTGAATTTTGAATTATATCAATAGCATTCACCCAAATATAACGTTCAAAATTGAAAAAGAATTGGATCGACAGATAAATTTCTTGGAATAAACTATCTTTCATAATAATAATACTTTGAGTTTCGATATATATAGAAAGCCAACTTTCACGGATATATGTATTCCGTCGGATTCAAATCATCTTTTAATTCAATGATTCACAGAGCGTTTTCAATTCCATTATCCGTAACAAATTTAGCAATTTCGACTATAAAAATAATTGCTTCAAATAATGGTTTTCATACAAGTTTGATAGATAAATTGATAAACAAGAAACGTAGTCAACTAGCGTACAACAGCATATATCCTCAATTAATACGTTGACTGCCATGTCGGAACAAAAATATATTGCTGTGAGGCCACATCTTTTTTTTGTGTTTTTATGCTTAAAATTGTATGTTATTTCTAACTAACGAGAATTGAAATTTAATTTCAACCCCTAAATATGATTTACCCCGTGCATTATATTTGATTCACGCGGCGCCCAAACAATTAGGGCCGCGTGAGTCATATATAACTTACTATGCTATTTCGTCGAAAATCACGTCTCGACTTGTTCTAATCTATTAGTACTACACGTACAGATGAAGTCATATTCAATGGCTCTGAGAAAAGGAATAAATAGTTCAGAAAATTAGCTCTGGAACTGATTATTGGATTTGCAGTAGTCGATGCACATATAATTCTGATTTTTACGTTTTTGTGATTCCTAATTGAATAAAGATTATTTTATGCAAGGATCATTATTTCAATGACAATAATACATATTTGATATGATTGAAAATGAAAATATTAGGAAAAATACGTTCTATTTCAACTGATAGTTGGAAATATTATCTTAAGAAATAACCTGAACGCCAGGCCAAATACATCAAATTGTTCCTGGCGCCTTGCTTATTCGATTGAGTATGCATTTGCTTTAAACTGTGAACTCTCCACGATACACGCGGCTTCATAATCAAAACCTGCTTGGAGTTATATACAACTCACGCAGCGCCCTGATCTCGGAGCTGTGTGAGTTGTAATTAACTCACATGGCAGTCAACGTGTTAAAAGTAGAAAAATCGGAAAAATTCACATCTTTAACATATTTTGGTCCTCTAACAGAGAAAGTTGCTAATGTCATACCTAAATGTAATATTAAAATTGCTTTCAAACCTAAGACAAAACTCTCAGGATTTTTATTCAATGCCAAAGATATCACTTCAAAATTTGGAAGTTCAGGAGTTTATAAGTTGATTTGTCCTGTATGTAAAGGAGTGTATATAGGTCAGACTGGTCGATCGTTCAAGACAAGATTTAAAGAACACCAACAATATTTTTTGAAAAATAAAACGGATTTAACGTTCTCAAATCATTGCCTTGAAAACCACCACCCATTTCCTCAAATAGATAATTTTCAAATCATGCACAAATTACCGAAGGAACCAAACTTACTTACTTAGAATCATTAAAAATTTTTAAACTCAATCATAATGCAAAAGATATCTTGCTAAACGACCAGATTGAGTTGATATCTTCTCCTTTATTTAGTGCATTCAAACAATAACGATTTTTCTAAGAACATTATATTGTACCAATTTGGGAAATTCACTCGATAAGCCCTTCTTGAAATATGTTCCTCTTGTCTATTTAGGTACCTGCAATAATCCTTTCCCACCCGTAAGCGCAAATCTATAATTATTTTATATTCAGTTCTTAACTCAATCTTCCCGATGATGGTCTAGTGACCGAAATTGCAATCGCGGTGTTATATTTAACATCACAAAATATTTTTGTGATAATAAACGTAGTAAATTCAAATTTATAGTTTTTGTTCATCATGTTAAATTATCACGTAGTAACGACGGATTCCATCAACTATTTATATCGTTGAAACATGCTCTGCGATTTTCCCAGTCCCGTGGACTAAGTTCTTGCACGATCATCATTTTGTATGGGAGAAAAATCAGATCGGCGGATAAAATTCTTTTCACAGAACGATCTGAAAAACGCACAGCAGAGATGTATTCAGCAGCTAAATGGACGGAGACTAGGAAATCGTTCAACTGCTTCTCTTACAGCAGCAACATTTTCAGGAGTCCGAGCACTTCTGGGTCTCCCAGTCGATTTTATTTTTAAGGCTGAAACTGTGGCTCTAAAATTTGAAACGCATATCAGTATTTTTTTGAGATCTGGAACCGCGAAGTGAATATTAAAACTTCATTGCGTCGTAATCACAGATTCGTTACTTTTCATAAATGTTTCGATAATGAAGGCACCTTACATCCAATTCATGATGATAACTGAAATGGCAAGGTGCTAGATACCAACCAAATATACTAAGCTCTCCCTGTCTTCAGTGATTAGAGCACAGTGGCAGTGCAAAATGTGGGAGAATATTTTGCCGGACCTTATACTTACACCTCCAAATAGCTGCTGCATTTTAGAACACATTGCGCATGTTCCATCAGAAAATTGCTACAGGAAAATTATTCCCAAACGAATTTATTTTATGATTTATCCAAATAACACTCTTAATAATTTGAAGTGTTTTGTGTACTGAGTGATTCGTTCAGAAGCAAAGTCGTCGCAATACGACTGAACAGGGAACGCAAGATGTTAGATGGAATATGTGAATTGTAGGTTAAATAAATACAATTGGTGAAATTCAATTGTTCAATACAAGAACATTTTTTCGATTTTCTAGGGGACAGCAAGAGCTTCCCGCTGTCCCCCCTTGACAACTCCCTTCTATATAAATCCTTGAAGAATTAAATTAGTTGAAAGCATATTGATAACTCGATAGTTTTGGCTATGTAAATAAGCCTTGAATAAATTATAAAGGTTTAAACATAACACAACCAGTGAAAAATACTTACCATTTTTAAGATTTGGTAAAGCATCTTGAATTGCTTCTTTCAAGCATGTTGTGTCTTTAGATGAACATCTCTTGAAATTTGTTGCTGAAAAGAGTTATGGAAAATGAGATAATGCAAACAAAATTGACGAATTCTTTCATTCAATTTGTAAATTCTTTTTCGTTCAAAAAATTCTGATGCATGCAATATTTCTTTCCTCAGTCATCCTCTAACTCTTATCAACGTGATTCAAAATATTGTTGTAATTTCGATGTTTCAGATATGTTTTCTTTCAGTGTTCTTAACAACAATTCATGTTAGTTTTTGTGTAGATAGTTTCTTAGTACAATACGGTTAACGAAACGACGAAAAAGTCAGCAAACTAATAAATTGAAAACATAAAAAGTATTTGACAAACAATTAAGTTTTTTTTAATTCCATGTGATTTCATGAAACTCGTTTTTAATATAGGAGAAGAAGAAAATTTTATTTTTTATGTGAGATTAACAACTGAAAAGTGATCAATTTGTTTATTTAGTAGTTAACAAAATTAATAGAATCAATATAAAATCAGAGATAAATCAACAACTCACGCAGTTTAGCACCAAAAACTGCACTTAAAAATAATGTAGTAAAAATGAGATGCATTGCAAAGGAGAATTTGATACTGATTCTCAGCAATGAAAGGTTTATTATACAATTTTTCAATGCAATTGGAAGGAAGTTGAAATAATATTTCGACAAAAAAGAATTAATAACCAAGGATACATTTCCTGTAATGTTCTAATTAGATGCTATTTTATACTCTGAACTGGAAAGCTGTGGACTTTATTATTTAATTAATGCAAATAATAATTAATACACTTCTCATTCGACTATATTTCAATAGACATTTTGAGAAAATAAATTGGAAATTTTAATTATTTCCATATTATATTAGAAATACATTACGTACAAAATTCCAAAAATAAGAAGTCTGTAGTGTTGCCTCTCGACGAGACGAGACGAGAAAAGGCTCTCTCTCGTCTCGTCTCGTTAGACGAGAGAAAATGTGACTCTCGTCTCGACGAGAGCCCGTTTCTCTCGCTCGAGAGAACCTCTCCCGTCTCGTCTCGTCTCGTCTCGACCCTTTAAAAAAATATATTAAATCCCTATGTATTTTATTAGGGCTTGCTCCCTCCAAACCTTTTTTATGGGTACGACACTGAAATGAACTTTTCTCCTGAAGAATGTATTTAATTTTCTTCCTTTCCAACATAAAAATTTCTACGATAAAATTTAGTTTTATTCCGATTTATCCTTGTACTTCACAAAAACCTGGCAAACTATAACATCTAAAGCAAGTAAACATACATAATTATAATAATTAATTGAAGAACAAATTACTCATAATATCTAATGCCTGGACACTAGAGGGAGGAAAAATAAATTTTATAAGAAAAACTAAAAATGTGTATTGAGGTAAAGGGAGACTTTTCTTCCCTAACGGAGGAGGAAGAAAAAGTGCAATTTTTCTTCCTTGTATGCGGGTGAAAAATGTAAATTTTCACGTTAAACAGTTAAACGGTCAATAATGGATATTTAAAGTTAATAGTGCAAAATATTATTTTTAATAATTACAAGAATTTATTGTATTTTGGTATATTGTAACAAAGTTACAAAAGTAAATGAAATTATTAAAAGTAAGTACCTGAAAAATATAATAAAACAATGAAATGGGGAAAAAAAATACCTTTTTGTGTATTAATTATATCATTTAAGAATATATACCTATATGCAATTCTTTCAGTGACGTCAGGACTAGTCCTTTTTCTAACCTAATGTAAACACCATGCTAGATAGTAAATGACAAAGAATGTGAGGTCACTATCAACGATCAATGAAAGAAGTATACTTTTTTATATATTATTTTTTATTAAAAAAATATTATGTATTAATAACTTTTAAATATATACCTTTTATTATTCGATGTAATCAATGCATGATGAAAAAATTCAGCATAAATATAAATATTTAAAATTCCTGCATTTTTGTAGGTGTGTAAATAAAGCACCTTTTCTTCATTTCACGTTTTTTTTAAAAGAAATCTCCTTGTACATTAGGTTCACGTAAAACTGAGCATACATCATAGATAAGGAAAAGCGCCCCTTCCCTCCCCCCTTCCAACCACGCTTGAGTTGGAAAATTTAACAGGGAAAGTTGGTAAAATAGTAATAAATTTAGTAAAAAAAAGAAACGAAGGAACTTTTCATTCTTATTTTTTTGGCCAGTAGGTATTTCAATAATATAGGATTTTCATAATATGAGATGGCATTTCCATAATGCAAGTCGGGAATTGGTATCTTCTCCTCCCCTAAAAATATTTTCGCGACGACCCTGACTGCTAGACTAACTTTTATGAAATAACATTTAAAATTCGGACATTAAAAGGTACCAATATACATTTGTGTATTCGTCTTATAAAAATTTAGATAATATTAGTAGTTTCGTTCCACATAATTTTGTCTCTTATAAACATGATGGAACGAACCATTGTATTTATGTAAATTCCTAGAAAAACCCAATCGGGGTAAACTTAACCATAAACTCATAAATCAGGATTGTCACCTATTGTCCGAGATCTAGATAAGCAATACAATAATTGTTAAAGAAAAGAGTATGGAATTAGGGTTATTATCGTTTTTCTTTAAAACTTTTAGTTATGATTTGTGTCTTATAGCGTGCGGTTGGTTATTTGTAAGAATTTAAACATGAAAAGAACAGGTCAAACTTTTTTAAAATTTGGAGAACATTTGAGTGATCAAAGCGATAGTGATATTGAAATGGACGAGAGTGACAAAGATAAAAACTATACGCCTGTGCAAGAAGTAGAAAGTGACATCGACATGTACGAAAATATTTTTTGAAGTTAAAAAATTACATACTTATTTGCAACTTTACATGCTCTAGAACCCAAACGAGCTAAGTTAGAAAAAACACTTTTTATCCCAATTTTTAACAGCTATTCTTTCATAAAAATAGGTAGGTACCTTCCTTTTTTTCCAAAAATTTGTCACTAAACTTTTTTTATAAAGAACCCCGCACGGAATACATGGGCTTTTGGT
The DNA here is from genome assembly GCA_030704885.1 of Cynegetis impunctata. Lineage (NCBI taxonomy): Eukaryota > Metazoa > Arthropoda > Insecta > Coleoptera > Coccinellidae > Cynegetis > Cynegetis impunctata. The sequence goes on from JARQZK010003633.1 coordinate 308,181, forward strand.
TTTCCGCGGAATTTGATGAAACTCGGGTATGTCCTTTTTATTTATTTTTTAACATACGTAAAACTAATATTATTAAAAAGCTATTCAAAAGCTAAGAAAGTCAAAACAGTTTTCCTCAGTCTTAGGGTGAGTTTGGGTAGAGGCTCGGAGCACTCGGAGAGCGCACTATTTTCTGGTATTTTTGGACCTCGGAGTATATAAAGTTCGATCGGAGTTATTAAATTGTGCCAAACCAAACACACTAGAGTGTTTTTGGAGCTCCAATAATAACAGAAAAGCGAAAAGAGTGCGCGCTCCGAGTGCTCCGAGCGTCAACCCGAACTCGCCCTTAAACTATTCGGGTCGATGTGCAAATGTGTAATTTTTTAAGCTGAGGTAAATATCTCAAAAACAATTTAACCAAAACAAGTTATGTAGACCTTTATGTCTTGAAATTTACGTAAAATCCAAATGTATAATAATATACGGTATGTTTCACTTATTTACTCAAAAATGCAATGTTTAATTATTTTTCTGTTTTACCAGTCAGCAGAAAAAAGCTATAAGTTTTACAGCCGTATTCACCATCTGCCGCTAACTTTTTAATAGGCTCTGTTGAGCACATAAAGGCGGCTACGCGCCTAGCTGTCTACTTGACAAAAATGCTGACACAAGCTTTTTGTACAATTATACATTAATGTGTGTATGGTAAAATACAGCAGAAGTCTTTTACTACGAGTTTTACTATACACACCTTCATTTATAATATTGTACAAAAAGCTTGAAAAAGCATACTTGTCAAGTAGACAGTCACCTTTACGGATTTAGCGGCCTGATAAAAAGTTAGCAGCTGATGGTGAATACGGCTGTTATTTTGCCAATCGAAGATAGCAATAGTGCAAACTTAGTCACACCCTGTATATATTATTACTTTATACTACTAATAACTACCCGCTATTAATTCAAAATGGATAACGTAAAAACTAAGTACAATTTACACTGCTTACTTTCAAAGGATATTACGAGAGATCTAAATATTTATCAAGATTTTTGCATACTATGATAAAAACTATAGGAAACATGACATAAATAACGGCTTAACTGTTTAATTTGTAAAATTGTAAAAAAAATTTTCTCGAGAGATCGAGAGAAACGAGAAATTCTCGACGAGAGAGGGGCTTTCTCTCGTCTCGTCTCGAAATTTTTCCGAGAGAAAATATCTCTCTCGTCTCGTCGAGACGAGACGAGTCACAAAATAGTCACAAAAATAAAACTAACATAAATTTCATCTTGTTGTTTTCTAGATAGGAATCTGTCAAAAAATAATTGTCAAGGGTTCCATGGCCAAAATAAATTGGGATCCACTGATCTAAAGAATATTATCCATTGTTTTTTTACTATAAATATTCTTAATAATACTCGCAAAAATAATTTAAATATTTATTGTTGTATAATGTTCAAAAATAAAATAGTTCCAGTACTTGTTGTTAAAAATATTCAATGTTGCAAAATTTTATTTCATCTTTTCTGTACTTTCGTAGAAAAATGTTGTTCCTAATTAATGCGAAAAGTTTTTTTTTCCGCATTCAACTGCAGTCAAATACATTCCACTTCCCGCACTTGTTTATAAAATAATTTTATCAGAAACAAACATAAATCATACATTTGGTAGGTACATCTTAATATATAATGATACTATGAATAAATCAATACATAAATAAATGATTTCATAATAGAAGTATATTTATATACGAATGATCCTTGAAAGAATAGATAATTAAGAAACAGTCAATAGAAAACAAAAATAATGAATGAACAAAATAATAAATAGATTGATAAATAAATAGATAAGGAGATAAATGAACCAAAGAATTGATTTACAGCTTTGTATATACACGAAAAGTATTGAAGTATAAATTATTCTCTATGAAAAGTTTATTCCTTCCCATCAGAGAAAATTTCGGAGACAGGTAGACGTGACAACATTTTGTTCATAATGTTCATAAAGGAGGCAGAATATACTTCTCCATATCCATGTTTTACCTCATCGTAAACGTCCATCCAGTTTTCATTCAAGACCTTATTTATATTGTCACCCAGAACTTTGTTACCATCGAACAAATTATCGAATTGATATCTAACTCTCTGTGGAATTATGTCAAGTGTGCCATCTATGCTCCTCATAAACATTTTGTCTTTTTTCTTGTATGTTTCTATCTTGAAACTCTGTATTCCTTTGCCGTTTTCTGAAAATTTATTTGTAAAAAATATTGGATGAAAAGAAAGCGATTTTATGTCTATGCTCACCGAGAATCACAGAACAATGACCTTTTCCTGATACTGAAAAAAGTAGAATTTTTCCTCTAAGCTCGTAGGTCGCGTTGAGTACCCATTTAGGAAAAGTGAATCCAATATCGATTTTCATATGGTCAAGATCAAACCTGGCGAATTAAGAAGAAGTTAAACATTTTGGACGATATAATGTTGATGAAAATTTATACCTATTAATAGTTTATTTTGTGGAGAATAAGAAATGAGTTTTCTTAAAAGAATACAAAACCTGTAATTGCTTTAAAACCTTCAACAAGATGATTATAAGATATTTTGATTTCATATGACAACCTCTATTAACTCTATTCATTTGGACGTTCACTCCTGGGACACCCGTATATAAATTTAAAAAAAAAAAATATATATATATATATATATATATATATATATATAAATATATACATTAAGTAATGAAAAATTATATAGAAAATTTATTTCTACAAATATTCTTATAATTAGTTGAACAAAACCAGGTACCTACTCTAATTGAAATGCTTACTTTTGGAAAAAAAATACAACAGTAATAGCTTTAACACAATGAACAATCGGAAAATAAGGTATACGATTATTTTATTCAAAATTACCACCTCTATCACCTCCAATCATTTCAACGTCCGCCTTTGGGACACCCGGATGTATACCTATATATATATATATATATATATATATATATATATATATATATATATATATATATATATATATATATATATATATATATCTATATATATATATATATATATATATATATATATATATATATATATATATATAACCGAGGATATATTGAAAAATTCTTAGCCTACTTTAGAACCAAACAAAATTTCAATGTCAAAATATTTTATTACTCAACATATTCTCCTCTTAATTGTATACATTCATTACAGCGAACCTGCAACGTCTCTAGACCTTTCAAAAAATATTTTTCTTCTTGCTCTGCAAACCAGACCTCCACAGCTTTTATTACCTCCTCGTTGGAAGAAAATTTACGACCTTTTAAACTTCTTTTCAGTTGAGGAAAGAGATGATAGTCAGACGGAGCCAAATCTGGTGAATAAGGGGGATGTTCTAGTAATTCAAACCCTAAATCACGAATTTTTTTAGAGATTTTTTTCATGAGATTAGTGTGCAGGGGCGTTGTTCTGCAAAAACAAAACACCTTTGGATAGCTTTCTGCGTCTTTTATCTTTAATTTTTTTCCGTAGAGTGGTCAGTAATGTCGAATAGTAATCTCCAGCTATTGTTCTACCCTTATCCAGAAAATCAATCATGATTACTCCATGGTAATCCCAAAAAACTGAAGCAAGAACTTTTCCAGCAGATTTTTGGATACGAAATTTCTTAGGTCTTGGAGAACCGGAGTGTCGCCATCGATTGTTGCTTTGTTTCTGGATCGTAGAAATGTACCCAAATCTTATCCATAGTAACAATTCGGTTTAAGAAGTCTAAATCGTTTTTAAATCGAGCACAGATCGAACGCGATGCTACTACCCTTGCAAGTTTTGTTCAACATTCAAACATTTTGGGATCCATTTTGCAGCAATTTTTCTCATGTCCAAATTGACGTGAACTATATGATGACCGCGTTCGTATGAAATATTCAGTGCTTCAGATATCCGTTTTAGCCCAATTCGACGGTCTGTTAAAATCATGTCATGAACTGCATCGATATTTTCGGGGACTGACACAGAAACTGGCCTTCCCGATGGGTCATCATCTTCAATGGAAAATTTACCTCTTTTGAAGCTTGCAGTCCAATTTTTCACGGTCGCATACGAAGGACATTGATCACCAACGGTATTAAGCATATCTTCGTAAATCTGCTTACCTCTTAACCCTTTTAAATACAGGTACTTGATAATGGCTCGATACCCCAATTTTTCGATTTTCACAATTTCGGTGGACACATTTTTTCTTTTAATTTATTATGTAAGTCTGGTTTACTTTTTTGACGTCAAACTTTACACTGACACTTCTAATAAGTTATTGTTCGTTGCTATGGTAACGCAATATTTTGTTTATGGAACTGGTCTAGGCTAACTAGATATCAATACATCCTCGTATATATAAATATATATATATATATATATATATATATATATATATATATATATATATATATATATATATATATATATATATATATATATATATATATATATATATATATATATATATGTAGGAGCCACAAATTATATAAAAATATAAAAAATCTTGTAGAAGAAAAATTATTTCTTATGATTAATTGAACAAAATAAAGTATGTACTTGGATTGAAATACTTACTTGAATTCTGTAATTTTTGAATCCGATGGACCCGACAAATAAGCGCTCTGGTAGTTTTGAGTTAACTGTACGATATGTTGACCAGCACCAATGGTCATTTGAGGTATGAAAAGAGGATCTAACGATGGAACGCTCCAATCTGGTAAACCTAATACATACTCAATTAATTATAGTTCTTAAAATTTTATTTATTTAGTCTCAATAAACTACATACTTTATTCAAATATTACTTTCTTCATTTTCACGACAAATGCTAACAGACAAATATTATACAAAAACTGTTAATCAAGTACAAGATATGAAAGTTCAATAAATTCCCAAATTTTTTAAATTTTATTCTGATATTTTTAATTCAATTATTCTACTATAATTTTTTGAATTTTTTGTTCGAGTCCTTACCTCCTTTCAATTTCAGTAAAGCATCCTGTACAGCTCCTTTTAAACATATTTCATCTTTCAGTTTGCATTTTTGGAAAATAGATGCTGAAAATATACAAACTCTATAAAATATACTCACTCAAGAAACTTCACCATTCAAAACATTAATATATAATCAATATTTATTCAATCAAATTTTATTTCATTCCTATAAAAAAAATTTCATACAATTTTGAAAGTTGAAGGTTTTGAAATATGTGATGTTCAGTTGTTTTTGCAATAATAACTTAAGAAATACTTTCAAATAAGATTAATGAAATCTTTTCTGAAAGGTTTTTTCGAATATTTTTTTTTGATAAAAACCTATGATAAAAAGTTAAATGAAAGTTTTTCATTTAGAACATGTATGATATTTAAAAACTTACGAAGTTTGGCTGATGTAGCAACTGTGAAAATCAAAGAGTATAAAACAGAAAACTTCATTTCACTGGAATCTTTTTTAATATTCAGGATATCTACAACCTCTATGTACCGTTTCAAAATAAATGCAAATAATTTGCCTAATACAGACATAAAGTTAACATTTTAGTAATTAGTGAAAATTTAACAATTCATTGCTTACAGCGTAAAAGACTGTCGCGAAAAATCTCATTTATATAATGAGGGAAAGTAATTTTTGGTAGAAGGCTGTGGTTAAAAATTAATTACTTACTGATACGGTCATCATCATTTGACCTGACTGGTTTCTCACTTTTATTTTTAAAGGTTACTATTGACACTAATAATAAGAATAGATTCAATACAATGAAAGAGATAATCAGAGCCTACTTTATTCTGCGCAAAGTCAAAACCTTATGACTGGATATAAAGAGGCTTCAAAATAATAAAATCATTAGATTTTGGATTGATTGGGCCGATACATGGTATGAATTAATAAACATATTAAAACAATGGTTAATAATAACAATTTACATATTTCTTAAATGAAATAACGCATGACGCACGTTTCAGTGAAATTTCAATTGTTTCAGATGCTAAAAAAAATATCAGCATCTGAAGAAAGTATTTTAATAAAACCATTAGAGATTAATTTTTTAGTATAGTACCTATTGCAGAATATCGCAAGGCCATAGTCAGGTGCGGGAGTGGTTCTTTTATCCGTATATATATATATATATATATATATATATATATATATATATATATATATATATATATATATATATATATATATATATATATATATATTTTACATATATACAGGGTGTACCAATCTTACGGCAAACTTCGGTATTTGGGATATTTTAAGAGATATCAAAAAGTGTTTTCAACAAAAATGGTATATGTCTTTAAGGTCCATATTTTGAAATTATTTCGAACTATACAGAGTGTTGCATACCTCCGTTGCAAACTAAACATGTGGTTTTTTAAATTAGAACCCCTAAATATTATACCGAATTCGGATTACTCACATTTTTTTGAAGCTTTTGCTATGTTATACAGAGTACTTTAAAAGATATGGACACGTTTATATGAAAATCGTAGGTAAATCAACGCTCTGTAGCTTATTGCGCGTTGAAGAAAAAAATTTTATTTTGCCTAACAGTGTTTCGTAATATGATGCAATATCTCCGTATTATATTAAATTTGAATTATTTCTCATTTTGTATACAGGGTGGACGGAAACTCGTACTTTTCATTTTCTCTCTTATTTCAAATAGAACATCCTGTATTTTATAGCACAAATAGAATCTTCTATTATATAACTTTATTTTTTGTCAAGCATTCCCTATACCCAAAGTTAATAAAAACAGAGTTATTTTGTAATATTTATTGTGAACCATAATTATTAACCTTAAATGTGAAAGCAATAAACGTTGAATGTAACAAAAAATCTGTTGCAGTGTAATGAAAGAAACTGTTTTTCATGTTTTTAAACATTCAAACGTTTTACCTTTTAATTAAATTCAAGTTATGTTTTGACCTTAAAACTTCCTTATTTTTTTAAATTACTTTTGCCAAAATTTAAAGTGAATGATACATACCTTATGCATTTGTTTCATCTTCCCCATTCTCTGCCGTTACAGTTGTTCCCCATTCTGAAGGATTATTGAATGATCCGTATAGTAGAAAATTTCGCTCTAGTCTCTAGAAATTATTCGATTCGGTAAGCGCCTTTCGGGGTACGAATTTCGATACATTTGAAGAGCTCTTTCAGCACATCGCAATGCTTTTGCATAACAAAAAAATTATTTCAATTTTTTCCATTGGAAAACGCTACCATGTTGGTTTAAACTTACTTTGATACGACACATGTATTACGGATCATAGGCTTTTATAAGCAATGGTTTGTCTTCACTCTATGATTAAACCTATGATAGAATGAAAAAAGTTAAATACTAGTTTTTTACCATTTAAATACAAACGAATATGAACATGTGATACATCGTTGAAATCAGAAAAAAAGGTTTTTGAAAAATTTGGAATGAAAAATGCAGGTCCGTATTTAAAAAACAAAGTTGAATGTGATATCTCGAAAACTAGACTTTCTAAATTTCCTTAAAAAATACCAAGTTGAAGAACGTCTAAAATACAAAAAATTTTTTCTCTTCGATCAAATAGTTTTGACCAATTTTTCGAAAAAACCTCGTAGCTCTAGATAGACATTATTTTTTTAAAATTTAAAACCGGATTGTCAATTTCCTTCAAAAACTGCACATTTTATCTAATTTGACCTACCTTGTAGTTATTATAGTTACCGAGATAGCAATAGTGGCCCATGGCAATTAGGACAACTTGTATATATATATATATATATATATATATATATATATATATATATATATATATATATATATATAACAAAAGCAAAATTATCGGTCTAGCCCGCATATGTCGAAGCAGCCGTTGACACGTGTTTCGGACTCATTGGTCCTCATCAGAACGGCGTAGCCAAGTATGCGATGGAAAACCTGGACATGAAACAGCAACAACAAGCAGAATGCTTTGCTTCGGAAGACAATCACACATTTGTGGTACATTGTTCGAACTCTCCGGTTTGGGAGATTTGGTCAAACTCTGACCACGGAGGCGATTAATGCCATCCGCGAGATCCTGGACCGTGGAAATAAACTACAAAGAGGAGATTTATCGCGGGGAAATAGTATATAAAACAAAAGCAAAATTATCGGTCTAGCCCGCATATGTCGAAGCAGCCGTTGACACGTGTTTCGGACTCATTGGTCCTCACGGCTGCTTCGACATATGCGGGCTAGACCGATAATTTTGCTCTTGTTTTATATACTATTTCCCCGCGATAAATCTCCTCTTTGTAGTTTATTTCCACGGTGGCTTTATCAAAACTTTTGAAAAAATTGAAATTTCTTTGACATTTATTGATTTGAAAAAATTTGAATAGTTAAAAAAGACTACTATGTTTCACTAAAATTTTTCGGCTGTGGCCGTTCTTTGTTATTTATTACGTGCTATTCAGTCCAATATTAACATTCAAATGTGTTATTATTAGATGGTAAGGGAAACCACAGAAACCTTTACCCACGTAATGTTCGAAATAGGTTCAAATTATTTTGATTTTGAAAAGTTAAAGAATGAGGAACTATTTATATTTTTTTCAAAAATTTTTCATTACGGCTGTGGCCGTCTTCAGTTATTAATTACGTGTTATTTAGTCCAATATCAACAGACAGGTCTGTTGATATTAGATGGGAAGGGAACCACAGAAACCTTCACCCACGTAATGTACAAAATAGGTTTAAAATATTTGATTGTTGTCTTTAAAAAGACATTACTTGTAATTTTGGAGATCACATGTTTTAACTATTCAAATTTTTTCAAATCAATAAATGTCAAAGAAATTTCAATTTTTTCAAAAGTTTTGATAAAGCCACGAAAGTCGTGGCGAAACGTCAACTTTTTAATAAAATCGAGTTTTTTGAGATTCAACAAGTCTGTTATTGCTAATAATTATCAAGAGATTATATATATCTATATATATATATATATATATATATATATATATATATATATATATATATATATACATTTGAATTGATGAGGCCGTTACTCGATGAAAATTATCAATTGTCAACATGTTTGAGAAATGAAACTCCGAGTTTAACGATTTTCACATATAATAAAACAACACAATTGCACAACGCGTTTCGCTGACATAACAGATTCTGCAGGTTCAAATTTCAAACAAAAACTTAAATACCTAATACAAGATTTGCAAAGTACAATTATGAATTTGAATCCATTCTGGGATTCTAAGAACAAACTACCTTTATTCATTGAAAAGTTTAAGAAGGGGGGAGCTGTTCACATACAATTGGTTGTTTAGTAACTTCTGGGAATTTTTATGCCTATCAATTTCTAAAGTTTCCATAAGATTTAATTTTAAACCTTTTGTTCCGAGATGTAGAATTTCCAAATCCGAATTGAAGTCATCTTTCTCTTTTATTAAATGTCTAGTATATATTGAATCTTCGTTATGATTTATGTAAATTCGCCTGTGTTCGGTAATCCTTTTTTTTTAAAGGACCCCGCACATTTAGTTAGAAAAAATGACGACAGCTAAATTCGCTAATTTTAGGATATATTATAGATACAGGACAGTTATGAAACATATCAATTTTAAATTCTGTTCTCACGACTGGTTTGGGATATAGAGTGGTCCAAATGTCAATGTCTCGATAAAACATCTTTACAATTTTAGAAAATGCTGTTAACATACAGTTTTTCTGTGAAATGCCATAACTTCAGTGGAAAGCTATAGCTTGACGATAGTCCCTCATATAACTCAAAATTGAGTCCGACATATACAGGCTGTTTAATCGATGGGTTTGTGTACACGGTCTCAACTTCGACAATTATGTTTCAAAAGGCTTTATTTCTTACTTAATAATAACAAAGGATACTCCAAATAGTAGACGGAAAGTACAACTGTCTACCATGTACAATTTAGAAAGAAGGATGGTCTAATTTGACGTCACCGAATTTTTATTCTTTATATTTTGTACAGGGATTATTTATGAGGTACTGGCAAAATAAATGAGTTCATTGCCAAATCGAATAGTTAAAAAACAGGCCACATTCATGATAAAACTAAAGTTCATATACCGTATGTTCGTTTCCTAATGTCGGAAAATGAGAGTGTATCTAATGATTCTAATGGGACTGATTGGATTTCAACGAGACAAGTAAGAATAGTATATTCAGTTTGTATTGTTCAGAGTGGTTTGGAATCGCTTCTTCCAGATCCATAGACTCACTTTTCAAGATACAGGTACAGTGAAATACGTTCTTTGACCAAAAGTCTAGTATCCTGAATTAATAATTATTTTCACATTTGAATATCAATTGAAATCGCGTTGTTTACCGAATCTATAATTTTAGTAAAAGGATATTTCACGTGCGGGAGCATACCAGAATAAACAAGGTACCACAATATCGTTGCCACATGAGCACATGTTCCGAGTATTCTTGGACCTGATTTACAGGTACAGGTACAGTAGATTTACAGGTACAGATTTACAGGTACAGTTACAGGTACAGATTTACAGGTACAGTAGTAGTCGACACCGACTCTCGGTCTTCATTAATTTGAATCCATAGCTGATACTTTGTAACATTTTTATAACTCGAAAATAGTCTCAACCTAACAAGGTTAATATCGAGATGAGCTTCATCACTAAGTTAATATCTTGATCACCTCAAGATGAAAAATAATTAATAAATTTTTATCTACGAGGTATGCCTGTAAAAATGAACATACGGTATAAAAACGTCAGTTTCAACATGATATGTACTTTTTATAGATTATTCGACTTACTTACTTTCCAGTACCTCACAAATAAAAAGTTTTCAAGTAATAAAAAAAAACTTTTTTTTAACTTTTTGAACCCTTTTTTTTCGAAACTATACATGTTAGGAAGCTGTATTTTGTTTCATTGTTTGAGATATCGTTTGTTATCAATGAGGCTAGAAATAGAGTTTTTTGGCATAAAACTGTCGAAGTTGAAGCCGCATACACAAACTCATCGAGTAAACAGCCTGTATATACCGGGCTCATTTTCAAAGTATTTGGATGGCTTCCCTCAAAGAACTGTTTTTCAGTGAAGTTATCATATTCCAGTAAAAATTTGTATTTTAACATCATTTTCTGAAATTATGAATATGATTTTTTTGGACATATATATTTGGACCACTCTATATCCTAAACCAGTCGTGGGAACAAAATTTAAAATTGATATGTTGTGTAGGTAGCCAGTACCTATAATATATCCAAAAATTAGCGAATTTAGCTGTCGTTATTTCTTCTAATTGAATGTGCGGGGTCCTTTCTGTGTGTCCGACTCACATATATTTGATCGCAATTTCAGCATTTGAGTTTATAAATTCCCGATTCACTGAGCTCATCCATTTTTGACTTGTTGTTTTTTATGTATTTTCCTAGACTATTTCTTGTTCTGAATGTTGAATTGAATTCTAGATTAGAGAAAAAGGGTTGTAAATTGTTGGAAGCTTTGCCACAATAAGTTAAACTATTATATTTAATTCCTTCTGGTTAGATCAATGGGAATACTTGTGAAATTGCTATTTTATGATTTTTCTTCCTTATTATTTTGTCTATTATGTTTGGATCATACCCATTATTGACTGCTATCTGCTTGATTATATTAAGTTCTTTGTGGAAATTTTCTTGAGAAAGTGGTGTATTGAAGAGGCGATGTATCATACTATTATAGGCTGCTAATTTGTGTTGAAATGGATGATTAGACGTATTGTGTATTGTGATATCGGTGTATGAAGGTTTATGATATATTGAAAAATCATGTTTGTTGTTATGATTACGAATTGTTGAATCTAAGAAATTGATTGAACGATCCTTCTCTATTTCAGTTGTGAATTGAATATTTGGGTGTAGTGAATTGATGAACTTTTCTCTTATTCTTAATTTTCTAATCTAATGGATTCAAAAACTTTCATAAATTTAGTAAATTGAGCCCAAACATAAACATAAATATTTTATCTTCAAAGAATCGAATTTGAAATGTATTCAGTATAAATCAAAGAAATAGTACACATACTATAAGTACTTTATTTTTGAAAATTCTTTGTTAAATATTCAACACTAGATCAATAGGCAAATCATCAGTTATCTGCACTATTTGATCGAACAGGTCATTTTCCAAACATCTGTATAGTTTGTCGAATACTGGCCCAAATATTGCCAAAATTTTTTCTAATTGGGTTTGGTCAAGCAGCCTCTGTAGTCTATCGTTTGATGGATTTCTGAATACAAAATATATACCTTCAAATGTAGGTTTGAGATCCACGCTTACAAGTTTCAGCCTGCCTGCCCTCAAGCGAAACTCCACCATAAGTTTGACCACCGTGCGATCTACAAATAAGAAGCAGAAATTCATATACATATATATATATATATATATATATATATATATATATATATATATATATATATATATATATATATAATCTCTTGGTAATTATTAGCAATAACAGGCTGGTTGAATCTTGAAAAACTCGATTTTATTAAAGAGTTGACGTTTCACTTCGATATTCGTAATTGAAATTTCTTTGACATTTATTGATGTGAAAAAATTGAAAAAAATTGAAAAAATAAGGCTGCTTTGTCTTGCTAGTTATTTATTATATGCTATTCAGTCTAATATTAACATTCAAAAATGTTATCATTAGATGGTAAGGGAAACCAAAGAAACCTTTACCTACGTAATGTTTGAAAATAAAATAATAGGGTATTATTTATCTAACAACAAAGAAATGAGTCATGGGAAAACATTAAAGATGTGGAGTAAAATTATCGGTATAGTACGTTTATATGGAAGCAGCCGTTGACACGTGTTTCGGACTCTTTGGTCCTCATCAGAACGGCGTAGCAAAGCATTGGATTGAAAATTTGAAGATGAAAATAGTACAACAAACAAAATCCTCTGATACGGAAGACAATCACCCTCATTGTGGTTTATTGTTTGAAATCTCCGGTATGGGAGATTTGGTCAAACTTTGCCACGGAGGCGATTAATGCTATCCGCGAGAACTAAGAACGAGTAAATAAACAATAACAAAGAAATTAGTCGCGGGAAAATATTAAATAGGTAGAGCAAAATTATCGGTATAGTTCGTTTATATGGAAGTAGCCGTTTTTAATGAAATTTTTTATTTATTTAGAATTTCAAATCTTTTAAAAAAAGTTGTCTTCCGTATCAGAGGATTTTGTTTGTTGTACTATTTTCATCTTCAAATTTTCAATCCAATGCTTTGCTACGCCGTTCTGATGAGGACCAAAGAGTCCGAAACACGTGTCAACGGCTGCTTCCATATAAACGTACTATACCGATAATTTTACTCCACATCTTTAATGTTTTCCCATGACTCATTTCTTTGTTGTTAGATAAATAATACCCTATTATTTTTATTTTCAAACATTACGTAGGTAAAGGTTTCTTTGGTTTCCCTTACCATCTAATGATAACATTTTTGAATGTTAATATTAGACTGAATAGCATATAATAAATAACTAGCAAGACAAAGCAGCCTTATTTTTTCAATTTTTTTCAATTTTTTCACATCAATAAATGTCAAAGAAATTTCAATTACGAATATCGAAGTGAAACGTCAACTCTTTAATAAAATCGAGTTTTTCAAGATTCAACCAGCCTGTTATTGCTAATAATTACCAAGAGATTAAAAATAGATCAGAGGCAACAACAATTCGAATATATATATATATATATATATATATATATATATATATATATATATATATATATATATATATATATATATATATATATATATATATATATATATATATATATATATATTTCAATTGTTGTTGCCTGTTAACTATTTTTAACTTTTTGATAATTATTAGCAATAACAGCCTGTTATTGCTAATAATTATCAAAAAGTTATATATATATATATATATATATATATATATATATATAAACAGGGTGATGGTTTTTATTGACATTCGTAGAAAAAACAGATTTTTCAATACCAGAAAATAAAATGAACGTAAAATGTTGCTGACTAAAAGCGGTGATGATGAAAAATGATGCATGTTGAGAACAGAGAAGAGGGCCTCGCGAAATGTACCTTGCCCACATCAAATTAAGGTCTTGCCCCGCCACATTTTGAATAGTAGTGGTGCGATGGAGCATCCTTGTCTCAGATACTAAAATCATTGGTATTGGTGTTGGTAGGTGTGGATGGTGACCGATGCGCTGCGACCTTATTAGATCTATTGTGTCCCATCTTCTTCTGCTTCTCGATGTGTTCTCGTTTTACAGCAGCCCCTCAAGCCTCAATACCTTCAGGAATTTGAGGATTTTAAGGGGGTCTATTCGTGGTATTTCTTCTACAGACAGCTGGTATGATCCCAGTGTGTTCAGTCTTTCATGGTGCACAGCATAGCACTCCATCAGTATATGGTGGGGTATTTCTGAACGTTCCTTGCAGAATCTGCAGGTGCTGTCCCCCTCTAAACCTAGCTTTCTTAGGTGTTCTTTGAGTCTGCAATGGCTCGTAAGGAATCCTGTGATTATCTTTAGACTAGTTTTGCCAAGGTTAATCAGTGTCTTCGATCTTGCTCGGTTGAACTTTCCGAGGAGATCTTTGGCCTGCCTCAGTCCTGGAAGTCTTTGCCAGTATGTTGCTCTCATTGCTTCTTTAGCTTTATTGAGTTCTTCTTGGAAGTAAGATTTTCCAAGTCCGCAGAAAGGCTCTGGCCCGATTAGTGGCGTTGACGCACCCTTTCGTGCGAGGGTGTCTGCTTGTTCATTACCCTTCACTCCGACGTGCCCCAGCACCCAGAGGAGGATCACTTTGTTGTTCCTGCCCAGATCGTTCAGTTTGTCTAGGCATTCACAAACCATCTTTGAGTTGATGTTATAAGAGCTCAACGCTTTGATGGCTGCTTGGCTATCGAAGAGGATCGCATTTTCCTTGTTCCGGTATTTCCTATCGAGGTTGAACTGAATGCACCTTTCTATGGCGTGAATTTCCGCTTGAAAAATACTGGGGAACTACTACTAAAATCTACTATATACTAAAATCATGGTCCAGGAAGTCTAAAGTGGCGGATATAAAAACAATTTCCGCAATTTAATGTGTCGAAAATTCGACCAAAAGATATTTTATTTGTATGGAATTACCCAATTGAAGAATAGTCGTGCCCTTCGTACTAACGGGCAGATCAACGCATCTAGCCATAACATCATGAGTTGTGGTAATATTCAATTCTGATAATTCTAAATCCAAGTCAATAATGCCAGATCCTAGGTCGACCCTACAAATAAACAATTCAATATAAATTAAATTCAATATAAATTAGTTTTCATTCATTTTATAAATACTTTTTAGTTTCTCAACTAAAATTTTGATTTTACGATATTTTTGTGTTTTCTCAATGCTGTTGCTTGTATATTTGATTATTTTTCTTCTGCATTCTTGAAATTGTAAGCTTGCGAAATTTGTAATTCATATATTGGATCAATTTTCATGTTTTCTGGAAAGATTATTTCGACTACTTAATTTCCAAATTCAGATTTCAACCTTTTCATTTATACTAAGTGGCGATGAAACAGTCCTCCAAGAATATTTTCAGTGGTAAAAATTTAACTTTCAACTCATAAATGTAGAGTCATCGCCCTTCCAAAATAAATTGAAGAAGTAGTTCAAACAAATAGTCATTTTTTAGATATTCAAATTGCAAGCAATTTACTTCCAAACAGTACTAAAATTTTTGTTCAACATTGGTAGGTTCCATTCAAATGACCCCTTAATAAAAAGTCCAGTGGTGTTAAATCTGGAGAATTTTGAGGCCTTTCAGTGACACCGCTCCTACTAATCCAACATTTGGGAAAATATTGATTCAAAAAGTCCCTTACAGTTGCTTTATATTTCAGAGAGAACGTTAAATGAAGATTTTATTGCTATAAGGAGGAAAATGGTTCGAAATATGTAGATCCATTTGATTCAAATCCGTTTGAAAACTTTTCTTTTGGATTTATTTGAACGCAGAACAAAATTATTTCAGCATTTGTGTGACAATATTATTATATTATATTTACTTCTTAATTCTCGGTTTTTGATGAGATGACCCCCTCTTTCAATGGTTGACTCTACATCCATAAATTATTAACCGCTATAAGATGTCGAATTCAAAAGAAAAATCGACCTGTCTCGGAGTTTCCCAGAAAAGCCCCTACAATTGAGAATATTCCAAGTCAACTGTTTGAGTGATCCACACTGTACACTAAATATTTTAATGTAATTTTTTAATAATTTCTATAATTTTTTTCAAAAACTAAATGATATTTTACTTCTACTAAAACTATACTTTATTCAAAATTTAATCAAATGATAGAATAAGTGAGGAAAATTGACTTACGAATAATCGTTTAAAACGATGTCTGCTAGATTAGAAAAGATGGTATTCTGAGCAATCACTCGCATGTTGCAGCAACCGTAATTAGAGGAAACATCTATTCTTCCGATTTTCAGATTCTCTAGTTCTATAATTATAATAAATAATTTATTACATATATATATATATATATATATATATATATATATATATATATATATATATAGGTATATATATATATATATATATATATATATATATATATATATATATATGCTTAACTGACCCAGCAAATGTTGTTCTGCAATATAAATTATTTTTATATATATATTGTATATATATTGGTATATATATATATATATATAAATATATAAATATATATATATATATATATATATATATATATATATATATATATATATATATATATATATATATATATATATATCATCATCGTATATTTACACAAAACAATTGTAGGCACATTAATGCAAATAAACATTAAAAAAACCACAGAAGCAACAAATGCTGCTTGTACGTGGTGAGAAAAAGAACATATACATATATACTCGTAGATCTTAAACAGATCTGCATACAAAGAAATATAAGAAGCACTCAAATGTAAGTTAATCTTAAAATTTTAAAACATATAAAATTAAACAGCAAAATATGTAAATAGCAATAACAGTAAATATAAAATATGTAAAAAAATACAATCACAAAACATCGAAGAGGATCAGGAAAAAATGAAAAGCATGGTAGCACAAAAAAAAAATATATATATATATATATATATATATATATATAGGGTTCTCGATGGCCCATTAGAAGTATCTAGAGAACAAAAAGTTAGCGACTTGAAATTCGGGCTACGCGTATAGAAGATTATGATCTACACTTAAAAAATATTATCATCATTGCAACGTTGCCACATCTACGGGGAACTTATGCTAACTATGTTATTTTAAATGGCATACCATGCATATTTTAACATTCTTATATTATGTGGAATATTTTGAAACTTTTTTATTGAACATATGACATACTTGAACGATTTTCAAAATAAATCTCTGAGTTGAAAATATATTTTTTCAGAACTATCTTAGCTAGAGACCTGAAATTTTTGTTAGAGAATCATATTAGGTTAGTTTAACATAATAAGTTATGAGAGTCACGGTATCTCATACAGAGTGTGCACAAAATAATGTTCTTTTGGTAGAACATAAAACTGAAATGTATGAATTAATTTCAAATGGGACACCCTACATTTTATAGCAGCATTCAAATAAAGAACAAATTTCTCAACTGAAAGTATAATATAATATGATATCTATCTCTAGCGATTCAAGACTTGGTAAAGAACTAGAAAAACTCAATAAGAATAAAAGTAACTTCTCATTTTAGACCTGAGGGCGATCGTGGCAACGCAAATGAATGTAACCGGTTTGCCCACCTTTAACCTCAAGTTCTGGCACATGCCCGGCATTCAAAAAAAAATACAGACTTCAACCAAAAATCAAAATAATGATAATAATAACAGTAATTCATTCATTTCAAAGTATTTAAAAAAAAAAAACTCATTCATTTCAAAAATATTATACATATATACATATATAAATAATACATATTATATAAATAATCTGTTTGTAACAGATTAAGCATAAAAAATGAAATTTTTCAGAATTTACAAAAATACATTAATCCAGACAATCCGACAATTACAGCAAAAATGATGGTTTATTTTACAAGTTAAGCTATGGTGGTGCCATCAAAATTTCCTTACCATTCTTGGCAGTTCGAATCTTGTTTATGTCTAGACTTACATATGTCAAAAAAAAAAATTTATATTACTTTTTCGTGTTAAAAAAAACATTTTGATCAATTTAGTTTCTATGTAAAAATAAAATTAATATTCAATTAATTATCTAGATATCCATTAATTGGATTTTCAGAATCAAATCAGCATTAAATAATAAAAACGCATTGAAACCACTTTATTATTTCTAGAACAAAATGATTGCGTTTTTAAATAACGAACTAAAAAATAATGATAAGAAACTAGAAATTAATAATTGAATTGTTTGAAATTTCCTCCTTTTACGCCGAGACATTCGTGGATTGTTGTCAAAACATGTGTGCTTGTTACCCTCGGAATTTTATCGGGATGAATACCGTTAAGCGTAGCTCTTAAACGATAAAAATCGAGGGGATTAAGATCTGGAGACCTCGGCGGCCATTTCCACGGTTCCACTCAACTAAAGAAACTATCATCGAATAAACTATAAAGTTCTACAGTAACCTCATTGGTACAGTACGCGGGTGCTGCTGATATCAACATTTTCGTAAAACTTTTGTGGTAAGCTATCCAAGAATTCTGAAACTATTGTTCTGAATATATTCAAATACTTTTCACTCTTAAGATTTTCCTCAAAAAATGAAAACGTATCTTGACATCCATCATTAAACAGAAGACATCGAAACTGAATTTATTTTGAATGTCTCTCTCCCTAACAACATGTGGATTTTCTGAAGACCAGTAATGTGAGTTTCTTCTATTAAATATATCTTCTTGAGAGAATTTGAAAGGTGCGCAAACAGGTGACATTTATTTGCGTTTCCACAATCATCCTGAGGCCAAGAATGAAAAGTTATGTTCGTTCTAATTGAGTTTTTCGAGTTTTTTGCCAATAAGTAGAGATAGGTATCTTGTTTTATCAAACTTTCAGTAGTGGAATATGTTCTTCTTATGAATGCTGCTATGAAATATAAGTTGTCCCATTCTTAATTAATGCATACATTTGAGTTTTATATTCTACCAAAAGAACATTATTTTGTGCACACCCTGTATTAGATATCTTGACTCTCATAATTTATTATATCGAACTAACCTAACATGATTGTCTAACAAAAATTTTTTTGCCAAATTTTTCAAAAAATTATTTCTATTTTAAAAATGGCCCAAGATAGGTATCTCATATGTTTTATAAAAAAGTTCCAAAATATTCCACAGATTATAAACAAATGTTAAAATATACATGGTTTTCCATTTAAAATAACATAGTTAGCATAAGTTACTCGTAGATCTGACAACGTTGCAATGATAATAAAATTTTTCATACACGTAGCCCGTATTTCAAGTCGCTAACTTTTTTCGTACTATAGATACTTCTAATAGGCCATCGAGTTTGGGGAACCCTATATATATATATATATATATATATATATATATATATATATATATATATATATATATATATATATATATATATATATATATATATATATATATATATATATACATATATATATATACATATATACCACCACAGTTAGAGGAAAATGTTCATTTCACCATGAGACTTTCCAAACATCAACTCTATTCAACACTCTAACTCAATGTAGAGAGTCTGTGGAGGTGAGTAATACCTTAAAACCCACAGAAAAACAAGGAATATCTTCATTATAATGGAGACAACTAGAGGCAAATGTTTATACCTCCATGACACTCTCCTGACATCAACTCTATTCACGTAGACATTTTCAACACTCTTACTCAATGTGAAAAGTGTGTGGAGGTGAGTAATACCTTAAAACCTAGAGGAAAAGCAAGAAATGTCTTCATAATTATGGCGACAATTAGAGGAAAATGTTTATATCACCATGAGACTCTCCTGACATCAACGCTATTCACGTAGACATTTTCAACACCCTTACTCAAGGTGGAAAGTGTGTGGAGGTGAGTAATACCTTAAAACCTAGAGGAAAAGCAAGAAATATCTTCATAATAATGACGACAATTAGAGGAAAATATTCATACCACCATGAGACTCTCCTGACATCATATCTATTCACGTAGGCATTTTCAATACTCTCACTCAATTTGGGAGACTGTGGAGGTGAGTAATTCCTTAAAACTTACAGTATATATATATATATATATATATATATATATATATATATATATATATATATATATATATATATATATATATATACCACCACAGTAAGAGGAAAATGTTCATTTCGTCATGAGACTTTTCTAACATCAACTCTTACACTCTTACTCAAAATTGGAGAGACTGTGGAGGTGGGTAACACCTTAAAACCCACAGAAAACCAAGACATCTCTTCATAAAAATGGCAACAGAGGAACATGTTTGTACCACTATGGGACTTTCTCAAAATCGACGAAATCGACATAGAAATTTTCAACAACCCACGGGAAAACAATAATTCTCTTCATAAAAATGGCTGCAGTTAGAGAAGAATATTTACCAGAGACTTTCCTAACATGAACTCAATCCACGTAGAAATTTTATTTTAGAGACTTTTCCTCAAGTCGAAGGACTGAGGAGGTGAGCAATATCTTGAAAATCACGGAAAACTAAGGAATGTCTTCATTAAAATGTCGGCGATTAGAAAAAAATGATCATAGTCCCATTGGACTTTTCTAACAACAACTCAATCCGCGTACAAATTTTCAACATACGTACAAATATATTAAGCACTGTCTTTTCGACTGTAGTACGATTTCGTTCTGTTGCTACGTACTAGGAACTAAAATTTGCAAAGTTCACATCTTAAATGTGCTCTAGGTACGTTCGTTCGTGTACATTGGTACCTTTAAACGCACACTTGATATATCAAGTGTACGAATATGTTTTTCTCCAAATAACATTAAATGTAGCTTTTTAATGACACTAAATATGCCTAGAAGGGATACTTGTACTGCCTAGGCAGAAAAAGTCCACTTTTTCTACCTAGGCAGTGAAAGTTATTAACTTTTAAATGAAAAAATTACACAAAACTGATTTTATTTTCAAACGTACAATAATAACGTCATTTCTCGATTGACAGGATCATCGAAAAGTTCTATTTCTCTGCCAAGGAGGAGAAGTGTTGCTATGCAATACTTTACCGGCCGGCGGCAGGAAAAGTGTTACTATGCAAAAGATGAATTGGTAAACATGAACAAAAAATTCTCCAATTCAAACGTCATTTTCCCTTTCAACCATTTCTCACCAGGTTGCGAATTATAACTATCAATTATTTTACTTTATATCTGTCAGAACCAATTTTGCGTGGCAACCGTAACTAGGCAAATGTTCCATAATTCATAACGATCGTAAGTGGATAGAATTATGTGCGTAAATGTGAATCAATCTAAAAATGGATATTCAAATTTTTATGAATTTCAAAAGGTTTGAAAATAAAATAACATATTTCATTCGGAGTAGAAGTGAATTTTCATGAAAATTGACACTTCTCCTCCTTATGAATAATATGCTATTATTACAAAACGTCATCAGCGGTAAACATAGTAACGAAAAGCCAGTTACCTTTGATGAAACGCAATAATTATCAAAATAAATATAAAAAAGAGGAGAAATTATATGTTTCACACGGCACAAAAGCTGATTTAATGCCTTGGCTGGTTTCCTAGCCTCGACTACGCCTCGGCTACACCAGCCGCGGCATTAAATCTCGTGCTTTTGTGCCTAGTAAAATAAATTACTATTATGCTATGTTCGTCTTGTGCAATTTATTTGTTGTCTCTATTTTTATATTTTGATGGTTGTTTCTTGAATTCGTTCAGATAGTTTTATATGCTCCATGAATATTTACCTATCAGCAAAAGTCGTCCAAAGAATTTCAATTTATCTTCGATGCAATTTGAGTCTGATGGACGGCATGCTCTTCCCAAATCTGAAAAAAAAGTAGAGCAATGACTTTCTCGTATTGTAGTCACGATATTGTTTCTTGTTAGGTAAAATCAAATCGAATTTAACTTTATTTAGTTTATGAAATTTTTAGCAAAGGCAATGCTTTAGTTCAGTAGTTCTCAACTTGTGGTACGCGAACTCCTGGGGTTTCGCCAAGTGTTGCCAGGGGGTTCATGTATTTTTGAAAGGTGGTTTCTGTTGTGTTTGTTCTAAAACATTTCAATACAGAAGATTTTACAGTTATTTGTGTCCATTTCATTGTCACACTAAATAAGACCTTTTGAAATACATTTTTTTTATGCTAGTACGACTTTTAAGGATTTTATTCTAGGGGGTACAGTTACTGAACATATATTTTCAAGGGGTACGCGACGAAAAAAAGGTGGAGAAACACTGCATAGTTGAACAAAGAAAACATTTCTTCTTCTTAATGGTCAGGCAGAAATCACAATTAGTCCCTTACTTACCTTGTTCAAAAGTGGTGTGCTTGGTAGTGGTGCGTCTTGAACTCCCAGAATATTTCGCAGTAGTCCCTGAATAATTACGATTTTATATTAGTACCTGTATCTGTAGAATTAATAATAATGATAATATTTAGTGTGAAAAATTAAAACATTTATAATTAACACAATAGGGCCCGGTTCAGTGAAATTACAGAGTTTACAAATCCCTGATTCACCAATTTATTGTCAGTGTCCTCCTCCAAAAGAATTTTTAGCAGATTTTCACTTTGAAATGACTTTTTATTATGCTTGTCACCAAAAACTCAAGTTCACGTATATATATATATATATATATATATATATATATATATATATATATATATATATATATATATATATATATATATATATATATATATATGCTCATATGTATGTATTTATGTATGTGCTTATGTATTTTAGAGTTGTTTACACAATAAATTTTGCAGAATTTTGAATCAGTAAGTTTGTAAATAGATATTTTCGAATTAGGTTGACCCCTTGGGGGAAGAAATAAATCTTGTTCACATGATAAAGGGTGTAATTTTGGAGAAATAGCATTAAAACTTTGTGAGTAGGTAGTTTTGTATGATATATCGAATGGGATTGGTTTTGGTACGAATTGATTGGGGGTTGACCTCCCAGGAGAGGAAATAAATCTTGTTTATACAATAGAAGGCGCAGTTTTGGGACCATAGGGTTGAATTTTTGTAGGTAGTTTCGTCTTATCTGATTTCTTGGTTAGTATTCATTCCGATATGAATTGTTTGGGGGGTTGTTGACCCCCCGTGGAGGAAGTAAATCTTGTTACACGATAAAGGGCGCAATTTTTTTTTAAATTTGTAACAAAAATCATTATTAATCATTATTTTCTAATGCATTTCGCTGCGATAGAGTTTTTTAAATCTTTATTTTGAATGGATAATGCGATATACCCTATCATGGATCTCATTCATAATAAGGTGCAAAATACGTCTCGTGACTCGGAAGTATAATCGATTATTTTCGATGCTCTTGTGATATTATAACTGATTATATAACTCATATATGAATAAGCCAATAGAATCATAGAGATATTACAGATAGAGGCGACAAGCCATAGGCCGCTCTGTAATTGGCAACGTCAGTCTCGAAACTCAGAAAGAGAGAGACGATCGCAGAGTTTTTCTGTCCTTATCAAACGTATCAGACGTAACTGTCAGAGTCTAAGCTGAGCTTCAGATTCTCTCTCTCTCTCTCCCTCGCCCGAGCTAACAAGTTTCAGGCTGGCTTGTCGCCTCTATCTGTAATATCTCTATGAATAGAATCCGTGAATATTGCATAACTACTGCGTATTGATAAGTGAATATACCCTTGACGACGTGATATAATCGTTTTGGTGTTTCGCCTCGTGTCAAAGTGTGGATGTTTTCATATTGACTATGTTTTGACGTTTGTCAAAAAAGATTAATATTTTATATTCGTTATATAATCGTAACGAATTCCACTCGAGCAATCGAAAATAATCGTTATACTGACCTCGTCACTCGACGTATTTTCATAAACATCACTCGAGCTGCGCTCTCGTGATGTTTCGCAAAATAAGTCTCGTGACTCGGAAGTATCATCGATTATTTTCGAAGCTCTTGTGATATTATAACTGAATTTAATTCCTACATGATTGAATTTATGAAATTTTTAGCAAAGGCAATGCTTCAGTGAACAAAGAAAACATTTCTTCGTCAGGTAAAAATCACAAATAGTTCTTTGCTTACCTTGTCCAACAGTCCTTTGCTTGGTGGTGGCTCGGTCTGAACTTCCAGAATATTTCACAGTATTCCCTAGATAATTACGATTTCATATTAATATCTGTATCTGTAGAATTATGTCAATATTTGTTCAGTATTTGATGAAGAATTACTACTTCGAAAGAATTGTCATGTATTTTTAGCAAACGAACGTGAAAATTGTTATCAATATCATCTCATAACTAATTGATTGGGCCGATCCAAGACAATAATGTAAATAAATTTTGAGTTTTTGATTTTCATTATATTTTCTGAACATAAAAATTGTTTGTGTACCCACACTTGACAAGCGTATCAAAAAGTAAAAGATATTAATGAAAACTTTAAATTATTAACTTATAAATGTGATCCATCGTATAAAATGTCTTAAAATAATGGTTATAAAAACAATTTAAACGTTTATTAATAATATAAGCATGACGCACGTTTCGGTGAAACTTCACCTTCTTCAGATGCTGAATGCAAACTAAATACATTTCTCCGTTATATAGAATATAAGAAATAAATAGATGACAAATTATGTGGAAAGAGTAAATAAAAAGATATTCACTAATAATTATTAAATAGGAAAAACCCATTCTAAACTTCTAGTCAGGTTCAGTTCGCTCATTTTGAAAAGATTCACAAGGGGGCTTGTAGTATGATCAATTTGGATATTCGATAGGAGACCTGAATGTTTGTATTTAGTCATCTTTAATGGTTCTAGAAAATTTGGTTTAATTCCCTTACTTTCATCATTTAATATTTTAAAGTCAAAATTGAATGTGTGATTTTCATGAATTGAATAGTTTGCATAATGTGAATCCGACTTTTGATTAACAAAGTTACGTTTGTGTTCAGAAATTCTGGTCTGGTAGCTTCTAAAAGTGATACCAATGTAAAATTTATCACAATCACCAAAATTAATTTGTAGACCCCTGATTTATTGTTTTTGTGATCAAAGTTTTTACTTTCATGTCAAACCGAAATGTGAGAATATACTGTAAAACTTAGAATACAATAAGTGAGCATATTAGAAATTCAAATGATAATTATGCTTATGAAACTTTTCGCAATGGAAATGCATAAAACTTAACAAAGAGAGCATTTATTCTCCTTAGTGGTCAGGTTGAAATCACAAATAGTCCCTTGCTTACCTTGTCCAGTAGTCCTGTGCTTGGTGGTGGTTCGGTTTGTACTCCCAGAATATTTCACAGTAGTCCCTAGATAATTTAATTGCATATTAATACCTGTATCTGTAGAATTATGCCAGTATTTAGTCAGCTTGTGATGAAGAATTAATACTTCAAAATATGTCAATTGAAATCAAGATTTTCGTAAATAAAAGTCCTAAATTATTAGTTTTATTGAGTTCAAGAAATTTTTCGTAAAGCTAATACGTTACTTGAACAAAGAGAACATTTCTTCGTCAGGTAGAAATCGCAAATAGTTCTTTGCTTACCTTGTTCAGCAGGGGTGTGCTTGGTGGTGGTTCTGTTTGAACTCCCAGAACATTTCACAGTAGTCCCTATATAATTTCATTGTATATTAATACCTGTATCTGTAGAAATATGCCAGTATTTAGTAAGCATGTGATGAAGAATTATTACTTCGAAACATGTGAATTAAAATCAAGATTTTCGTCAAATATAAGTCCTAAATTATTATTTTTATTTAGTTCATGAAAGTTTTCGCAAAGCTAATACTTAAGTTGAACAATTCTTCGTCAGGTAGAAATCACAAATAGTTCCTTGCTTACCTTGTTCAGCAGGGGTGTGCTTGGTGGTGGTTCCGTTAGAACTCCCAGAATATTTCACAGTAGTCCCTAAATAATTTCATTTTATATTAACACCTGTATCTGTATGCCAGTGTTTAGTCAGCATGTAATGAAGAATTAGTACTTCTAAACATGTGAATTGAAATCAAGATTTTCGTCAAATATAAGTCCTAAATTATTATTTTTATTGAGTTTAAGAAATTTTACGCAAAGGTAATGCTTTAGTTGAACAATTCTTCGTCAGGTAGTAATCACAAATAGTTTTTTGCTTACCTTGTTCAGCAGTGCTGTGCTTGGTGGGTAGGTTTGGATTCCCAGAATCTTTCACAGTAGTCGCTAAATAATTATGTAGAATTATGGTATTTAGTCAGCATTTGATGAAGAATTACTACTTCGAAACAAGCGTCATGCAATTTTAATGAACGTATATGAAAATTTCAATCAATATTATTTCATAACGAATTGATTGATCCGATACTTGATGAAAATCCATGACAATAATGTAAATAGAACTTGTGTTATGTTTTGTTAAACACTCAATAAGCGTATCAAAAAGTTAAAGATAATGACGAAAACTTTAGATTATTAACTTATATAGGTGATCCATCGCACAAAATTTTAATTTTAATTTCAAATTTACGCCAATCCTCTCACAAACCAGTTAACGCTTCAGGAGGACTTGGACTCTATTTCTGCGTGGTGCTCTCAATGGTTACTTCCATTAAATTCAGAAAAGTGTGTCGTGCTCAGAATAGGAATGAACAATCCACTCGCACCGTACCTTGTTGATGGTCAACCATTACTTTCGGTGTTTTCCTTCAACGACCTCGGAGTGATCGTAAACAGTACCTTAACTTGGTCCGATCATATTACTTCGATCTGTAAGCGTGCGAACTCGAAGTTATATCTTATTCGGAAGTGTTTCTCGCGAATCTCTTTTCGGTCGTTCTGTAGACTCTACACTACTTATGTGCGACCAATTCTCGAGTACGCTGGTCCAGCGTAGTACCCCGACTTGGCTCGCGATATGGCTCTCCTGGAAAATGTCCAGAGAAGGGCTACTCGTATGCCCTTTGGACTGAGAAGACCCTCTTACGAGGAAAGACTTTCTATGGCTCAATTAACCTCCTTCGAACTTCGCCGCCACCGTGGTGACCTGATTATCATATTTAAAATATTAAAATTCAATTTTGGAAATCTCGACATGATGTATACCGTTAATCGCGACGAACGTCTCAGAGGTCATCAGTTCAAGCTCAAGAAGGAAAACTTTTCTGCTAGGTCGAGACAGAACTTCCTACCAAATAGGATTTTCGACAGCTGGAATAATCTCAACGCAACCATTGTATCTGCTTCATCTACAAACACATTTAAAAACGGACTGGACAAATTCTATCGGGGTAGATTTCTTTTCATTTTGGTCTGTTGTAGAGATTTTTTATTTTCTTTTCTTTTTCATATGTACATGCTAATAGGTCAATTATTCTGTAATTTCTCTATTTTTGGGCATAATAGGGACCTGTCCCTCTGCCTGGAGTTCAACAAAACCAAATTGTTACATTCAGGTAACAAAGGAAAGCGCCTTGACCTTCTTGAAATTCTCGAAATAAGTTCCGCCCATAATAGTCATTCACCCCTTATAAACGAACAAATTGATTTTCAGGTATCACCTTTGCTTTTGTCTGTCTTATAAAATAAGATGTAAACACTCAGGCGAAATCTTTCAGGAATTAATCACTCCTGAAAGTTCCTTCGGCACCTTAAAATTGCAAGATCTTAAAGATATCTGGATCTCAGTAAGAACAAATAACCCCTCCTCACTGGCTTCCCTATCATACACTGTCGCATCTGATGAGAGAAGGTTTATCAGAAACTGACGAATGTAGATTCTGTGCGGAGGAGAAGGCTTCTGTTCACCTGTTTACAGAATGCCTCACCATTGCACGCCAACGGAATGAATGCTTTGTACAAAAAACTTGTAGGAGTGAGGAACTAACCTCCGTGAAGCCTTCCAAAGTTCATTAGTAATCTAGAACTAGACGGCGAGCTATAGATGGTGCAGTAGTGAGAAGAGGTCTGATGGAGGACATACTAGACCTTGAGCTAGTGGTGCAAAATAACCCATATTGAATAAATAAATAAATAACCTCACCCAGAGAAGAGCATGTAGGAATACCAATGGTTTTAACATACCTGGTCGCTTGTTTAAACTTCCGAAAGTCGAAGCTATCAAAACAGCAAATACTATAAAAGTAATTTTCATTATGAATATTTCATTAGTGAAGCCAAAATTCGTCTACTTCCTCCAAGAATCGTCTACCATTTAAATATTTAATTGGGACATAATAATTAAAACTTTAACGTTATTTGGAAAACAAAATGCAGATTAGATATGAATAATATTTTCTCGGGAAAGAGATTCGACACGTTTTTATTGTAGTTGAACACAGAATCACAAAATTCTATGAATTTAGTTAGGTCACGTTTCTTGGTTGAATTGGTAATTTAGATGGACTTCGATTTGACTGGATCTAAATCGACTTGATATATAATCTTAAATCGCTTTTAGCGTAAATGGATGTTAATAACTTGAACAGCTTACTTAAATATTTCGAGCAAGTTTGGTAGCTGTTGTTCGTGTTTAGTAGCTGTTGACGTAAGTTTGTCAATCATCTTTTTTATTCAATATTCAAATCTTCAAGAATTAATTATAAAATATCTACATGATAATCAAAAAATTTAAAACGATTTCAAAGACCGAAATGTAGTCAAAACAAGGAGAAAATACTCCCATAAAAGTTTCTTAAACCGCAACTTGTCTACGTTGTTCTGATGAGGACCAAAAAGACTGTAGCACGTAAAAACAAATTCTCCTGAATGATTTCGTGGACGAGAAACTTCGTGAAGTTCAATAAAATCGTTACCACATATCAATAACCTGTTATTAATAATAAAAAATAAATAAATAAAAACACATCACAGTCAGAAACAATTCAATTATGTATATATATATATATATATATATATATATATATATATATATATATATATATATATATATATATATATATATATATATATATATATATATATATAAGAGGAGGGTAGTCGCTGACTAGTTTAGAAGATAACTATTTGTAGGGACTGCAGCAATGTAAAAGGAAACTCTTTGAAGATTTCCAAGCTTTCGGAATCGTTTATTCCATCATCAGGGAGAATCTACCGTGAGGATGATTACATATATGTTGATAATACGATATAAGAAACATTGAAAATGATGCTATTTGTTAAAAAATTAGAAAAGTTGATACATTTTTGAAGTTATAATTAAATTTCTGAACGAAATGATAAATCGGTGTCACTCATTTTTTTATTTTTTTATTTTCAAATTGAAGTTTGACATTATTTCGTTACGTTAAATTAATTTGATTTTGTGTTATTTTATATCAAGTGAAAGTAAAAAAGAATAAATTTGACTCAAATGGCTTATATCTGTTTTTTTATTGATGGATTTATTGTCTTGATAAATAAAGGCCATTTCTAAAAAAGATCTTTTTGAAAGATGTGATTCTCTTGCAAGAACAGTTGTTAAAAGGTAGTTCATCTGGTGGTCACAATCATTGACATGTTTAGCTAAAGCACATCTCTCAGGGTGTAATCTACTATCACTCTTATGAGAAGTGATTCTGTCTTTTAATAGTCTTTTTGTTTGGCCAATATAATTCTTATCACAATCATGACAAGGGATA
The DNA here is from genome assembly GCA_030704885.1 of Cynegetis impunctata. Lineage (NCBI taxonomy): Eukaryota > Metazoa > Arthropoda > Insecta > Coleoptera > Coccinellidae > Cynegetis > Cynegetis impunctata. Next base: position 338,088 of record JARQZK010003633.1, read on the forward strand.
TTATAAACAACATTTGTGAGTGATAAAATAGGAATTTTGTCTTTTACTTTCGAATATATTTGTCTCATTGAAATAACTGTTCTATTTGCAATTTTGATGTTTTCAAAAGATTGAAAAATTCTGGTTAGTTTAGGTGTTATTTCTTTTATATAAGGTAACGAGGCACAATCACAATCGAAACAGAAGACTCAGATCTTTCAGTACCTTTTCTTGATACAAAACTTATACGATCGGTTGATAACATAATATTGATTGATTGGTATAGAAAAGCATGCAGTTCAGGAACGTATTTGAATTTCTTTTCTTATCACAAATTTTCGATGAAAGTGAATTTGTTAAAACAAATGAAGAACAGAGTACTCAAAATTTCTGATATATCTTTTCATAACAAAAATTTGAATAAACTTCAAGAACTTTTCATACAAAATTCCTACCCACCATCTTTAGTCAAGAAAATTTTATTAAGCACATCCTTATCAGAAAATGAAATTATAGGACAAAATAACAATTCTCATAATGAACTTGTTACAGATATTAGTCCAGTTTCAATTTTTTATGCCTCGTTACCTTATATAAAAGAAATAACACCTAAACTAACCAGAATTTTTCAATCTTCTGAAAACATCAAAATTGCAAATAGAACAGTTATTTCAATGAGACAAATATATTCGAAAGTAAAAGACAAAATTCCTATTTTATCACTCACAAATGTTGTTTATAATATCTCTTGTCATGATTGTGATAAGAATTATATTGGCCAAACAAAAAGACTATTAAAAGACAGAATCACTTCTCATAAGAGTGATAGTAGATTACATCCTGAGAGATGTGCTTTAGCTAAACATGTCAATGATTGTGACCACCAGATGAACTACCTTTCAACAACTGTTCTTGCAAGAGAATCACATCTTTCAAAAAGATCTTTTTTAGAAATGGCCTTTATTTATCAAGACAATACATCCATCAATAAAAAAACAGATATAAGCCATTTGAGTGAAATTTATTCTTTTTTACTTTCACTTGATATAAAATAACACAAAATCAAATTAATTTAATGTAACGAAATAATGTCAAACTTCAATTTGAAAATAAAAAAATAAAAAAATGAGTGACACCGAATTATCATTTCGTTCAGAAATTTAATTATAACTTCAAAAATGTATCAACTTTTCTAATTTTTTAACAAATTGCATCATTTTCAGTGTTTCTTATATCGTATTATCAACATATATGTAATCATCCTCACGATAGATTCTCCCTGATGATGGAATAAACGATTCCGAAAGCTTGGAAAAACTTCAAAGAGTTTCCTTTGACATTGCTACAGTCCCTACAAATAGTTATCCTCTATACATATATATATATATATATTGAAGTACTTTCAAGCTTTCAGAATATCTTTATTTTCATCTTCAGGGATACCTAGTCAAGTTTGTGTTCTTAATTGTCAACATACATACCTAGTAACCCTGAATACAGTTATAAGACCAACAAAATAACTACTCAAACACATTTAAAACCAAGACTTGACAATTGTGGTAGATGATTGATTTTGTATAATTTTTGAGTTTTTCTCATTTCAAAGAAGTTTTAAATGTGTTTGAGTCGTCATTTTGTCGGCCTTATTCTAATATTTAGGATAACTAGTTTGTTTATTCTATTTTAAAGCTTGGAGGTACTTGAATAAGTATCATACTGAATGCCTAGGCAAATTTTTTAATACAGATTGGAGAATGCGGTTTACCAGGTACCCAGCAAAGCATTTCACAAAATCTGCACTACTGATTTTCATATTTCTTTGACATGAAAGCATTCTCCCTAAAAAACTTTTGAATGTGCCAAGTTTAGTGATGATCGGTCAAGTCTAGCATTCCCATATATATATATATATATATATATATATATATATATATATATATATATATAATTATATATATATATATATAAATATATATATATACTATATATATATATATATAATATAATATATTTATATATATTATATATATATTATATATATATATATATTTATATATTTATATATATATATATATGTATATATATATATTTATATATATATATATATATATATATATATATATATATTATATATATATAATATATATATATATATATATGTATATATATATATATTTATATATATATATATATATATATATATATATATCGAAGAAAAATGAATAATGTTGATTAATATTACACTAAACTCTCAGGAATGTTTCAATATTTATTTTAAAGAACGTATCTTCATATTTGGCAATATTTCACTTATCAATTCAGTCTGGAAAAAACTTTTGATAACGGGCTAGTAACCCAAAAAAGTGTAATTAAAATTTTTTTTTATATTGTGAAACTTTGCCTAGCATTTAATTTGAAAATTCGTTTTCTACAAATAAATATTTAAATATAAATATGGTTGCCTCGAATCTCACTTGAGATTTTTTTAAATGCGTATTTATTATGTCAATGAGTTAATCTGTGCTCGAATTCATTAGATTCATTTGAAGAAACCATTCTGCATGATTTTTTCTATTTAAGACTAGTATTTAATATTTTTAATATTCTTAATGATAGAATCACAATGAGATTCAGAAATAAAATACCTAAATAGGAACTACTAAAATTTGTGAAAAAATATTCACTCTAATTCAATCAACGGAGACTCGTGTATGATCTCACTTGTGAATACTACTTTAACATTTTTTATTCCGCCATAACTTCAATAAAAAATTCTAAAAGAATTGCCTGTCGAAGGAAATTTATTTCTTGTTTTCCAAGATTTTTTCATCAAAAATTTCGTGGGAGCTAGTTCTTGAGATTCCATAATTATATAATTAAATTTCCCACCACTTTCAAGTTGGCTGTAAAAATCTGGCACCTTCATAAAACTATCTGGCTGAGAATAAACTGAGCATAACAAGAAAAATGAATTGCAGCTTAACTGAACGCACGACTTGATTCTCCATTGATTTTACCATACTGGCGTGAGGTGCGAGAATAACATTCTAACCCACAAGTCTCCGTATCTCCAACCCCACCCAAAATACGATACATTCTTCCATCAAAACCACATTTCAAACATATCAAAAACAAATGATTGCACACAAAACACAACGCGATGCTCTGATGTTTATCTCCGATGCCTACTTGATGATAGCGACCTGGGAGAATTTCACGCGCATAAAAAAGCATGCATGACTATTTTACTCGGTCGGAAAAGCGTATTGCAAAGATCGATGCATCGTGGTGACGTAAGTGACATTGAATTTTCTCCAAGGACCACCTAAACCGCACAGTGGAAAGGGTTGTTTTACGTTCAATATTATCGGTGTATACTGTTGTAGTGATTATTTGATAAGAAATAAATAAAATATCATAAAATAAAGCAATAGGTTGTTTCCGGAAAAATGTAAAATAAAATATATTTGTTTTAATGCGTACGGTTATTTAAATTTGTTGAACTCAGGAACAGGTACGTTAATTATTTTTATTTTGTGATATTGTTGAAATTCATATTTTATTTCAAAATGTTTGGAAGATGATAGTTCAAATTCAAAAAAATTGAATAAATTTTGCTTTTTACAGCATTGTCTACTGGATACATATTAGATAGAAACTCAAACATAAACTTACTCAAAGTTATTTCTTGGCAATGCTATAAAACGTATTTTAGTTTGTGGTTTTTAGGTGTTTTATTACTTATTTTATTTTGTATTTTATACTCTTCTTTATGTGTCTCTTACTTTCAATACTTTCTATCGTAATTGTTAATTATTGTTAAGGCACTTTTTTTTAAATACTCTTTGCTTGAACATTCGTTAGGATCATCGATTTCTTTATCTGAAAAAATTTTTCTGTGTAGAAACAAGTTTTAATAATAAGAGAAATTTGAAGTGTTATACGTTACTTATTCATAACCGTTAGCTGGAAACTTGTAATCTTCAAGTGAAATATTTTTTCAGATTTCTCGGATTTTTCATGTCTTCAAAAATATTTTTTCTGAACAGACATAAAACTGGTTTCATGATATTTGTTTCAAATTTTTATTTAATGGCATTCTCTCTATAGTTTGTCAACTGTGAGTGTCGCGAGGAGTATTAAATGCGTTTCATACTACCTATATCGCGATTTTTGAAGTTTTGGAGATAAATAAACGTATATAAATTTTATATACGTATTCATAGATATACCTTTATATATATATATATATATATATATATATATATATATATATATATATATATATATATATATAATATATATATATATATATATATATATATATATATATATATATATATATATATATATAATATAATATATATATACTATATATATATATATATATATATATATATATATATATATATATATATATATACATATATAATATATAAATATATAATTATATAAATATATATATATATATATATATATATATATATATATATATATATATATATATATATATATATATATATATATATATATATATATATATATATATATATATATATATATATATATATATAATACGTTATGAGAACAAATAACGAATACATAAAATATGACACACATACATATGTGTAAACAACCGAAAATAAAATGGGAAATTCAAATACACAAGATCAAACTTCAAAAACTGACGTTGAAAAAGTCCCCATGTTATAGAGCACACTCTCAATAAATAAGCTCCTTATAGTCCTTTTGAATCCTCTCACTTGTCAAAATTTGTACCTGAGGGGGAAGATATATTTATATATATATATATATATATATATATATATATATATATATATATATATATATATATATATATATATATATATATATATATATCAATCAATCTATCTGACCCTGCAAACTTTGTTTTGCCATATAAATTATTTTTTCTATCTATCTTTCTATCTATTCATCTATCTGCCGATGTATGTATCTAACTACTATCTAGATAGTTATCTATCTTTCTATCTATTTATATATCTATCCATCAATCTATCTAACCCGGCAAACGTTGTTTAAATTATTAAAATGGCTATTAAAAAATATGGGTTGTTGATAGAAGGGTGGAAATTTAGAGTTATATGTATTTTTAATGCAACATCATAAAAACATTTGGGGTGGACCACCCTAGGGGTATGAAAAATATATTACGGCGATTGTTATTTTCGATTGCCATCTTGCAACCCTATTGCGGATCTGTGGATGAAATAAAAAAAATGAAAATCGCGATGGAAAAATGGGGGTTGATAGTAGAAGGGTAAAAAATTTCAATCTTATAAAAGCTTCATGTATATATATATATATATATATATATATACATACATACATATATATATATATATATATATATATATATATATATACCTATATATTATCTTAAATTGAAATCATATTGAAATTTCCAATATTTTGCTAATTATTCATGTGGAAAAATGAATTCACTTATAAACATTCGAATGAACATATTTATTGCCCATTCGATTAAAAATTTATTGGGAATATATTGATTTCAATGACTTCCATTAAAAGGTATCTTTTGTTTATGTTAACCTAAGAGGAACTTATAACCCTATAATTATATGATACATCCTAATTTCAATTAAAAGGTATCTTTTGTTTATGTTAACCTAAGAGGAACTTATAACCCTGCAGTTATAAATAATAAACATCCTAATAAACGGAAAACCTATTCATTTGAAATATATACATTAAATATTGTTTTGTATATGAAAATAAATAAATCCATCAACCTACCAAATGGAACAGATGATACGGAAAAATTAACTTAATTGGTTTCAATTATTCATTCTTCCAATTATAAATTGCATCAATTTTCGTTTATCCACTTCGTAATTATAATTACTACACCTCCATAAATTTAACGTTCTATAATTTCAATGAATGATATTGAGATTGGACGCAGAATCAGTATCATTATCATTTAATTAGATAGTGTTTCTCTGGCGCGTGAATGAAGATATAATTAAACTTATTATCATTTGATAAGATAATGTTTCTCTGGCGCGTGTGTGACGATATAATTAAACTAATTATCATTTAATTAGATCATGTTTCTCTGGCGCGTGAAAGACAATATAATTAAACTAATTATCATACAATTAGATAATGTTTCTCTGGCGCGTGTATGACGATATAATTTAACTAATTATCATTTAGTTAGATCATGTTTCTCTGGCGCGTGTATGACGATATAATTAAACTAATTATCATACAATTAGATAATGTTCCTCTGGCGCGTGTATGACGATAAAATTAAACTAATTATCATTTAATTAGATCATGTTTCTCTGGCGCGTGAAAGACAATATAATTAAACTAATTATCATACAATTAGATAATGTTTCTCTGGCGCGTGTATGACGATATAATTCAAATAATTATCATTTAGTTAGATCATGTTTCTCTGGCGTGTGTATGACGATATAATTAAACTAATTATCATACAATCAGATAATGTTCCTCTGGCGCGTGTATGACGATAAAATTAAACTAATTATCATTTAATTAGATCATGTTTCTCTGGCGCGTGAAAGACAATATAATTAAACTAATTATCATACAATTAGATAATGTTTCTCTGGCGCGTGTATGACGATATAATTCAAATAATTATCATTTAGTTAGATCATGTTTCTCTGGCGTGTGTATGACGATATAATTAAACTAATTATCATACAATCAGATAATGTTCCTCTGGCGCGTGTATGACGATAAAATTAAACTAATTATCATTTAATTAGATCATGTTCTCTGGCGCGTGTATGACGATATAATTAAACTAATTGAAAATCTGCACTCGAATGTGAAAAAAGTGTGAAACTTGATTTTTAATTTCGACATATTCTAATGCATATAATTAAAAATTTTTATTTTTGTTATGAACATCATCTATTTTTTTTTTCAGGTACAATCCACTGAGAATCAAGAATGCAAGTGAGTATATGAAATGGATCAACTTTGGTTATTTTGTACATCAATAGTATTCTAATTATCCATAGCATTGCAATAAATTCATGTTATACGTGTAGTTCTCTCAGAAAGTGAAGATAATTGTCTAAGTGAATTGTTTATATACTGTATGAAGTCATCATCTAATTCGTACTTTATTACTAACTTTAATAAAAAATAATAATATCATTAATTAAATTAAGGTTTCATGACATATATATATATATATATATATATATATATATATATATATATATATATATATATATATATATATATATATATATATATATATATATATATATATATATATATATATATATGGAAAACAGAATTCTTCGTATTAACGACACACGTTCGTGGCAATAAAATGAAATGAACTAGGACATTTATTTGAAATTAATCAAACAAACCTCCTAGCGGAGCTGGCTATAAGAGTTCACGAAGCATCGAAATATCAACATCTATATGATATTATTATTAATTATAGTAACCACCTTCGGGTGTCAGGACGTAAGAGTTTCGTTGCCGAAATGTTTTCTTCTATTCTGAAAGATGTGGTTCAATTGTTTCCGACTGGTGGCGCTGTGTCATATTTATATGTCATGGAGTTACTAGAAGAAATATGTATGACCGTTTGAAATGTTGGTTTGGTTATCACTCCCGGTGGATGGATGATACTGATGAGCCCCGATAAGGGCGAAACAGTCTGTCTATCAATTTTCATCGATTGTGATAAACAAATTAACATTTCGAACAATTACCGTCTGGGGTAGATGTTGATATTTCGATGCTTCGTGAACTCTTATAGCCAGCTCCGCTAGGAGGTTTGTTTGATTAGTTTCAAATAAATGTCCTAGTTCATTTCATTTTATATATATATATATATATATATATATATATATATATATATATATATATATATATATATATATATATATATATATATATATATATATATATTTAAATATATATATATATATATAGGTACTTTTTTTCTTAACGATAACAGGTCATCTGAGTTAGAACTTTGATAGAGTTTCGTGACTTTTAAAAAAATATTGAATGTTTGGAATTCATTTGGCGTTTATGAATTTTAAAATAATTTAAAAGTCGAGGAACAGATAACTATGATTCTTTCAATTTTTTGTGGCTATTCAGTCCAATATTAGCAGTCATGTCTGCTGATATTAGATGGTAAGGGAAACTATAGAAACCCTTACCCACAGGAGTTACAGAATAGGATCTTAATTATTAGATTTAAGAAGAATTTTTTGATAAATTGAAAAAAAAAACTACCTACCTATTTCATTCAATTTCTTGCGGTTGTGGCCGTCTTTAGTTACTAATTACGTGCTATTCAATATCGGCAGTCAGGTCTGCTAATATAAGAAGGTAAGCGAAACCACAGAATCCTTTATCCACTTAATATACAAAAAAGGTTCTCAATTTTGTAATTTAAGGAGAAATTTACGGAATTTTGAAAAATTGTTAAATCAAAAAAGAAAAACCTATGTATCTTTAAATTTCTTGCGGCTGGGGCCATTTCTGTAACAAGTTAAGTGCTATTCAGTTTAATATTAGGCCTGCTAATATTAGACAAGTTAATAACAATACAACACAGGAGGCAAGAATTAAATATATATATATTATATATATATATATATATATATATATATATATATATATATATATATATATGTATATATATATATATATATTATATATTCATATATATATATATATATATATATATATATATATATATATATATATAGATATATATATATATATATATATATATATATATATATACAGTGTGTCGCATTTAAGATGAAGACACCTCCATATTATGGTTATTTGAAGAAACACAGATTTGAATTTTCGTACAGTTATAAACGGTGATGGGTCATAATTTTTAAGATACTTAACTGAATTCTGAATTTCAAACTCAGCCTACTACGAATTGATAAATAGGGTCGATTCTCAATATTTTGTTTCGCGTTAGAGATATGAAAAAAAGTTATGGAAAAAAGTTGTTCAAAGAATTTTTTTAAGCCCATATACCAATTTTCATGACTAAATTCGCATTTTAAATTTTTTCAATATTTTGCTTATAATTCAAAATTATCAAGTTTATCTCTCAATTTTATAACTAGTACGCTATGGAAACTAAGAACTTGACTACTTGATAATTTAATATTGTTATGTATTCCAATATTTCAATAAAATAATTAACGCAAAGGAATGAGAATTTTATTTTATAATAATTATTTTATTCTTATAACTGATTAAATTTAGAGAAATTTATGAAACAATAATTTTTCTGATACATTTTAACAACACTGCCAGTTTCATTGAAAAGGACATTTACAGCGGTTGCTTTTCCATGAGTAACAAAAGCACGTTCGGGGTGTCTCAAGTTAAACTCTGCAGCAACTTGTCTGCTGCTACGAGAATTATCACCAAACAACCGAATTATTTCGTTTTTTTCACGTAAAGTTAATGGCATTTTGATTCTCTGATCACTAATTCACTAAATTTAACTTAATGCAATACTTCAAACTAACTAGTATTTGAAACTTCTGTCGATTTTATTATTTTCCATGGCACACTAAGTATAAGATGCAAAAAAAAAATTTTGTGATAACAAAATATTGAAAAAATTAAAAATGCGAATTTTGTCATGAAAATTGGTACATAGGCCTAAAAAAAATTTCTGAACCACTTTTTCTCATAACTTTTTTCGATATCTTCAACGCGAAACAAAATATTGAGAAGCGGCCCTATTTGTCAATTCGTAGTAAGCCGAGTTTGAAGTTCAGAATTCAGTTAAGTATCTTAAAAAATATGTCCCACCACCGTTTATGACTCTGAGAAAATTCAAATCTATATTCCTTTGAATAACTGAAATATGGGGGTGTCTTCATCTTAAATGCGACACACTGTATATAATCTCTATAGTAGACTATATTTTCTTTTGGTAGATTGGCAGTTATGAGCAAATTATACTGTTTCACTTCAAGGAATCTAAAATAAAATGAAAAATTCCGGATATAACTGCTTGATGTATGAATAATATTAGTTCATAAAGTATTAGTATCAAAAACACTCTGTATGTGCATATTGAGTACCTTGATATTTTCGATCCCATGAATTGAAAAATATTATTATTTGCTCATAAATGCAAATGTATCTAAAGTATTCTAAAGAACAGGTTTGGCACACTGTACTTCAATGGTTTCATAAACTTGACCCAAATTGATTTTACATAATGTGCCATTAATTTAAGATAAATTCAATTTTCTGTATTTCAGGTCATTTCTAATAGAAAAACTAAATGTTTTAACCCATTTGACAATATGTAGAAGAGGTTCTCTTGTTAATGCTAATGTGAAGAGTGTTTGTACTCGAGCAAGGCCATGTTAGGCATAAATTCATTGTAAATAACTGAGAAGAGTTGTCTTCTTATGAATAAAAAAAGCGTTGTGCAATTCGAACAACTGTGAATGTCGACAAATATCAAGGAGATGAGGAAAGATTTCTTGAACTCAACAACCATCAAACTGATTACTCAGACTAAAAATATCTGCATGTAAATAATAGAGGAAAGTCACCAAATATGGAATACCATTTTGTGTCAGGGATATAAAAAAAACACTTCATAGAAATTAAAACACTTTAATGTAATTACTAATCAGTCATACATTTATATGTAGTAATTAAGAGCCTTTAATCAAATATATAAGTTATCAAATTAAAATCTAACACAAAAACCAAAATCACAAATGAGTAACCAAATATGGAATAGGCACCCATATATGGAATATGAGCATAAATCATCATATCAATAACAAAAATAGACATAAATATGTACGAGATCAAATAAATGAAAATAACATATTGTGATAAAAGAAAGAAGTTACTTCATTCACTTGCAAAAGTCACAGATCCAAGTATCAAACTCTGGACCAGCACAATCATAATGTGCCCAGAGTCCACACATTAAGCATTTAATCCAGCTTTCTCCACGTTTATCCATGAAAAAAAGGTTTGAACAGAACATACATTCTGCATCAGCAGAGTCAGGAGATACTTGGTCCATCAACTCATCATGTTCACTGTCTTCATCAAACTGAATAACGTCCTGTTCCTCAGAGTCTTCTTCTTCACAATCATTCATATTTGTCTTCGTTTGTTTGTTTCTCTTCGCAGTTTTCTTCTTATTCTCTGTCTTACTTTTTTTTCTGTCTCTTCATATTTTTATTTACTAAATAATTTTTGTAGTGTGAAGATGTTATGACTGTTGCCACAGCAGCTTTTCTTCCTCTGTTAGATACCTTTCTTCGTTTCTCTGTCGCTGGAATGTCATGCGGAGACACCAGACCCAAACTGCTGCGATTAAGCCCGGAAGTCGAGGGTGTAGATTCAGGTTGTAGGTACATTAGCAGTTCTTTCTGGTACAGATATTTCTATCAGAACTTGACCAGTTTCAGATCTTGATTCCAGTGGAGTGATATTGTTTCCCCGGACGAATTTTATAGCTTCTGCCATTTTTTCTTCATCCCAGGTTTTTCGTTTCTTGGTTGATTGTGAAGCAGACATTTTAGAAACAAACATAATATTACATAAAGTGAACAAGGAAAATTCTTTAATAATTTAAAAAATTATCAAACAACTTTCCAAGGAAGCTGGTTATACGTATTCATTTTGCGTTGCTGAATACGTATAACCAGCTTCCTTGGAAAGTTGTTTGATAATTTTTTAAATTATTAAAGAATTTTCCTTGTTCACTTTATGTAATGTATGAAATTGACCATGGTCGACTAGTATGTTTTTCATGATTTGATTTTTGTATTTTGCGTATTAAGCGACTAGAATATTCGGAGCGCGCTCTCGTGGGTATTTCCAAAGGTTTTAAATCACTATGTTAGTGTGCTTTGGAATCATATACACCACTGTTGTAGAGTAGATATCTTCATATCAGGAGGTACGTGTTCGAGCGACGAATTTCTGCATTTTCAGTCTAAGCGGTGAATTGTTGTTTCCCAATATCTTTGGTGGGATGGCGCTCTGGATTGTTATCCGACCAGTGTTACTGACCACGATTTGTATTGGGGAACAATTAGAGATTTGTTAATTCACTCCGAGTCAAATAAGCTGCACTGATGAGATCTAATAAGATCGAAACAGCTGTATGCAGATTTTGAGTCGGGGTGACTTGACAATTTCTATAATTCACCGTTCGATTGTGAATGCAGATTTTGTTGCTGAATACGTATAACCAGCTTCCTTGGAAAGTTGTTTGATAATTTTTTAAATTATTAAAGAATTTTCCTTGTTCACTTTATGTAATGTATGAAATTGACCATGGTCAACTAGTATGTTTTTATTTGATTGTTACAAACATAATATATAATTTTTTAAAGAAATAGTAGCAAGTGACTAACATGTAAAATATAAAGACCTAATTATGGAATATTCCATAATTAGACACCGACGACTGTCCATATTTGGATTTTTATACTAGTTCAAACTCTATTTATCAATTCGTAGAATTCAGAATTCAGTTAAGTATCTTAAAAATTATGACCCATCACCGTTTATAACTGTACGAAAATTCAAATCTGTGTTTCTTCAAATAACCATAATATGGAGGTGTCTTCATCTTAAATGCGACACACTGTATATATATATATATATATATATATATATATATATATATATATATATATATATATATGAATATATAAATATATATAGATATACATATATATATATATATATATATATATATATATATATATATATATATATATATATATATATATATATATATTAATTCTTGCCTCCTGTGTTGTATTGTTATTAACTTGTCTAATATTAGCAGGCCTAATATTAAACTGAATAGCACTTAACTTGTTACAGAAATGGCCCCAGCCGCAAGAAATTTAAAGATACATAGGTTTTTCTTTTTTGATTTAACAATTTTTCAAAATTCCGTAAATTTCTCCTTAAATTACAAAATTGAGAACCTTTTTTGTATATTAAGTGGATAAAGGATTCTGTGGTTTCGCTTACCTTCTTATATTAGCAGACCTGACTGCCGATATTGAATAGCACGTAATTAGTAACTAAAGACGGCCACAACCGCAAGAAATTGAATGAAATAGGTAGGTAGTTTTTTTTTTCAATTTATCAAAAAATTCTTCTTAAATCTAATAATTAAGATCCTATTCTGTAACTCCTGTGGGTAAGGGTTTCTATAGTTTCCCTTACCATCTAATATCAGCAGACATGACTGCTAATATTGGACTGAATAGCCACAAAAAATTGAAAGAATCATAGTTATCTGTTCTTCGACTTTTAAATTATTTTAAAATTCATAAACGCCAAATGAATTCCAAACATTCAATTTAAGAAAATACATTTGCTATGAACTTCCGCTAAAAACAATTATCATAGTGATGAAGAAATTGAACAAATCGAAAAGAAATATCGCATTAAGAAAATTCAACACTCTTATGTTGGTTTTTTTTTTTAAGAGGTGGGACGTGTGCCCTCTCACACCGCCCGACCCCCGTACAATTTGGCTTCGTCATCTATGGACATTAGCCATCAAATTACTAAATGAAGGGAACCACTGAAAACTCAGAACGCACACAAACACCCAGGAATACGGTGGGAATCGAACCCACAAACTCCGTCAACGAAGACGGCATAGCGCTACCTATAACCTCTCCGCCTCGGAGCCTCCTCTCTTATGTTGATATTTCAGTATAAAAATTATAAATTTGTGAGTAATAACTATGCGAAGAAGTAAATAAAGGTACAGAGGCCTCGGTAGCCCAGCGGTAAGGTGTTATAGCTTGTAAACCGAGGATCGTGGGTTCGAGTCCCACCTTGCTCTTGGGTGTTGTGTATGTATGAAATTTAGTGGTTCAAAAATTTGATATGTTGTTGGGTAATGACTTAGATTCAAGCCCATTGGCCGTTCGGAACCGGCGTAAAACTGTAGGTCCCTTGAGTAAAAAAGAAATATATATATATAGGTACACAACTATCAAAAGTGCCATTTGTGACAGATCAAATTGGCCAAACAAAAGGAGATTCTGAATATAAACTTTATCTCCAATAATATAGAAATATTAATCATTTCATAAAAATATCTCGCTCGTTAAATCAAATTTTATTTGTTATAGAGAATTTTCAAAAGTAACAACAATGATTTTATGTAAGTCAAACATGTTATTTCTTCGCTACCAGATGTCAAAGACATTTAAAATCCTGTATTAACTTAAGAACAAACTTTAGTTGGTACATCAATCCACTACGTAAATGAAGGTCACTAATTCCCTGACATTATAGAAAATTTCTATATATCTGCCAAATGTCTTCGAAGTTAAATTAATCGAAGATTTTAGAAATTCAAAAAGTATTACCTGCTAATCGAGATACCTATTGAGTCTTCAAATTGACATATGTGCTCACACGTCATCTCTATGTAAAATACTCAGTAATCCTTCTCATCCCCCACACCTTAATAGAGCTTTATTTTCTATATTTATTCCAATATTAGTTAGATTATTACATGCGGTGTAGATGAACGTAAATCTGAAACCGACCCAAACAATGTATTTATAATAACAATATATTTTTGCTAGTGAATATGGTAAATTAAGTTTTTCAATATTCCCAAAATATTATAAATCATTAATTAAGTTTCTTGGAATAGAATATAACTTCATATTTTGTATTGATAAGGCCGATATTTGATGTAAATTAATAAACATATTACACAATGGTTAATAAAAAAAATTTACTCGTTTATTAAATCAAATACGGTGTGTAGCTAATGGATTGAATATCAACGTAAATAAATGCTTCCACATTAGGTTTGGTAGATCACGATCTATTTGGCTTCTTCCATATTCTCTTAGTAATGAACTTATAAATCAAGTGAATTTTACGAAAGATTTAGGTGTAATTTTTGATGACAAATTATCTTTTAAGCAGCACTACGAATTTACTTTCCTAAAAGGTCAAAAGAAAATCTATTTTCTTAAGAGGTTTACGAATAAGTTTAACAACATTGAAACATTTAGAAAACTTTATTTCTCCTTTGTGTATTCGACAGTTATGTATGCTTCTCCTATTTGGAGACCCAAAGATAAGGGAAAGATAAAATAGTTAGAATCTCTCAATAGAGTATTTATTAGGTATGCAGGGTATAGAACTGGAATGAGAATTCCGTTTACAGATCACAATTTAGTTCCCCTTTATCAGAGATTTCAAATCTCAAATTTTGAATCAGCTATGGATAGAGCTGATGTGATCTTTGGGTATAAAATTTTGGTCAATTTAATTGATGCACCTGAAATATTGGGTCAATTTAATTTTTATGTACCCCCCCGCAACCTTCGTCATAATGTTTATGATATTCAACCTAACAATTGTCGTCAGGGAGATAAAGAGAGAATTATTGATAGAATATTTATGTTATGTAATAAAATCGTAGACTGGTTTGATCCAATCACACTTTCGTTGTACAAAATAAAAAATTTATCAAAATCATTGTTAAAATTTGAATGAATTGAATAACTTAATATTTTTTTATGGAATCAAGTTGTATTTTTGTAGGCTTCTAACCATAAACACATTGTAATTTTTAATGTATGGGGCTTGCCCCGTGAATAAAGATAAATAAATAAATAAATACGCATGACGTACGTTTCGGTGAAACTTCACCAACTTCAGATGCTCAAGGCAAAAAAAAATAATTTTTTCCTCAAACTTCAGAAAATGACGACTTTTTAAACCTTAGTTATCAATGTTGAAGTTTGATTTCACAGACGTCCTCTTGTTTTTACTTTTTTGTCCGGCCGTGAGCGTACAAAAAAGTACACTTTTTTGTAATCTCACGGCAATTTCAAGAACGTCGGGCGGCGTATAGTTGGGTTCCGAATCCGACATAATGTAATCTGTAAGAAATATTTTATATATTTTAATACAAGTCATTTCTTAATACTCGGGTACTCACCAAAAACGCACAGTTCTATAATGCGTAGATAAGTGACTTTAAATGTTTCTGACAATTACTTTGTTGAATTGTCAAATTTGTGTTGCCCTGACAACTACGAAACCAGTAATCAAAGCAATCTAGATTCACATTTCTTCACATCTAATCCTTTTTAAAAATATCATCTTAATTCTATCGTTTGAACACCGTTTGCGGAAAAAATAGCATGTTTTACTCGGAGAAAAGCACTTTTGTGGCTCTACTAAAATTTAGTCTCGCCACAAAAAGTGTCACTTTTACTCCTAATAAAACAAATATACTATTTTCCTTTTTTGCATTCAGCATCTGAAGAAGGTGAAATTTTACCGAAACGTCATGCGTATTCTATTTAAGTAACGTGTAAATTGTTTTTATTAACCATCTTCATCTTGTTTTAATATGAAACGGTGTAGATAACAGGAAAAACGGCTATCATATGATTATTACGATATCTAGGTTAGTTTCATATTGATGCACTTAATTCTGACACAATGGCATCTCAATAAGCAATGTCAATTTCTAGGAATTCCCATTACTGATACTTTTCTCTGGTATGACACTTCTAAATGGGAGTACAGGAAGCAGTGTGTTGATTGCAGACAACAGTATGTCCAACATGATCGAACTTACTTCAAAGCCGCCATTTTGTCGTATTCATAGAGATAGGTAGGTAGGTTATCATCAAATATGTTTTCTATATATGGCTTTTATGAGATAAATATCCCCCAAAGGATTATTCCCTAATATCAACCAATCCACGTACTAACTTCCAACACTCTACCTTAATCTGCCGGAGCTGTAGAGGAGACAAAACCTCAAAAACGAAGAAAAAATAAGAGCTCTACATGAAAATCGGGTTGTTTGAATCAGCGTTTCTTATCTTTCAAGATTCAGGGCCCAATTTTGTTCATGTTACCAGTGCAGTGGGTTCCATCCATTTCCTAATATTCCCAGGGAAGAAACCTTCATTGTCTTCACGACAAGTGGCGAAACCAAAAGACAATTCAGTGACAAGTCACTCGTTGCATTTTGGGTAGGAACACATGATGAATTTTCTGCATAACAACCAGAGCAATGCGCATTCTATTACCATTTTCAACATCCTGCCTTTGTGAAACTGAATTTTCTGGGATGGATTATGTGATTCAACTAAAAAATTCCCAATGTGAACAGGTATATTTTTACAAAACCGGCGCCGCCTGTTTTTTTTGTGGAACGTCAGATTGACATTTTTTGACATCTGAAAAAATATTACTAATCCCATTTTATGTAACATTAACATTCGTAGAAAAGGAATAGTGCTGCAAACGTCATACTCGTAGGAAATGCATGTCATTTCATGCTCTTTGTACAATATACTATTGTTTGGTATATGTGTGTGCGTGCTTTCGTTTCAGTAGTAGTAATCAATTTTTTTTAATATTATATTCTCTTAGATCTGCTCGCTCCTCCCCTTCAGTGTGCTCGCGCCCCCTTTAGGGGGGCTTGCCTGACAGGTTGAGAATCACTGGGCTCAAGACAAAACTGAATACCACTACTTACAAAATGATCCTCGTACAAATTTTCAACAATCTATCTCGATTTGAAGGGAGTTTAGGGATGAAAAATTCCTTCAAATACAGGTTTCAGCTCCATGCACCCTCCAAATAGCTCCACAAACCTTGTTTTCGGATACTCCCTTCCCCTAAACTTCAATAGGTATGCCAAAATTTTCAGGAAATTCACCCAAATTTTGATAGGTTGGGTTTGCCTCAAGAACATCCCCAAAGTCCATTTCAGCTCATTTGGTCTGATGAGATATAAGAGAAAATACGACAAAGAAATACATTTCTCTTCATTTCGAATCTTTTTCAGGGGAGTAATTCGTGCCAAATTACTGGCTTCGGACCAGAGGCGGGTAAGACAAATGACAGATGAATCGATTGCTAAACTTGTGGCCGTTTGCAACGCTAACTCTGTTCGTTCTGCTCATCAAGGCGGCTTCATTTACCCTGGAACCAAATGGTGTGGACCTGGTAAGTGTAAGTGAATGTTACGTGCTTAATCGTTTAATTAACATTGAATAAAATCAACCTTAAACAAAATTTGAAAGTTTTTAATAAAAAAGTTTAGATGCCAATGTTTAAAATGAAAAAACTAAAAATGTGAATATCCTTGTGATAAAAATGTGAATTTGGCGCGGGGAAATATTCAGTTAAAATATCAAAATTATCTTGACTACGACGTTCTGATGAATACCAAAGAGTCCGAAACACGTGTCAACGGCTGCTTTTTTATATATATATATATATATATATATATATATATATATATATATATATAATATATTAAAATATATGTCTATAATTATATAATATTTCACATGTATGAAGAATAATTCAAAAATAAAAAAAAGAACATCATAATATATGAAGACAGAATTATATAAGCATGAAGTAGAATGACTACTTCATATTATGGTATAATAACGCAATGTTAAAATGTGCCTTTGGAATTCCTCCTAAATTAATTAAATTATCTATAATGGAGTTAAAACCGATTGATGAGATTTCAACTGTTAACCTTGTTCCTAAATCGTATTTCCTATTTCCACATCATATTTCTTAAGTTTTTTCTAATTCATGCCAAGTTTCGCAAGTTTATATGGAATAATGAATCTAACAATTTGTTCGCATATTCAATACTGCGATTTGATCTGATGATTATATCGATTTTATGTGCAATAAGAGATAATCACTTTATTATTGACTAACACTTACGTAATTCATATGAGAAAATCTCACCAAATAAGAATTAAAATAAGTTCCAAAATAGGAAAACGCAGACTTCGTTTTTTATATACCTACCTTCTCATGTATTTTCTTTATAGAGGATCAAATTTTGTTTGACAAAAAAAGTTTCTGTTGCTGAAAAATAGATAAATTTCTGTATACTGATTATGAATTCATTACTGTAGGAAATAAATAATAATAATAAATTGTCTTTATTGCCAGAAAAAAAGTGATAGAGGCGAAGTCTAGCTGAAGCTACGCCAGCTACTTAGTTAGAAATAAGTGAACATATTATAACAAGATACTAAATAATAAAAAAATAAAATTAAAAAGGAATTTATACAAATAAGCAAAAAGCTGCAGAGGACAAGATTCATGATAATACAGGTAAAAAAAATATAACTATTTCAGAATACGTTAAGATCAATCAAATCTGCCCGACTTCGAGTAATTTCCATGGATTGTTTTGAAGATTTATTTAATAATTGATGTGTTGAAAATTCAGAATCAGTTGATTCTATAAAGGTTGAAAGAAATGGGGTTAACTTCAATCCTTTATTTAGGTAATTATAGGTACATTTTAACAATCTAATTCAATATGGATGCGCTGTGCACGTGCCCAAATCATCTGCAAAAAGTGCGAGTCGGACACACGCATGAAGGTTTACGTACCATTGACTATGCCCCCCTTCAATATTTATCTTATTTTAATTTCATTATTAAAGTAAAAATACAACTGAGTATTTTTTTAATATTTAAAGTGCCATTATTGATAAGGAGCAAAAAAGGGCGAAAAAATCGCGTTTTTTGTATGGGACCCCCTTAAATTTTTATTTAATTTTTTTTAGTATTTGTTGTTATAGCGGCAACAGAAATACATAATTTTTGAAAATTTCAACTGTCTAGCTATCGCGGTTCTTGAAATACAGCCTGGTGACAGACAGAGTCGGGGCAGTAATAGGGTTCCGTTTTTACCCTTTGGGTACGGAACCTTAAAAAATAGTGACGATGAGATTAAAAGCTTATAGCGCCAAAAAGCACTTTCTTAGCATCAACTCAATTCACATATAAATACTCAAACCCAGACTAGTTAGTCGAGTACTTAGCGTACGCTGGCTAGTATTTGGGAGGTAGGTATCGGGTTCAAACCCCGTGGCCAACTGGTCTGCCATGAGTTCTTTCAGAGGTTTGCTCATGGTAATGTAAGTCACTGCTTGCAAACTTATAAGGCGAATGCTGGGTCAATATTAATCCTCTGAACCCTACCCACACTTCCTATGTTCCATGAATATCCCGTCTCACCTATCCTTAATGCACTTGTACATACAAGTGTATCCTTTGATTTGGCAGAAGTAGTGAATCCCAAACTCAAGCTGCCCGCCTCCCTCACACATACTTCAGGGAGGAATGAAACACGTATGTTTCCTTTTTTCCTGGGCCCGGATTTAACAATAGGCTGCAGCCTATATTCTCCCACCACTCAATAAGGGGCCTCACCAAATTTGAATTTGTAGAGAGGAAATTTTGAAATGATTATGTGCTACGATGACTCATGCAAATTTGGATGCTCGAACTATACTCAGAAAGAAAATCGATATTAATGAGGGAAATTGACGTTACCGATATAATTGAAGATTTTACTAAAAATAAGTCTAAAAAAGTTGTTATTTAGTATAACAATTTTTGTTAGTATTGAGTAGTGTTAGTATGGAGCATTAAATTATTAATAAATATATTCTACTAGTATAAGCATAGTAACTACAGGGCGCTCTGTGCAAGCCTGAGCTCTGGAAAAATGGACCAATGTATTGCACATTCCGAATCAATAGAGTAAAATTCAAGATATACAAATTAATAAATTAAAATATTTTCAAAAAAAATTCTTTAACTCAGTTTACGGTGATGAAATTTCTAAAAATGCATATGACTTCTCTATTACACTTTCATGTGAACATGTACACTTGAAGCACTTCGATTATTTTAAATCTCGAAATTTAATTTTTTTTGCTATACCTACTAAGTATATAAATTTAATATTCATACTAAAGTATAAAAATCACATGATAGCGAACCGAGAAATTTAGGGACTCCCAACACATATCAGCCTATAGGCTCCAAAACCTTAATCCAGCACTGCTCAAACCTCTAATTCAGTTTGAAGGGGTGCAACATTTTGAAGATGCCAAAATTTCTACTGAATTTGCCAAATTTCAAACATCAAAAAAAATTTCGAATATCGTGCTCCAGGAGGTATAAAACACATTTAAAAACCACTTTTGCATTTCACTATTGAATTTCTATTATTTTCGAGAAAAATACTACTTTAATTATGTTAATACCGCATCCATTTATTTCATCTAATGCTGCCCTTCATTACAAATATTCTTCAAAAATCTATTGGTCTGTCAGCAGATTATTCAACTTTTTTGTTTAATGTTTGAACTATTGCTATATTTTAAGATAGTGTGTTTTCCTTTTTCTAGGGCGCAGAAAACCCTTCGTTACAAATCATGTAAATATAACTTGTGATCGCCATGTCTAGCTGATTTATGTTTATTTCCTTGATTACGGCGACCAACTAGAGATACCAACGTAATCGAAATTGGGTCTGCTATCAACAGTTCCAATACTTACGTCTACAGAATGGTCCCCATCTGATAAGTCTCTTAACAAAGATACCAACCCTGATTGTTTTAAACTTGGTTATTCTGCACATCAATACCAAAAATTGATTTAATCTTTAAAATCCCTATTTTGCGATTGCTACCACTGTAATGTGATTCAATGTGAATTTGCAACTCAGATTCAAGAGCTACTTGAAAAGAATTGTAGTGGTGAACACAACAATAAAAAACAGTCTTCAACAATACATGATTGATATTATTATACTTTCATTAAGTTCACAAGTTATATATTTTGAAAAATGTGTTTTTCCCAAAATTTATATTTCTGATTCAAAAGTAGGGTTGAAAATTATATCACAGTTTTTCTTATAGTTTATGAAATAGTTTGAAATGTTATAGAAATAAAATGTTCAAGGAAAAATTGTGATTCATTATAATAGGTTACTTATATTTCACAAACTAAAAATGAACATATAAATGTAATTGAGAAAAGAATGTAAATACTTCTTAAAATAAATTCGATGGACGATGAATCAACTCTGTGGTAGTTCATATTTATATTAAAAATTAAATAATAAGAAAACAACTTGTCTAAAAACCACAAAATGAAAATAACTTTTTATTCGACCAGTTTCGCCTGTTACAGCATTATCAAGACTGATATCTGATATATCAGTCTTGATAATGCTGTAACAGGCGAAACTAGTCGAATAAAAAGTTATTTTCATTTTGTGGTTTTCAGACAAGTTGTTTTCTTATTATTTAATTTTTAATACTTCTTAAAATGTTTGGAGAATCAAGTAGTAATAATAAAACAAAACAATCGCACAATTTTATTAAAATGATATAAAATAAAAGTATGTGTGTTTATAATCTTTATTGAACAATTTATTAATAACATTAAAATAATTTGTTTCATTACAGTTTCGCATAAATATTTGTTTAATTACCATGAAATATTCAGTATATCACAATGAAAATAGGGTCAACTTTAAAAATCAATCTGCAATTCATAACTTCCATATTAACAATTAAAACTTAGATCGAATAAAAAATAAGTGAAAGATTTCAAAATAACAAATCATAAGAAACATTTTCTTAATTTAAAAATAATATTACATAAAATTCTCCTTTCATTACTTTAAATGCCGCCATTATTTTAGTTCAATATACTTATTTTTCAAGTATTACACTTCATAACAGATCCACATTGAAAATTGCTCATAATTTTCCAGATTTCATTAAAATGCATGTGTTTTACAATAAGTGCTTATAAAAATTGTAATTAATAGAAATGTATATCTAACTTCTTGCTGTTTCAGTAGGAGAATAGAAGATATTTTATTACCATAACTGAAAGTACCTACTTCAGCTTGAATTACATTATTAGCATAATTTAAAACAATCCCGGACATATATTACATATTTTGAAAGAAAAATCAATAATTGCGCCTTCAATATAGACAACAAGTGTTATAATCTCAAAAGATGATATTACTTTTTAAATAAATGTTTCATATATCAAAACTTAATTAGAACCAGTGTAACTAAATACACAGTATCCAGAAATCAATAACATAACATATATATCAAGTTATTCTGAATTTGAATGAATATAATAAAAATATATTTTAATTAAACATTTAGCAAATGTTTCACATAAAAAGGAATAATCACAAAAAGGCCAATTTTGGAAACTGAATGTCAGCACTGTAAAAACTTGCAATGAAGACACAAAAAGCGAATTTTATGTACATCTTCAACACAATCCCCCCTCCTCAAAATCTTCCTCTTCGTTTCCCTGTCCTGAATCTGCATCTGCTTTACTGGAACTAGCATCAACACTAGATTGACCAGCAGATTCACTCACCACTACAGACTTAACAATGGGGAGGCTTTGTTCGGGTAGAGGCAGGTCTCTAGCTAAAATGGTGTATTCCACATCCATATGTTTGATGAATGGATTATTTAAAGCAGCTTTTGCGGCCTCTGGATCTTCTTCGTCATAAGCTTGTAACAACATTTCCAGGCATTGTACCTCCGGCGCTTCACAATAGTTACCCCATTCCTGAAAACAAAGCAAATGGTTTGAAATCCCTTCAATATTTTACACATTATTCAAATAAATTATTGAATTTGAACTATTCATCTATAATAAAAAAGACAGATACTAATTAATCCTCCTAATTGAATATACAGATGTTTTCTAAGTACACAAAAAATGAGTGATTCTACTTTTTTCAAAGTTCATATATTCATAGCATAAATTGAAGTCACCTGAATCTTTTCAGGTCAACGTAAGATAATTTTTATTTATTAACATACCTTAAATGCCTTCTCTGCTGCAACGATATCCCCTCTTGCAATCTGAACTAATACTAAAGCAACTGCTAATCTTCCGGTAGCCTGATAGGATTCTGATTGTTCTCTCAAACCTAACTCCCTTCGGATAGCATCAGCAGCCAACTCATATTCCTTCAATTTCACGTGGATTCTTGCTACTTTACTCATGAATTCAGCAGACTGTCTAGTGGAATCTTGAACTAAAGAAATATCGGCAGCACGTAGAAACAGTTTCAATGCATCTTCAGGATATTGAGCCTCCAAAATTTTTCCAGCTTTATCTAATGTTGACGTGGCTGACTCGGCGCTTCCGTGACTTTGAAACATATTTGCAGCTCTATCTGCTAATTCCGCAACATTTCTTAGATCTCCAAGTTCTTTAGATACAAGTATGGCCTGATCCAGAGCTTTGGCAGCGTAAAATATACCACGATTTTGCTTGTGACAATCGGCTGCCTTCAAAAGAGCAGTCTTACATTGATCAAATGATTTCGCATTTCTAAAACAAGTCGCCGCTTTATTGTATTCTTCTGCAGCACTTTCATAATCCGGTCTCCATTTCATGAAAGATGTTTTCAGACTTTTTTCGGCATTTTTGACATGCTCCTGTCCTTCATCGATCTTTTTTTGATTATTCATCATATATTTTTTACTTCTGTTTAAAAACTACGTATCCTCAAATTATCATGTTTCACAGAATTATTTTTTCATTAACACTGGAAATCAGTTTGAACATCGACTCAAATAGGATTAATCATGTTGATTTTCCGGATGAAACTCAGTAGATGAAAATCTCGAATAAGTTTCACTTCTAATGAAGCTTTGCACACAATTTTTAGTCGATCAATATTTGAAGCTTAAGCTTTGTGTTTGTGAACTCAGAACTATTTTGAAAGATGACAGTATGACACCCACTATTTGGCCATTTGACGTTTCAAAACCATAGGAAGGATAGAATAAGAACATAGTATTATTTTATGCATTCATATTTTGTATTTCGAACGTATGAACTACACTCACAAATGGACAAGCTTCTTGCATAGAATCAACATTCAAATTCAGTATCTATAAAACCACACAACACAAGTGAAACAGAAGCCCTGACATGTACTGATACATGTTTATAACAGTAATCTGATTGATGACCGAATAATGGAATCATTAAAACAGACTCAGACGAGGAAATTATTATTTCAATCATGAAGAATAAATGAAACATTTCTATATGTATGTAATACTTCTCTAAGTGTTATATTATTAATAAGAATTCCTTCTGTTCAAAATAGTAATTAAGATAAGATGATAAGGTAATACAGTGTGTAAATTCAAACATTTCCTCCCTGATGTTAACAATACAGAATATATTATTACTAGCTAACGAACACAGACGTTTTCTTAGTTTTCTAGTATTATTTCTTGATTTTATGTCGAACAGTGTCACCAATTGGTCTTACAAAAAAGTAGTAAATTACTTCAACAAAACTTAGAAGACTTGCTCCCAAAAATAATGCTGTAATGCCACCAGTAGACACTGAAACACAAGTTGTTAATATTTGAATGAATAATACTTCTTCAACCAAAAACGCACCTACAAGATCCAATTTTCCATGAACAACCTTTCTTTTGTACCTCTCACTGGGTAATCGTTCGAGTGTAATTTCAACTAATCCATAGTCCTCTGGAATACTGTAATAATAATAAAGTTTATTTCATAGTTTACCTTTGAACTTTTTGAAGAATAATATCTTTAATAGCATATGCCGAGTTTTTTAGCTTTCGTCGAGTCTCATTCCTCTAATATTATTCTCTTCTAATGAGGTAACAAACATAAGTAACTGTACAAACTTATATGCTCAAAACTTAGCAAATGCATGTTTTTACCCTGATTTATAGTCCTTAATAACTGTCATTTCGAATTCAGTACAGCTAGGCAAACAATCACATACCAGGCCAGTTCTATTGGACCATGGAGCCTTTAGGACTATAAGATCATTATAATTTTTATTTAGACAATATAAACCATCGATGTTACAGAAAAGCTCTTTAGCTGAAAATAAATTGAAAAGATGTATAAAGAAGAAATATTACACACATTTATATAAAAAATACTTCGTAACCTTCTCAGACAGCTAGTCTGATATTTGTGATACTTACGTACGTTAGGTACCTGATGATGTACGCAACCACATAGACTAAGCTGTGCATTTTTTCTACAATGGACACAGCATGCACTATAACTATAGTGATCATAAATCCCCAAATTGTTTTCAGATGTGAATTTGCATTTTCTTTGATCCACACTCACGTCTTTCACCTTTAGAGAAAATCAGGAAGAATCATATTTCAGTAAAAGGTAAAAACTTCTGAAACCTACTGAAATTCAAAATTTCAGTAGGTGTGAAAACAACATACTACTATTTAAATTCTAAAGTATAAAATGTTACCTCTCGCTGGTTCTCCATTTCTCTTATTGCGATGAATCTATGAACACGAATGTGTGGACTTATTGGTACAACATCAGTGGTTACTGTGGTCAATGTTGGTACTTCTTGGCCTCCTAAAAGATAAACCTGGAAATAACCACCCTCTCTAATTTAATTGTTCATTTTTATCATGTGGGTATGGTATGGTATGGGTGTCAAAATAATGAACTTTGCAGAAATTAAGTCATGGACTCACTTTTGCTATCCCCTGTATTTCTAGATACAAATTTCCAGGACCAGTATCTTTATTAGAGACCATGGGATACCGTGGTGGATGTTTATTCCTAGATACCCAATTTCTCAGATAATATTCGTGAAATTTAAAAACGAATTCTTACCTGGTCTGTATGGAGTTGATACCGAAACACATACCAACTTCGGTATCCATGACTTGAAAAAAATCACAACAATTGAAATTGACATTGTTCCAGACACATTTTTTCAAAATTCCAGAGCAGGAGCTTCTAACCTATAAAAGTCAGATTGTATTAAATGGCATCTTTTTGATTATTAGATAAAGAATGTATTAAAACAATATGTCAATATTACAATCATGAAAATTCATGCAATATTATTTCATGTTGAACACACTTGTGTAATCTGCCAAGAAGAGTTAACACTGTGACCGTTGATTCCTGGAAATACTTTATCTAACATACCATTGAATTTTTCTAATTTCTGTATTTCATAAAATATTAAAAGGTATGGAATAGTTGAAATCTGTTTTTAGACAAAGGTCGATTTATCACAAAGGTTCCTTTACATTTTATAATCTGTAGTTTAGGATATTAGCCATCTTTTGTCGAATTGGCACTCAATCCAACAATTGTAAAGAAGTTTAATAAATAGGTATTATTTATTTTTCTATTTTAAAATTGTTCCTTAGTGCAAATAGTAGCATAAATTCTAAAAAAAGCTTATTAACGTTAAGTACGTGTTAGGACTCAATTATACTTAATGCTTCAGTACTTTTGTATACTATATTTAGGTTGGTGATACAAAAGACAAAATTCAGATGTGAAATTTTTTTGGAAAAGGAGATTTTATTATGAAGTAGTGAATAAGATTTTATAGTTCAATATGAACTGTACCTCAGCAGAAAATTCCACAAATTCCTTCTTGAAGCAATCTTCGTGTTTCACAGTTACATTTGGACCACACATTTGTAAAGTATAAAACGCCATTCCCTTGAAATAAACAAGTTCTTTGACTATTTCATTGAAATTATAATCGTGGGGATCGCCATACGTCCTAAAATTCAATATCAGTGTTAACAACTGCGGAGTTTCGGGTCTTTTCGACATCATCAGTTCTGTAAATTTCAAAATTAGAGACCCACTTATCAGTGAATTGCTCAATCCGTTCTTGATTGTCTATTTCGCAAATTGCAATAGAAGGAAAATTTGTATCCCAACCTAAGTAACTTGTTTCTACCACAAAACTGATTGCGTTATTGCGAAAATCGTCCCAAGCCGACATTATGAGATGTATGGACGCTAACCAGCTCAAGATGCAGCAGCAGGTCCAGAAAATTCTGCAAAAGAGTTAACACATTCACAGTTTTTTTTCTACAACATTTTTTTAGCTATGTAAAAGAATGTGTTTTTAAGAACTGATTGATCAAAATTATTTCTGCCAATAATCATGATTTATATGATGTCACTATAAAATGCCATCCATGTCTTGGGAAATCAGCTAATAATGATGTTATTATAAATAACAAGCAGGTTTTTTAATAGCACAATCAAAAATCTCAACATAAGATTTTCAGTGAAACATTGCAAATGTCATGCGGTCTATTGGAAAATGTAGACAGTTCCATTTTAAGATAAAGAAATTAGTCATAAGTAGAATATAAAAACGTCTTTTGCGTAGAAATCAAGTTATGCCATAAAAAATGTGCCCAAACTTTGATGCAATTTTTTTCACCACTCTTTGCAACATTGAAATAGAACTTTTATGTGGAAGTTAACTTTAACCTTTCAGCTAAGCAGTGAAATCAGCTACGAGCAGCTCGTTACATGTTACAGGGTGTAAACAATTGTTTAATTATGGTCTGTATTTTTCAATTTATCAAAATTACTCAGAAACGGTCAGTTTTAGGTATAGGGAATATAACAGTAACTCACCTTTATTTGGTCTATAGTATTTAAAAATATAAAAAAATATAGGGTGTTCCATAAGAATAAATATAACTTTGATATGTACCTTTTTTGCGTCACTCTGTATATTTCAAAATAATTTTGGAATATGCTCCTCATGGACTTACATATGACTTCTTTCCCAACTCTTTTCATTTCTCATAGAAACACCGATACGGATGGGGCGGGCCATTCTATATATATATATATCTATATATATATATATATATATATATATATATATATATATATATATATATATATATATATTAGAACAATTATTTTCAATACAAAACGTAAGTATAAATACAATGCACAATTTTTACAAATTATACTTCACTTTTCTGTCCAATGACTTCCTCTCTCTGCAATGTATTTAAACCCATGAAAGGATGTATTGAGTAGGTAATATTTGAAAATAAAAATATCCCTTGTCATTTTACCACATTCACTATAACAACTAATAAATATTCGATTTTTATATTTCATTTATCTACTAAAATATCATACACTTGCTATATTTACTTCATTAGATATTCGGACTAATATTTAAAATTCCATTGTAGTTCATTTGAATAGACTTATTGAGGGTTGATATTTCGAATTAATAATTCACGAAATATTTATCAAAAATGGAAATCACGTTCTACCTTTTCTTTCGTTAGGCATACATTATTGAAGATACTACATGACAGTGGCGGCGATAGACGAAACGTAGACGTCAGCCACATCACCTTTGCTATGCCTCTTTCATTTTTTAGTCAAGAGCACCAAGAGTCGTAGGCGAGTGCTGCAAATCATACTAATGGGAAATTAGCATTTTGTTCAAGTTATAGGTACACTATACTTTTTCTACTTCTATAACAAGCAATAGCGAAATATAAATTATAAAAGAATATATAAAACATCATTACAATATATATATATATATATATATATATATATATATATATATATATATATATATATATATATATATATATATATATATATATCTAATAATAATTCTCGTGTCACGGTGTTAGAAGTTAAACTCCTCCGAAATGGCTCGACCGATTCTCATGAAATTTTGTGTGCTTATTGGGTAGGTCTGAGAATCGGCCAGCATCTATTTTTCACCCCCCTAAATGTTAAGGATGGCCCACCCCCTAATTTTTTAATTTTCAGACAAAAATGTTTTTCCTATTTTTTTATAATACAGCATTCAAAAATACATACAACCCTGAATTTTCACTACTCTACAATCAACCGATTCCCATGAAACTTTGTGTGCATATTGGGTAGGTCAGAGAATCGGCCAACATCTATTTTTCATCCCCCTAAATAATAAGGCTAGTCCACCCCTCAATTATTTTTAAATTCTTCAGATAAAATTTTCTGTTCTATTTTTTTTTATGATGCAGCATTCAAAAATACATATAACCCTAAATTTTCAACCCTCTACGATCAATACCTATTTGCAATTTGTTAATTATGAACTTTAATTTTTTTGACAATATTTATGTTTTCATTTTGTCATGACTTATAATGAAAAAATTTATAAAAGTCTCAATTTTTTACCCTTCTACGATCAACCCCTATTTTTCCATCGCGATTTTCATTTTCTTAATTTCATCCACAGATCCGCAAAAGGGTTGCAAGATGGAAATCAAAAATAACAATAGTTGGTATGAGAATAGGTCGTAATATATTTTTCATATCCCTAAGTGATTAGGGTGGTCCACCCCGAACATTTTAATGATGTTGCATTAAGAAATACATACAACTCTGAATTTTCACTCTTCTATCAACAACCCATATTTTTTAATAGCCATTTTAATCATTTAAACAACGTTTGCCGGATCAGATAGATTGATAGATAGTTAGTTAGATAGATAGATAGATAGATAGATAGATAGATAGATAGAAAGATAGATAACTATCTAGATAGTTAGATATATAGTTAGATAGATAAAGATACATCGGCAGATAGATGAATAAGTAGAAAGATAAAAAATAATTTATATGGTAGAACGTTTGCCGGGTCAGATAGATTGATAGATAGATATGTAGATAGATATATAGATGATAGATAGATAGATAGAAAGATAGAACGATAGATAGATAACTATTTAGATAGATAGAGATACATCGGCAGATAGATGAATAGATTGAAAGATAGATAAATAAGATAAATAAAAATAATTTATATGGCAGGACAACGTTTGCTGGATCAGCTAGTATATATATATATATATATATATATATATATATATATATATATATATATATATATATATATATATATATTGACCAGAAAATAACAAGAACCGCAAGTTTATAAGTTTCCTAGGAAATTGATAAACTTACCGAACTCACGCGTAAAATAATAAGTAAGCATTAGACATCTTTCAGACGAAAACGCTGTATCCCAGACGCGCGTTCTCAGATACAGAAAAAGCATGTAGTTAAATGTTGTAACTGTGTTGGAACTGTAAAAAAGGTTTTAGCCACCTAGAATCTGCGGACAGCCAAAATGGTGTAGATAGAGCGGTAAATGCCAGAAAATTTGTTGGCAAAGTGAAATTTACCACACAGCTACTAAAGTTTTATAGTGGCCATGACCAAAATAGTAAGAAGTCGGAATGGACTGAGGAAAAAATTGAAAATGTCATTAAAATGACTGTCAACATCGACCAATCAGAGAGCAGTGTGTTATTTGCCGTATTTTAAAGAAGCGTAAAATTAAAAGCTCTTCTGTGATTGGTCTAACCGTTTAGAATCTTACGAATGGATATCCGTTAGTTTATAAATTTACCACGAGACGTCGTAAATTGATAAATTTGCGAAAATGTGCGCGTAAAATAATACAATTTATATCTCGTTTGAAATCCTACGAAGGTTTATAAATTTAGGTAAGGAAATTTATAAACTTGCGGATCTTATTATCTTCCGGTGACATATGTCTATATATATATATATATATATATATATATATATATATATATATATATATATATATATATATATATATATATATATATATATATATATATATATATATATATATAAGTATATATATATATATAATTATATTGTTATGATGTTTCATATATTCTTTTATAATCATCACAATATCCAGTCTTAAATAAATCTAAAGCTTGTAATATACTGCTAGAGTGAATATCTTAAATGTTACGTCATTTCTATCTAGAGTTCATTCCTTAATTTTGTTGGAACCAGGTTTGAAATAATAGTGTTGGGGACATGAAAATAAAACATTGAGTTATAATTCCTTAATGATTATCATGATTTATCTACTTTGAAAGAACAAATTAATTAATACTAAATGACTACAGGGATATAAAAAAAATATGAAAATTTTAATACGTACTACTGAATTTTACTTTTGTCTGCAACTATTTTTTTTCAATCCAATGGTTTTCTGAAAGATAAAACAGGAATATTTTGATGAATGAAATAATATTACATGTTATCTTTCCCTGATATGTTACCTTTACGCTTCTTGTTTGCACCTCCTTGTTGCTTTTGCTGTATTGTTGCAGATGTCGCAGGTGTCGCAGGTGTCGCAGGGGTCGCAGGTGTCGCAGGTGTCGCAGGTGTCGCAGGGGCCGCAGGTGTCGCAGGCGGCGCCGGGGTCGCAGGGGTCGCAGTGGCCGCAGGGGTCGCAGGAGTCGCAGGTGTCGCAGGTGTCGCAGGAGTCACAGGTGTCGCAGATCTCGCAGATCTCGCAGGTGTCGCAGGGGTCGCAGGTGTCGCAGGAGTCGCAGGTGTCGCAGGGGTCGCAGGTGTCGCAGGTGTCGCAGATCTCGCATATCTCGCAGATCTCGCAGGTGTCGCAGGGGTCGCAGGTGTCGCAGGTGTTGCAGATGTCGCAGATGTCGCAGAAGATTCACTACTGATTTCGTTAGACTGAGTAGTATCATCTGCTGATGATAAACTGATTGTAGAAGTAGAGATAACTGTATGATAAAATATAGCGTTTTTACCCCGAGGCGAAGCTCAAGTCTCACTACAAAAAGTTGGGATCTTGTCCGATTTTAAAAATTCCAACGGATATCGATAAAATAGATATGATTTCATAAGAGAAGTTTTGTTCCCAATTTTTCCCAATGAAGAGTTAAAAAATTACAGCGTTTTTTAGATAGGCATTACGACATGCGCATGCGCAAAGGTCGATATGTACGAAGTCCTACAAAACATGCGTCGAAGTGCTCTGTGTGCCACGGTAACCAAGCGACGTTGATAGCTTCAGCTGATTCTGCGTCTGTGTCTGTGTCCCATCTTATCAAATTGATTCATAATTTGCAGCAAAATGAGCCGGAATAGGATATTCAA
This sequence comes from Cynegetis impunctata, assembly GCA_030704885.1. NCBI lineage: Eukaryota > Metazoa > Arthropoda > Insecta > Coleoptera > Coccinellidae > Cynegetis > Cynegetis impunctata. The sequence goes on from JARQZK010003633.1 coordinate 370,839, forward strand.
ATTCTACCGTCAATCAATGAATTTTTTTGCTAAATTTTCACGGATTTTATTCGTAATATCGACTTATTAATACATTTATTGCAATTTTCCTTCATTTCATTCGTAAAATCGACTTTCACTGTTATTTAATTTATATAATACATTCAAAAAATATTGACGACATGCAAATGCGCCGAGGGGTTTTATCATTCCTAGTGCTACGCAGTAGGGTGTCCTTCATTAATGTATATTGAGACACCACCTGTATGTCGACTTTTTTTATTTGATTTCACGTGATCACGTGAGTTATTTGATGTTAACAACCTCAGGCAACTTTACAATCCCTCGGGTCTTACGTCCCTCGGGATTGAAATCTGTTGCCCTCTGTAGTTAACATCCTGATAACTCCCTTGATACATAAATAACTATTATATATATATATATATATATATATATATATATATATATATATATATATATATATATATATATATATATATATATATATATATATATACATATATATATATATATATATATATATATATATATATATATATATATATATAGCTAGAGTGAATATCTTACGTGTTACGTCATTTCTATTCAAAGTTAATTTCTTAATTTTGTTGGAACCAGGTTTAAAATAATAGTGTTGGGGACATGAAAATAAAACATTGAGTTATAATTCCTTAATGATCATCATGATTTATTTACTTTGAAAAAACAAATTAATTAATATTAAATAACTACAAAGATATAAAAAAAAACATGAACATTTTATTACGTACTACTGATTTTTTTTTTGTCTGCAACAAATTTTTTTTTATTCCAATGGTTTGCTGAAAAATAAAACAGGAATATTTTGATGAATGAAATAATATCATATGTTATCTTTCGTTATCTTTCGCTGATATGTTACCTTTACGCTTCTTTTTTGAACCTCCTTGTTGCTTTTGCTGTATTGTTGCAGATGTCGCAGGTGTCGCAGGTGTCGCAGGTGTCGCAGGTGTCGCAGGTGTCGCAGATGTCGCAGATGTCGCAGAAGATGAACTACTGAGTTCGTTAGACTGAGTAGTATCATTTGCTGATGATAAACTGATTGTAGAAGTAGAGATAACTGTAATCGAAGGAAATAGTTTTTTTTTTCAATTTATTCTCGAAACTTCAAAATGAGAGGTAGTCCAGTCAATGACGGTAAAAAAAGTGTAACACGTTCGCTGCTGGCTTGAATAGGACAACCGACTCATAGGAGCCAAACTGCGTTTATGCGCAATTTCAATGTTTATAACTAATAACTTCAAAATTTATTATTACTTGCGGAACCATTGCGGAAAAACATTGCGTTTATCGGATATGCCTACAGCACCTAAAAACACCCGCTAAATGTGTCATCTCATTGACAACTGCATAGCAACACAATATAAGCGTGACTCCTATAGGAGTCGGTGGCAGACTCCAAAGATGGTCCTGTGGCTCCTATAAGAGTCTACGTCAGCGAACGTGGTAAACTGTGTATTTATCCCATACAGCACCAATTAGTATGAAAATTTGGATTTAGGTTTTTCCTACCATCTATTTTAAAATCTACCCTGTGCCGGGGGTTGCTTTTCCCCTGGGCGTGGATGCCACCCCTTCGTGGGGATGAAAAATTTTTCATTGAAAATAAGTTCGAAAATCAATGAATTGACTAATTCTAAACAACTTTTGTTCTATGAAGTTTTTTCTGAAAGTCAATACTTTTCGGCGAATTCACGAGTGAAATTGTCTTTTTTCAGGCAAAAAAAACCACGTTTTCAGATTCTTTTTCGCGAATAACTGGAAAAATATGCATTTAATAGAAAAACCTGTGAAGAGCAAAATTATAGCTTATAAAAAAACAAAGAAGATCGTGTATTTCTAATGTATTCTGACCCAATACAAATGGAATTATTGCTTGTTTAAAGTTGATTGCTATTTACCACTATCAAGTCTTTCAAAAAAGCATTTTTTGAAAGACTTGGTTAGGTTTTTTTAAGAGCTATGAGCTTATCTAAATGGAACTTTTTTTCAGATTTTATTTTTTAAAAGGTTCATGCTAAAATGGCTCAAAAAAGGTAGGTACTTTGCGCGATCACACGCAAGCTTTAAATGGCCATATCTTACTCAATTTTCATCCTAGAAAAAAAAATGAAACGCCAAAATTTTCGAATAAGAAGAACCTACAAACGTACTCCACAAAATTTTGCGCAACATCAACAGTTTTTGAGTTATTTTGAAGAATAGGCGGTTTTTCGCTAAATTACGAAAATTTTTTTCTCTCTCCAAACACCACTTTCAAAAAGAAGTACTTTAAACTGGTCAAACACTCAGAAAGTATAAAAACATAAATGAAGTGAATTGTAAAGTGGCAACAATTTTTTTCAATGGGGTGGAAGAGAGGGTGAGATTTTCACTATTTCTTTTCAACGAATAAATAGAAATCGACATTTTTCTTTTCATAACTCGCTTAGTTTTGATGCTAGGAACTTTCATAAGAAATAAAAATGAAGGTTCTTTAAAGGACCTCAAAAAAAGTTTCATGAGCTTTCCCCGAAAAACGCATTGGTTTTTGGTTATTGTACGTAGAAACTTTCCATTTTGGCGATTGAAAATACCAAGCAACTTTCAAAAAGCAATAATTTCGTTTCTATTGGGCCTGCATACATAATAAATACACGATTTCCTTTTTTTTTATAGGCTATAAATTTGCTCTCCACATTGTTTTCGATTAAATGCATATTTTTCCAGTTGTTCGCGAGAAAGAATCTGCAAACTTGTTTTTTTACCTGAAATCCGACAATATCACTCGCGAATAAGTGGAAAAGAATTGACTTTCGGAAAAAACATAGAACAAAAGTTGCTTCAATTTAACCAATGTATCGATTTCCGTACTTTTTTTCAATGAAAATTTTTTCGACCCCAAGAAGGGGTGGCATCCACGCCCAGGGGAAAAGCAACCCCCGGCACAGGGTAGACTTTGGAATAGATGATAAGTAGAAACTAAATCCCATTTTTCATGAAAATGGGTGTTGTATGGGCTAAATACACGGGAAAATGGTCATTGACTGGACTCAGGTTCAAAAACTTAAAGCACTAGGTACATTACCAAAGAAGTAAATAAATAAAATATGTTGTAAATTGAAAAATATTCGTGAGAGTTTTCGTATATGTTAGAAAATTATTTTATTTGAGACTTCATCTTCTTAAAGTTAACATGATTAAAATAAATTTAGACATAAAATTCTTGGAGTGTCCATCAATTTCACATCTAATTCTTTGTGATAATGCAACTCAAAATTGAACTTTAGAAATATAATGGCAGTATCTACAAAAATAGTTTTGTGTTTGAGTGTTCTACTAATAGCTGAATTCTTAAAACTAGGAGCTAAAACAATATAGATATACTATATCAAAAAAGAGTAAATTTAGAAAAATCATATGTATAAAATATTGAAACATATTGAAGTAAAATACAGAAAAGCTGTGCTATTTTCATTTATTTATGTTGTTTTTTCGAAATACCACAAAGCATCGAATTATAATATATAATTATAATTTATATATGACATCAAAATATATAAAGTATTATAAAGTGTTTTAAATTGATACAATATATCAAGTCCGGAGCCTGATGTAGATTTTATTTTTATCACAATAATTTGGAAGAAATATAGATGAAATATTCATAATCATAATTTTTATGTAAATTTTTAAATCTAGGAATCTCACCTGTAGGTTTCAATGTAGTGGTATCATTTTCAGGTTTTTCAGGTGGCGATAAAGTAGCCCCAGCAGTTTCATTAGATCCACTAGACTCTGTAGTAGTTGTGGTTATTTTCGTAGTTCTAGTACTTGTTACTTTAGCTTAAAAAATAAAATATTATTCAATTAGTATGACCAAATGAAATACGTACTTCTAGCTGTAGATACAGTTGGATGGGTTTCTGGTACCACCATTGGATAGCAAATACGTTGGCAATTTATATAATCTTGGTTATAATTATAATTTTTGTTCCTTCTATACATTGAAGATTTTTGGTTTATGGATTTTTTAAAGTGAAAAACTCTTGGCTGGCGATTTCCAGGATCTATATTGTATTTTTTCCTGAACATATCTCCTGTAAGAAAACATTGTGCTATATAAATCTATCAAATTTGTCACCAATGAAAACCTATATATATATATATATATATATATATATATATATATATATATATATATATATATATGAGCGGGGGTCCTACAGCCTATGCCGCATCCCGCATTTCGTTCGCCACTTCTTTCTATCATTTCAGTCATCTTCCTCAATAGCTCTATCTCTCATACTATTTGTAATTCTTTCCCTCCACTGTGTTGTTGGTCTTCCTCTCCTTCTTCTTCTTTGTGGTATGTACTCCAAAACTCTCTTCGGCCATCCTGTACCGTCCATCCTCATAACGTGTCCGTACCATAGTAACTGTCTCGTTTCCACTCGTTCTGCCGTTGTAAGAACCCGCCCAGATTTACTTCTTATCTCTTCTTTTCTAATATATTGCAATCTGGAAACTCTACAAGATCTTCTCAAGAAGTCCATCTCTACTGTGTCTATGCTCCTTTTTTCTTTTTCTGGAAATTGCCAGCATTCACATCCATAAGTCAAAATAGGCTCTACCACTGTCGTGTAGATTGTCATTTTCGTACGAAGTTTCTGACTGACCACAGTAAAGAGTTCAACAAGCGAACAGCCCTTTCACCTTCCTGTGTCCTATTTTCAATATCCTTTTTTGTCTGTTCTTCTTCGGAGATGATACTCCCCAAATATTTGAATTCTCTGCACCTTTTAAGCCCATGCACTTGTAAATCCAGATCTTCCTCCCTCGTGTCTCCTATACTCAAATATTCCGTCTTACTCACATTCACACTCAACCTCCATCCTTCATACTCCTCTTTCAGCTTTCTGAACATGTAATCTATATCGTTTTCGTCACCTGCTACAATTACCTGGTCATCGGCAAAGAGAAGAGTTGTCAGAATCTCATCCTGAACTTGTACCCCCATTCCGTATATATACCTACACATATTTATCTTTTATCATCAAGTAGCTGCCCGGCGTCAAATATATTAGTCCCAATTAGGTGGTTATGTGGACGCGATGTCGTTAACATTCATTCCATATAGAAGCTCTATTTTAGTATCTAGAGGATCGAGTTTCAGAAAAAAATTCGAAAGGATGCAACTTATATGAACCACATCCAAAAACCAAGCGGAGCAAGACTTTGAAAAATTATTTCCCGTTAACATGTCGCAACCACGGTTGCGCTTTCGGGCGACAAATCAGCGTCTAAAGTGCGACACGGTTCTGAAAGATCTGGCAACCCTGCTAGTAGCCGCACGTTTGTCGCTATTTTATTTTAGGATAAAAACCTCAATATTTTTTGCCCGTTAAAAGATGCCGCAAATAAATAATTTTATGTCAGTTTTACAATAAGGTAGATTTGTTTATCAACGCAGATATTAACATTTTTGGTTTGTAATAATTCTGGTATCTTTTCTAGAGGGGGCTTAAATAAAAGAGTCGGCTCAGCCCCCTCTGAAGCCCCCTTGGCTACGGCCCTGATACAGCATTTATTGGTGCAGTAATTAGAAAACAGAAAAATGCCGTTATTGTTCAAAGAATAAGTAATGAATGTATGATTTTGATTTTGTCTTATTTTAACTTGTTTTTTCTCAATCCAGGTAGGGGAAAATGCCCAATTCGCCCTTCCCTTGCCGGCGCCCATGTATAGATATAAAATAAAATAAAAAAAAAATATATATATATAGATATAGATATATATATATATATATATATATATATATATATATATATATATATATATATATATATATATATATATATATATATATATATATATATATATATATATATATATATATATATATATATATATATATATATATATATATATATATATATATATATATATATATATATATATATATATATATATATATATATATCTATATATATATATATATATATATATATATATATATATATTTACTTCATGTTATCACATTAAAAACATGGTAGTTTTAATGAAATCGTATACAAACACTATAACATAAAAATGAAATTGGTACTCAACTATAACACCAAGGGTAGTATTGCCCATACTGATTTTGGGGGTAGTAGTTTTGAGCACCATCATATCTTCCGTAGCCATAACTACCAGACGGGTTGTTCTGAGTACCATCATATCCCCCATAGCCGTAGCTACCAGACGGGTAGTTCTGAATGCCATCAGATCCCCCATAACCGTAGCTACCAGACGGGTAGTATTGACCATATTGTTGATACTGACTTCCATATGATGGTGGGTACTCTTGTGCGTAATAGGGAGGATTGCAAACATCCATACAAATTTGACGAATCTTTAAACCATTGAGAATTTGGTTTTTGACCAATTTAGAAATTTTCCGGTGTTTCCTGATATCATTATGCTGGGGAGAGTCCAATGAATTTCCTGAGAAAAAAATTGATAAAATAATACTATGAAAAATTTTTAAATATGGAATGCGAAAAAAAATATTTTGACTTACCCTGCACAGAATTAAAGATAATAATGAAGGAAATGATAATATAAATCAGTTTTAAAAACGTCGTCATTTTGTCGTGTTGAAGCGAGTAATAAATGAATATTTACCGATGAAATGGAAGGTGTAATTTTAATGTTTGCATTTCTTAGTCATCGAGACCTTGATGCATTTTTAAGTACATTATCATTGAGATACCCATCACTTCTAATGGGGGCAATTATTGCGCATCAAAAATAATGTTGTATTTTATTCAATTCTATTATTCTAAAATTCGAAATATCCTATAACAAAAATTATACTGCGTAATTACCTCCAATTTTAGAGTGTGGTAGAAAAAAAATTGAACAACGTAAATTAATTTAATTATGCATTATATACAATTACAATCGTCAAACAACTATTCAATATTGATATTCATATGCGTTAAATATATATATATATATATATATATATATATATATATATATATATATATATATATATATATATATATATATATATATATATATATATATATATATATATATATATATATATATATATATATATATATATATATATATATATATATATATATATATATTTCTATCTTCTTCTTCTTCTTTACGAAAGCTAATAGCTTGTTTCACCCAATCTCAACCCCCCACATCTCGATATTGAGTTCCAACTGTCTTTCCATCTTTCTGGCGGTCTTCCTGGAGGTCGCTGTGATGCTGGTTTTCCATTTCTTACCACCTTCGCCAGCCTGTTATCTTCCATTCGTGATACGTGCTCGTTCCAGAATCTTCTTCTCGCTCGCATCCACCTTACTACATCCTCAGTTTGGCATTCTTCTCTGATGTCACTGCTCCTCCTCTGATCTCTTAGCGTATTTCCAGTATTTGTCCTGAGTACTCTCATCTCGTTCGTGCGTGCCATTCTTTTTGTTTCGTCCGTGTCAGCTCGTGTTTCCGCCGTGTATGTCATTACAGGCCTTACACATGCCTTGTAAATTCTCACCTTGCTCGTGGTTGTCATATGGTTATTCTTCCAAATTGTGCTTCTTAGTGCACCTGCTATTCTGGCCGCTTTATTCATATGGTGTCTCACACTTTCTTTCAAGTTTCCATATGGTGAGATCATCGTGCCCAGATAGTTGAATTCGGAGACTTGTTCCATTATTTTGTTGTTAAGCTCTAGCTTGCATCGGCGCGGTTCTCTGGCAATCACCATACTTTTTGTTTTAGAAGTTGGTATTTCCATGCTAAGCTTACGGGCCTCTTTGTTAAAAGCCTGAAGCAACCACTGTAGACCACTTTCACTGTCCGCAAACAGCACTGCATCATCTGCGTAGCACAAGATCTTCACGATATTATGTCCCATTTTGTACCCTTGAATCACCTTCCTTACGAAGTCTATGATTTTATCCATCAACAAATTGAAAAGCAAAGGGAAATAGAGTGGCAGGGAGGTAAATGAGCAGAAAAAAATCTGTGATACAGATGTGGAAATTAATTATGAACCAATCTGAAGTTCCAAGGACTTTTTGAACGGCGTATAGAGCTAAGAAAATGGGTTTTGAAAGATTTTTGCATTACCATTTTCCCCTCCAAAATGAGTAAGCGCTTTTTATGATATTTTAGTATAGAGATATCTTAACTATTTGTGGGTTTTGACGCTCTACTCATCTCTACAGCTTCGCCAGATTGAGTGAGAGGGCTGAAATTTTGTAGGTGGATTGAGTTGAAGTTTGCGAAGGGCATTTTGGTAGTTTTAACTATTTTTCTTAACCGCAGCCATTTTAATGTAGAGGTTTCATAGTTTTTCGTGGGTTGTCGAATTTTGTTCACCTCCAGAACACCTTCAAATTGACTTGGAAGGATACGAAGTTCTATGTTGAAAAATGAGGGGAAAATACAACTTTAGTGACAGAGCCCTACTGCTGACGCGTTATTTACTCATTTAACTTTTACTAGCAATAATAGACTGATAAAAAACGGTTCATCACGAAATTCGTGATTTTTTAAAAAATTTGAAAGAGAAAGTAAATCCGCATATGCATCAAATATGCCGGATGCGTTATCCGATCTAGTGGCCTTTCATCTTTATAACTTTCATTCAATTTTTTTTCTCTCCCGGAATATACAAATTGAAAGTGCCTGTTTATATTTAACAAATTCTTTCATAAACGGAATAATTTTTTTCAGTTTATATTAATGATGTATCGGACTGTTTTTGCATAGCCACCACAGCTTGTATAATATAATATAATATAATATAATCCTTTATTTAGCAAATTGCTATCACATTACAACAAAAAAGAAAATGAAAAGTTCCACATCTCTGCTTATATAATACTATGGTTTTCCACAATATATTTTCTTAACCTTTCTCTAAAACTAACAATATTCAAATTCTTTATATAGTCTGGAAGATTATTGAAGTCTATTAAACCTTTATGAAACAGACTGTTTTGTGCAAAAGTTGAATGCACACATGTAATATAAAAATTTTGCCTACCTCTTGTATTATAATTGTGAATATCAGATACTAATTGTAGTTTTTCTAAAATATGTTCTGGGTACATACCATTTTTCATCTTATATACAACAGTCATTGTATTTAGCAAAATATTTTGCTTCACACTTAATAAATTTGTAGCTACTAACATGTCTCTTATTCTTGTGTACCTATTGCACCCTAATATGTGCCTTAACGCACAATTTTGCTTTTTCTGTAAGACTTCTATATCACACTTTTGAAACATATACATAATGGTAGAACAGTAGTTGAAATGGGGCAGTACAATTGTTTTAAAGATTAAGAGTTTAGACCAAGAACTTAAATTATTACTTACCTATTCTACATATATAATTAATTTTTTTGGTAACTTTTTTCATTATATATTTTGCATGATTTGAGAAAGTCAAATTTTCATCTATAACAACTACTAAATATCTAAATTGTTAAACTTGTTCAATTTTCTTATTATCTATTAGAATGTCGTTGTGATTATATGTATCTGTCATGTTATACCTATTTTTAAGAATCATTACTTTAGTTTTATTCACATTTACGATCAAACTATAACTACACAGCCATTTAAACAATCCACATAAATCTTCATTAAGTTTTTGAACCATATTTTCCATATTCTCACTTTCAATGAATAAGATTGTATCATCTGCAAAGAGCTGTAATTCACAGTTGGTAATAACATTAACAATATCATTGATGTATAGCACAAACAAGTCAGGTCCCATGACTGTCCCTTGGGGAACCCCATGCTCATTTTCCTTAACTGTGGATACCTCACCATTGTATTTTGTTTCCTGACTTCTTGTTTGTAGATACTCTGTGAACCACTTCAAGACACTACCCTCTAGACCATATTTCTGTAACTTTAGGATAAGCAATTCTCTGTTCATTGTTTCAAATGCTCTGCGAAAGTCAATGAATACCACACCCACAAATTTTCCTTGACTTAAGGCAGATCTTCATCTGGAAATAACTGTTTGCAGAGCACTTTCACACGAGTGTTTTCGTCTAAATTCAGCCTGAAAATCAGTCCATCTTTTTCTCCACGTATTCTCTCATTTGATTATTTGCCACAGTTTCTAATAGTTTTTCATACACTGGCATCATATTGATTGGTGTGTGTTCTTCGCACTGCTGAGTTCTGCAAACTTTTTCAATAGGTACTATTGTGGATAACTTCCACTTTTTAGGAAAACAGCCTTTTTCCAGACTAGTGTTAATGAGGTTCAAAATTTTGTCACCGATCACTTCAAATGCTAGTTTCAGAATTTTTGAGTTTATGTATGCTGATGATTTGAAGATTTACAAACAGGTTAGAAGCTTTAGTGATTTAGCTTTGCTCCAGGAGGATTTGAATCGTTTCTTTGAGTTTTGTGAGAATAGATATTTGATTCTCAATGCACAAAAATGTAAGCATATAACCTTTATTAGAAATGTTAATGTCTTTACCACTTTTTTAGCTGTGGGAGGAAGTATGGTGGGGAGGGTGGATCAAATTAAGGACCTTGGGATTATTTTCGATTCTACACTGTCATTTGCAGTACACATTGACACTATTGTCAAAAAGAGCTTCAAGATGTTGGGTTTTGTACTGAGAGTCACAAAGGGTTTTAGAGAGGTAGTCACTTTGAAGACGCTTTATTTTTCTTTGGTTCGTAGTAATTTGGAGTATGCGAGTGTTGTTTGGTCTCCTCACTATCACAAATATATTGATCGTATCGAGAGTGTACAAAAGACATTTTTTAGAAATCTTACTGTCAGATTTAGTGGAAATTTGTATTTGAGAAGTTATAATGTTATTTTACGTTATTATAAGATCTTGAGTTTGGAGCACAGAAGGATGTACTTCGATGAAATGTTTGTATATAGAACTATTAATGACGTATACGATTTTCCGCTGATTGGTTATTTATCTTTCAATGTACCGCAGTATTCAAACCGTCATGGTACTCTTTTCTCTGTCCCAAAAGCAAGAACTAATTTATATTATAATTCTGTTTTTCTAAGAATTGCACGTTTCTATAACTGGCATATTAAAGATATTGATATTTTCAATGAAAGTTCAGATGCTTTTAAAAGGAAAGTATGCGGTTATTTGCTTCGTTACAATCACTTCTGAATTTTAGTAAATTCGATAGATTTAAGTAATTTAAGGATATTGTAATTTCTGTTTCTACTGTTCTTCTTGGTTAATGTATCTCAATAATTTGTGAATTGTTTCCTACGGAATCAACAAATTTTTTGCTCTTGTATTTAGTGGATCTTTGTTATTGGGCTTAGGCCTGTAGAGGTCCCCATTTGTAATAAATTCCGAATTATGTTCAGAAAATGTCAAGCGATTGCGTTACGATCATGAATACCTACATTTTGTTAGAATGAGTTACAAAACGCAAACTAAGAAAAACTCTCGAAATGTTAAAAATATCCTTATCTTTGAAATGCATTTTTTCAAACGTGCGTACTTCAAAATGCAAATTCGCATATCTCAAGGAATATATTTGCCCTAATTAGCTACAAGTATGTCCTGAAAAATGTCAAATATTATTGCCAAACGATTTATAAAAGGCGGAACGAAATTTATTGATACGTAAAGGTAGCAGAAGTTGCCTGACAGCAGGATGTTGAGACTTGCTGCAGTATTTCTGGTTCTTTTTTCCAGCGTCGCCATAGGTAAGTTAAATAATACTTTATAATTGTTATTTAAGCATTCAATTTTATCCTTTTGTGTATAATTTATATTAATTTCGAATAGAAATCATACATTCAAACTATTAATGAAATATTTTTAAATGTATCCAAATTGACTTTTTATGTTCCTCAACACGAATGCTTATATTCCTTCCTGTTTGTTCAATATAGAAAGCAGGACATTCGTCTGCTTTCTACATTGGACAAACAGGAACGAATATAAACATTCGTGTTGAAGAACATAAAAACTCAATTTTACCAAATAAAAATACCAATGGCTTCTCCGAACATTGTATAAAATTTAATCATTTCCTGGATTTCAACAAAACCCAATTGTCGCTTTCAGGTAACAAAGGAAGGCGCCTTGACCTTCTTGAAATTCTCGAAATAAGTTCCCCTTTGTAAACGAACAAATTGATTTTCAGGTATCACCTTTTCTTTTGTCTGTTTTATAAAATAAGATTTGATACTCTCCTGTCGTCAGTCTTCATAATGAGTTCATAACTCGAAACATGTCGACTATCCGTTACTGCTAAATATAGTATAAATATTTTTATATAGTGAAACTTAAGCCAAGCGATTTATTTTAAAGTTTAAACTTTATTCTTTATTATGTTTCACCAAGTGATGTGCGCGAATTCTTTCTCAGTTATATATATATATATATATATATATATATATATATATATATATATATATATATATATATATATATATATATATATATATATACAGTATGTCCACGGATGGGGTTTACAAGAGGACAAATGGACTAAAAATTGAAAGATCGAAAAAAAGTCACTTTTAATAAACGTTTCTGCTTGTCTAGAAAATATGATCCATCTTAAGAAATTTTAATTTTTGTATACAGGGTGGGTACAAACTGCAAAAATGTTATTTTCCTTAAGACTAAACATACCTTATTTTGAAAGTTACGAAAACAAATCACTCTTAATAAACGTTTTTAATTGTCTAGAAAATACGATTCACCATAAGAAACTTCAATTTTTTTTATACAGGGTGGGTAGAAACTGAAAAAATGTTATTTTGTTAAAGAGTAAACATACCTTATTTTAAAAATTATGGTAAGGTATGTTTACTCTTAAGCAAAATAACATTTTTGTAGTTTGTACCCACCCTGTATCAAAAATTTTAAGTTTCTTATGATGAATCGTATTTTCTAGATAAGCAGGGACGTTTATTAAGAGTTACTTTTTTTCTTAAATTTCAAAAAAAGGTATGTTTACTCTTAAGCAAAATAACATTTTTGCAGTTTGTACCCACCCTGTATACAAAAATTAAAATTTCTTTTGATGAATCGTATTTACTAGACAAGCAGAAACGTTTATTAAGAAGGACTTTTTTCGTATCTTTCTATTTTTAGTCCATTTGTCCTCTTGTAAACCTCATCCGTGGACATACTGTATATATATATATATATATATATATATATATATATATATATATACAGGGTGTTCGGCACATGAACCATCAAATTTATTTAGGATATTGTTGAAGTCATTTGCTACATTTCCACCTTTGGACCCTGGGTCCTAAGACACACAGTTAAGGAGATATAATTTTTTTCTCAAATTACACAAACCCTCATAAGTTTTTATTTATGCCTGTGAGAGCACTTTTTTTTCGAGTAAGTATTCTGTAATGTATGCTTGTTAAAATAGTTGATAGTTTTCATTACAACTGACAGTACCAAAGACACATATGAGGATTTTTATTCCACAAAATTAATGATTTAGTGAAAATAAAACAATTTAAAAATTCAATGATGAAAAAAGTGTTGAGAAATTGAGAGCTTCACTCTATTTTAGAAACTTCTCTACTTTATGACCTTTCTGAAGGTAGGTATGCTACACATTGATAAAGAAAAACAATTCTGCTTCAAATTGCGGATATTCATTCAGAAAGACAGAAATCGTTAGGTCTTAGTGAAGAGAACATTTTTATTCTTATGATCGTTTATTTGAACAAAGGTTAAACTTCTAACAATAATTTAATACCTACCTGCTCTCTTATTAAACATTTTGTTCGAAAAAAACAATATTTCTTAATTTTTTTTTTCGAACAAAATGTTTAACAAGAGAACAGTATATATATATATAAATATATATATATATATATATATATATATATATATATATATATATATATATATATATATATATATATATATATATATATATATATATATATATATATATATATATATATATATATATATATATATATATATATATATATATATATATATATATGTATATATATATATACACAGTTTTTCTGCGAACATTTTACTATGACTGAGGATATGCCCAATAATTGAATTTGCATTGAGGAGAACTAAATAAGTAATGAGTAAAAGTGGATATATACTTATTATTATAACCATTTAGACATCAAATATCCTTATATTAATTTTATAGCCGAGAGTATAGTTACATATCTTTCTGCACAACATATTTGAGTATCCATTCAAGATAAAGTACAAATTAAATATTACTAATATATTTCCGGATTAAATTAAATTAAAATTGATACATATAAATAAGAAACCTAATATAACGATAAAACAAACACTAGCAATTTTTTTTAACATAACTTCAAAACTACCAATTTATTTAGAACTGTTTTGGTACTACATGACATCCATTTTGAAGAATTAAGAATATCCGAGATTTAATATAATTTTGAATTTTTCAAATATTGTATTAAAATATTGTTTATACAAACCTTCTGAATTTTATTAGCTTGGAAAGAATTTTCATTTCATGGCAAATCATAAACAAAGACTCCTGAGTTGAATTTGTATTTATTGGAGTATTCATTTGAGTTTATTGATGCAAAAAAAATTATAATTTTAGTTTTTGAACCAAGAAAATATAATCTCTATAGTTTTATTGTTTTATATGTGAAATTTCTATTATTGGTGATAGGAAAACATTTTTATTTTAAAAATTCTCGGGTGTCTTAATACTAGGACGGACAATTCTGGGTTGGCAACTGCCACCTCAACAATACGTTGGAAAATTCATTTGAAAAATGTATGATTGATGAAATTAACATTCCAACATAGCTAGGAGGTTCCCATTCGTCCTTCAAGGGAGAATGTTTGAAAATTCGACATTGGCGCCGCACACGATAGAAACACTAGACAGTCGCTCTTCAACAAGTGTTTCGGTCATCGACCGAGTGGGCAACGTTAATCAGCGAAATAGACCATATAGTATTTCCATCGGGTGTGGCACCGAAGTCGAATTTTCTAATATTCTCCCGTGAAGGGTAAACGGGAATTCCATGTCGTCGAGTGTCATGAAACTAGCTCCGTTGAAGAGTCAATTTATATAAGTTAGTCAGTCCGCAGTTTACAAATCAATTTATACCGATTTCAAAGTTATTTAAGTATTTCAAACAGGCCTTTCCATCGACATCATATATAAAGAACATTTGAAGTCCTATATATCACCAATTTTCTGACATTTCAGAAAAAGTTCATTATATCTGCCAAAAGATTCTGAATTTAAATTGCCTGAAAAGTTTGAAAATTCATGGAGCATTATCTGATTGCCAACTTTTGAATTTAAAAATCGAAATATTTAGAATATTTTTTAATCCCTTTAAATTCTCCTGTGTTTTCTCTTTCTGTTTTTCGATTCAAGTAACAAAATTTTATTTTTCAATGTTTTGATTGCGATTAATGAACTGTAATTTCATTATCCTATTCGAGTTATAATTTTCATGAATATTATTTTAGAAGCGACTGAATGGCAACCTGCACCTCCCTCTGGACCTTATCCGGGATGTTACAAAATATGTACTCAAGGTTAGTAATTTTTGGAAATATTTTTCTTTATATCCTTCAATATTACATTTCATTTCGGATTATAAACACAGATGATAGTTGATATCAACACATACATGATTCCAATAAGTTAAAGCGTATGGTTTTCTCTTTATAGGAGGATCCTCTCCTTATCCAAGCAATTCTCCTACACCAGTCACTGAACCAACTCCAAGGGTCAGCTCGTGGTCCAGTGGCTGGACCGTAACAGAAATTATAACTGGATCATGGACTCCATCCATAGGAATCACCGGTACTGGCGGTGGAACTGTATCATCAGAAGGAACATCGCTAGGAAGTAGTAGCATATCTTCGGAAGGAACATCCCCTACTTCTGGTAGTAGCGGCCCATCATCAGAAGAGACTAACCCTACTCCAGTTGGTAGCTCCCCAACATCTTCAGAAAGTAGCCCATCTTCTGCAGAAACAACGGTTCCTGCTATTACATCATCAGAAGGTAGCAGCCCATCATCAGAAGGTAGCAGCCCATCATCAGAAGGTAGCAGCCCATCTTCAGAGGGTAGCAGCCCATCTTCAGAAGGTAGTAGCCCATCATCAGAAGGTAGCAGCCCATCATCAGGAGGAAGCAGCCCTTCGTCAGAAGGAAGCAGCCCTTCGTCAGAAGGTACCAGCCCTTCTTCAAGCAGCAGTGGTGCAACATCCGAAGAAACATCACCTTCTGTAACGTCTTCACCTTCTGGTCCGTCCGAGGGAACCAGTGAGGGTTAGTTATTATACAGGCATTACCAGCAAAATTATCGAAAACGGATAGATTTAGCAATGTTCACTTATTAATGGATTTTCAAAACAGTTTAACCTTTCTTTTTGATGGAATTCGTCTAGGTCGGAAATTGGATACTAAAAAAAGTACATATACTATAGAGCTTGAGAGCCTGATCTACTTGTTCATTATTTTTTATTCAGTTAGTCCCAACACTTTGATTGGAACTGTGACTTCAACTTCTGATGCACCAGATAACAGTGGGGAAGTGTTTATACCCTCTGTTCCTACTGGATCAGGTTCTTCTAGCCCCTTGGGTATGCTCATATTTTTGCGCTAGATTTTCATGCACCTATAATATTAAAACATTTTAGTTTTCATTAATATCTTGTTATATATTTGTTAGTGACAGAATTTATTTTTTACAGTAACAAGCCCTTCTCTGCCTACGTCAACTGATAAATGTGAGTATGAGAAAATTATTGAGATTTCAAAAGAACATTGATGAAACAAAGTATTTAATAATAATTTGAATTGAAATTTCAGATGGACATTGTTGGTGCCCTTGCGAATGTACCAGAGCGACAATAGGTTAGTAAATAATTTAAATAAATAGTTAAAATTCATACATCATAAATACTTTTATAAATGTGTAAGTGTGTCAGAACAAATTGTCTGGTATCATACATGAAAAAGAGCATATGGATAATCAGATGCTAATATTCTCATATAAGATATTACATTATCATATTTGAATTAGCAGTACAAAGTGATATATTGTATGTCTCTGTCATGGATTCGTCTAAAATTAATCATTCCACCATTTAATTGCTTCCGAATTTCGCAGGATTCAGAAGCCATCTTTCAAAAGAAAGCAGAAACCACCATCATGGGCATCAAGACAAAAAACATGAAAATAAACACCATGGTAGTGGACACCTTGAAGTGAAGATTCACCATGAGCATAAAGGTAGATAAATTTTTGATCTTAACATTACATTAATGAAAACTTAATTTGCATGGAACTATTTCTATCAATATTTCATTTCGCCATTTTTTAGAAATGGTATATCATTCAATAAAAATATATCAATACGAGAAATCCAATAAAACATGAATAAGAATGAAATCTTGAGAAAGAACCATTAAACTATATGTTTTTCATCAAAAATATAATAGTGAAACAAAATTAAGTGTTTCATTTTGATAAAAAGGAAAACAAATAATCAAAAGTCCTCATATCAAAAATGCTTCTGAAATAATCAGCAAAGAGAATCATTATTTAAAATAATCCTAATTTCTTCTTAAACGAATAGCTAAACATCATGATTCAAACCAAGAAGCTAGATCCCATCATGGGGCACCCCACGAAGGTAAATCTCATCATGGGGCATCCCACGAAGCTAAATCTCATCATGGTGCACCCCACGAAGCTAAATCTCACCATGAGCATAATCATGAATCTAGATTGCACCATGACAATCAACATGAAGCTAAGTCCCATAATGCACCAAGACATGAATCTAGATATCATCATGGAGCACATGAAGGTAAATCTCATAATGCTCCACATCATGAGGTACATCATGAAAATAAACACCACGACAATAGACACCATGAAGCCAAAGGTAACATAATTTTCAAATAATTTTATATTTTATCCATCAGATATGCAAAACATCATATTTTTAATGATTATTATTTTTCAGCTGCTTAATGTGATACGAATCTATATAGGACTACAGTCCATTCGACCATAGCTAAATATTTCGGACTAAGAAAGACATTGGTGATGGGACACCAAAAAAAGAGTTAATGTATAGTTTTTCATTGTTAGAGTTAAATAAAGAGTTTTTATTTTCATTCTTAGTTTTTTTTACTCCGACTAATGTATGTATTCTAAATCAAAGACAACTATCTAATACATGGATGAAAATCCTGAAAGAATACCATTTCTGTAAATAACCAAAAGTACCCTTGATGAAAAATATTCAAAACTACCCTGTAATGATCTCCCTCCAGCATGATTTGTGGAAAATCATGAATTCACTATTACGGTGGGAGAATGCCGTTACTTTAATATTACAAATCATACTGCATACATCTTACTTATTTAGGAAGTTATTTACTGATTCCTACATATTAAACGAGTTGGCAACGGTATCAAATCCAAATAAACACCTCATAGTTTCATAGTTTCTAGGTCGATTGACCAGAAACTACTGATGAGCTCCTTAGAGAGAGCGAAATAGGCTATCTAGTAATCTAGCGTTTTTTTTTCGTAATCCCATACTGTTATTTTGATTTTTCGTAATCCCATACTGTTATTTTGATTTAACGGTATTCAGATGACAATTGAAAAGTCAGTGTTAACGGCCGCCGGCTGTTATAATTTCATAACGGCCGACGGCCGTTAAGAAATCACTTGTTCAAATATCTATTTCAAAAAATCATTCTGCTTACAATAACAACATTGAAATCTTGGTCCACAGCGAGTTGGGAGAATAAACCTCTGATTTTCATTTTGCATAGGCTAATAATAGATCTTCATTAACCACCTTTACATTCTTGCTTTTACGGCCACATTTCAAAATTTTCATATTCTTTTTGATATCGCTCTTGAGTTATTTTCGGCAGTTAATCAACACTCGCTGCACTGCACATGATTCTCCCAATATTTCTAAAGGAATTTGATTTTGTTACTCAATTTCATCCATGGTCGTCGTTAAAGCGAACTTGAGAACACAAAAAACTGACGTTGTTTATAAAACTGTCAAACTGTTCCATGACAACATAGTGCACGACGTTGGGATTTTTCTTTAGAATTGCGAGGTACGGGGTTTTTTTCTTCGGAATCAAAATATAATCTTTCAACGGGATTACGAAAAATTTTTAACGACACACGGCCGATACGCAAATAACGGATTCGGTTAGTTATAATCCTCGGCTGCGCCTCTGATTACAATATCCAACCTCATCCGTTATTTGCTACATATCGGCCTTGTTACGTTAATAACTATTAAATAATTATTAGCAATAACAGGCTTATAAAAGTTTTGAAAAAGCCACGAATGTCAACTTTTCAATAAAATTGAGTTTTTTGAGATTCACCAAGCCTGTTATTGCTAATAATTATCAAAAAGTTAAAAATAGTTCACAGGCAACAACAATTCAAATAAATAATTATATATATATTATATATTATATATATATATATATATATATATATATATATATATATATATTATATATATACCTACAATTTTTCATTCAAAATAAATTTACACTTGCGAGTCCAAATAAAAACCCTCAAATGTACAAGATGTACACCCATAAAGCCTGTGGCTGTCTATGGGAAAAAAAGAATTTACTCCTATACTAAATATTACCGCCTATATTATATAATTCACTAAGATAAAGGTATCCGCGAACTAGCGCAAAAACACAGCAAAAACACAACATCACAACAATACTTTAAGAGGAAAAAGATCTCATCCACTGGACTAGCACCTTCGCCCAAAGGAATATATTAATTATATAATATATATATAATACTATATTATAATGATATATTATATATTATATATATATATATATTACATATCTCGTATATATATATATATATATATTATATATATATATATATTATATATATATATAGATATATGTATATATAATATTATATATAATATATAACTGTATATCTATATATATTATATATATTATATATATATATATATACATTATAAATAGATATATATATATATATATATATATATATCGTATATATATTAATATATATATTATAATATATAAATTTGGAAAATTAATTAGTTATAGAGAGAGAATAAACATGGAATAAGCTTCTCTTTTCAAAATTATTGTTCAGGAAAAAATATGACTCAATGCGCTGCTGTTTTGAAGGATTCTTCTATGGATGTCTTATAGACACACACACACACACATATATATATATATATATTATATATATATATTATATATATATATATATATATATATCATATATATATATAGATATTCTATACTATATATATATATATATATATATATATATATATATATATAATATATATATATATAAAGATAATAATACGTTCGGAAATTCATGTGAAAACTTGATGATTAATCAAATTAATCTTTTAATGAAGATAGTTTCATGACACTCATAGAATTCCCTTTTATCCTTCAAGGGAGAATGTTAGAAAAATCGACTTTGGCGCCGCACACGATGGAAACGCTCATCAGTGTAGTTTCTGGTCAATCGACCTAGAAACTATGAAACTATTAGGCGTTTATTTGGATTTGATACCGTTGCCAACTCGTTCAATGTGTATAGGAATCAGTAAATAACTTTCTAAATAAGTAAGATGTATGTAACGGCATTCTCCCACCGTAATGGTGAATTCATGATTTTCCACAAATCATGCTGGAGGGTGATCATTACAGGGTTGTTTTGAATATATATATACAGTCGTTGATTTTCAGTAGAAATGAAAAATGAAGGGGTACTTTTGGTTATTTACAGAAATGGTATTCTTTCAGGATTTTCATTAATGTATTAGATAGTTGTCTTTGATTTAGAATACATTCATTAGTCGGGGTAAAAAAAACTAAAAAATGAAAATAAAAACTTTATTTAACTCTAACAATGAAAAATTATATATTAACCCTTTTTTTGATATAGTATATCTATATTGTTCTAGCGCCTAGTTTTAAGAATTCAGTTTTTAGTAGAACACTCACACAAAACTATTTTTGTAGGTACTGCCATTATATTTCCTAAAGTTCAATTTTGAGTTGCATTATCACGAAGAATTAGGTGTTCCTACTGGATCAGGTTCTTCTAGTCCCTCGGGTATGCTCATATTTTTGCGCTGGATTTTCATGAACCTATAATATTAAAACATTTCAGTTTCCATTAATATTTTTTTATGTAGGTATTTGTTAACGACAAAATATAGTTTTTACAGTAACAAGCCCTTCTCTACCTACGTCAACTGATAAATGTAAGTATTAGAAAATTATTGAGATATCAAAAGAACATTGATGAAACAAAGTATTTAATAATAATTTGAATTAAAATTTCAGATGGACATTGTTGGTGCCCTTGCGAATGTACCAGAGCGACAATAGGTTAGTAAATAATTTCAATAAATAGTTAAAATTCATACATCATAAATATTTTTCGTCGGAGTCGGAGTAAAAAAAACTAAAAAATGAAAATAAAAACTCTTTATTTAACTCTAACAATGAAAAATTATATATAAACTCTTTTTTTGATATAGTATATCTTTATTGTTTCAGCTCCTAGTTTTGAGAATTCAGTTTTCAGTAGAACACTCAAACACAAAACTATTTTTGTAGATACTGCCATTATATTTCCTGAAGTTCAATTTTGAGTTGCATTATCACGAAGAATTAGGTGTGAAATTGATTGACACTCCAAGAATTTTATGTCTAAATTTACGAAAATATACGAAAACTCTCGCGAATATTTTTCAATTTACAACATATTTTTTTTATTTACTTCCTTGATAATGTACCTAGTGGTTTAAGTTCTTGAACCTCTCGTTTTGAAGTTTCGAGAATAAATTGAAAAAAACTATTTCTTTCGATTACAGTTATCTCTACTTCTACTACTCAGTCTAACGAACTCAGCAGTGCATCTTCTGCGACACCTGCGACATCTGCGACACCTGCGACACCTGCGACACCTGCGACACCTGCGACACCTGCGACAGCTGCGACAGCTGCGACACCTGCGACAGCTGCAACAGCTGCGACACCTGCGACAGCTGCGACAGCTGCGACACCTGCGACACCTGCGACAGCTGCGACACCTGCGACAGCTGCGACAGCTGCGACACCTGCGACACCTGCGACACCTGCGACACCTGCGACACCTGCGACACCTGCGACACCTGCGACAGCTGCGACACCTGCGACAGCTGCGACACCTGCGACACCTGCGACACCTGCGACACCTGCGACACCTGCGACATCTGCGAGATCTGCGAGATACGCGAGATCTGCGACAGCTGCGACACCTGCGACAGCTGCGACACCTGCGACACCTGCGACACCTGCGAGATCTGCGAGATCTGCGACACCTGCGACACCTGCGACACCTGCGACATCTGCGAGATCTGCGAGATCTGCGAGATACGCGAGATCTGCGACAGCTGCGACACCTGCGACAGCTGCGACACCTGCGACAGCTGCGACACCTGCGAGTCCTGCGAGATACGCGAGATCTGCGACACCTGCGACACCTGCGACACCTGCGACACCCGCGACATCTGCGAGATCTGCGAGATACGCGAGATCTGCGACAGCTGCGACACCTGCGACAGCTGCGACACCTGCGACAGCTGCGACACCTGCGACAGCTGCGACATCTGCGACATCTGCGAGATCTGCGAGATCTGCGACACCTGCGACACCTGCGACATCTGCGACATCTGCGAGATCTGCGAGATACGCGAGATCTGCGACAGCTGCGACACCTGCGACATCTGCGAGATCTGCGAGATCTGCGACACCTGCGACATCAGCGACACCTGCGACATCTACGACACCTGCGACACCTGCGACATCTGCGAGATCTGCGAGATCTGCGAGATCTGCGACAGCTGCGACACCTGCGACAGCTGCGACACCTGCGACAGCTGCGACACCTGCGACAGCTGCGACACCTGCGACAGCTGCGACATCTGCGACAGCTGCGACACCTGCGACACCTGCGACACCTGCGAGATCTGCGAGATCTGCGACACCTGCGACACCTGCGACACCTGCGACATCTGCGAGATCTGCGAGATACGCGAGATCTGCGACAGCTGCGACACCTGCGACAGCTGCGACACCTGCGACAGGCGACACCTGCGACACCTGCGACATCTGCGAGATCTGCGAGATACGCGAGATGACTGCGACAGCTGCGACAACTGCGACACCTGCGACATCTGCGAGATCTGCAAGATCTGCGACATCAGCGACACCTGCGACATCTGCGACACCTGCGACACCTGCGAGATCAGCGACATCTGCGAGATCTGCGCGACCTGCGACACCTGCGACATATGCGACACCTGCGACACCTGCGACACCTGCGACATCTGCGAGATCTGCGAGATCTGCGACATCAGCGACACCTGTGGCATCTGCGACACCTGCGACATAACATATCAGGGAAAGATAACATGTAATATTATTTCATTCATGAAAATATTCCTTGGAATAAAAAAAAATTGTTGCAGACAATAAAAACAGTAGTACGTAATAAAATTTTCAATTTTTTTTTATATCTTTGTAGTTATTTAGTATTGATTACTTTGTTCTTTCAAAGGAAATAAATCATGATGATCATTAAGGAATTATAACTCAATGTTTTATTTTCATGTCCCAACACTATTATTTCAAACCTGGTTCCAACAAAATTAAGAAATGAACTCTAGATAGAAATGACGTAACGTTTAAGGTATTCACTCTAGCTGCATATTACAAGCATTAAATTTATTGTTCTGATAAAAAGACTGGATATTGATGATTATAAAAGAATATATAAAACATCATTACATACATATATATATATATATATATATATATATATATATATATATATATATATATATATATATATATATATATATATATATATATATATATATATATATATATATATAAATAGAAAATTTAAAATTTTTATCAAAATCAATTTTTTCTAATTTTTGTATGAGTTCTAATGAGTTTTTCACAATTTTAAATTAGTGTCCTTCG